>PVHT021183710.1:24941079-25076972 GCA_004024745.2 Catagonus wagneri | reverse complement strand
GCGCAGTGGTTAACGAATCCGACTAGGAACCATGAGGTTGCGGGTTCGATCCCTGCCCTTGCTCAGTGGGTTAACGATCCGGCGTTGCCGTGAGCTGTGGTGTAGGTTGCAGACGCGGCTCGGATCCTGCGTTGCTGTGGCTGCGGCGCAGGCCAGTGGCCACAGCTCTGATTAGACCCCTAGCCTGGGAACCTCCACACGCCGCGGGTGCGGCCATAAAATGACAAAAGGCAAAAAAAAAAAAAAAAAAAAAAAGATTCTCAATACTGTTGTGCTCTCGAGAATGTCCACAATCAATTTAAATCTCTTTATCACATTAGACCATATAAGAGTTAGTTTTTGCTGGATAACCGATCATCTCAAACATCCTACACAATAGCATCTATTAGCTCTCATCTGAGTGTTTCTTCCACTGGCTGGCTCAGCTGAGGCTTCATGGTCAATGAACAAAGCAATACAGGCTGCGTACAGAGGCTGGAAAAGGCAAGAAAATGGACTCTGGCCTAGAACCTCCAGAAAGGAACATAGCCCTGCCAACTCCTTGATTTAGGCCAGCAATCTGAGCCCCATTTTGAACCCCAGATCTCAAGAATTTAAGGTAAAAAGCTTGTATTGTCACTAAGTTTATGGTCATTTGTTACAGCAGCAATAGGAGACATATATAATGTCCCCCATGTTTTAAATAATGAGAAAGCATAGTTTTAACAATCAAAAATAAATAAAATTTGAAGATTTTATATAGACATATAAACTGGAAATGTGGCCAAAGCACTAAATGACATTTCCTTAATGTAAACATGAGATGACATACATCATTAGCTTGTAATTGCTCAGAGACAAGGCCCCAAGGCACCCCGGCAATCAAGGCACAAAGAGGCCAAGTGTGTGTGCCCACATGCCTGGTATTGATATTTTTCACTCTGTGCATTCCCTAGTTTTTCATCTACTGCTCCGCGGGCAGCAGGCAGGCTGTGTCTATCTAGCCTTCAACACAAGTGCAGATTTTACAAAAAGCAGGAAAACTAAATTGTAAAAAGACAAGACATATTGAAAAGACTGCTGATACAATATCATTATTTGAACAGCAGGAAATGTTCTGAGACACCAGATAGAAATCTGTTTCTAATGTGATATACCTAGTTTTCCAAAGAACAGAAAATTGCCTGTTATAAATGCATTGTCATGATGACAATTGGAAAAAAAAAACAAAATTGCACCAAGTGCATTTTTCATTGTATCTTTGAAAGCTAGAGACCTAAAAAAGCATTATACTACAGTAGCTTTATGTTTTTTAAAGATGAAAAATATAAAGTTGGGAAATCTTCTTTAAAGAACAGAGGCAAGTAGTTCTTATAAGTGTTTCGTTTTGTTTCATTTTTCCTTTTCACAGCTACACCTACAGCATATGGAAGTTCTTGGGCTAGGGGTCTAATCAGAGCTGCAGCTGCAGGCCGATGCCACAGCCACAGCAACACTGAATCTGAGTAGCATCTGTGACCTTCACAACAGCTTGCAGCAATGCGGGATCCTTAACACACTGAGCAAGGCCTGGGAACAAATACACATCATCATGGACACTATGTAGAGTTCTCAACCTGCTGAGCCACAACGGGAACTCCTACACTTTTCCTTTTTTTTTTTTTTTTTTTTAATATAATGATTTTTATTTTTCCATTATAGCTGGTTTACAGTTTTCTGTCAACTGTTCAACTGTACAGCGTGGTGAACCGGTTACACGTACATATATAGATTCGTCACAAGTGATTAGACACAGTTCCTGGTGCTATACAGCAGGATCTCCTTGCTTTTCCATCCCAAAGGCAATAGTCTACAGCTGTTAACCCCAGACTCCCAGACCATCCCATTCCCTCCCCCTCCCCCTTGGTACCTACAAGTCTTTTCTCCAAGTCCGTGTTTTCCTTTTCTATGGAAAGGTTCATTTGTGCAGTATATTAGATTACAGATATAAGTGATATCACATGGTGTTTGTCTTCCTCTTTCTGACTTCACTCAGTATGAGAGTCTCTAATTCCATCTATGTTGCTGTAAATGGCATTATTTTATACTTTTTTATGGCTGAGTAGTATTTCATTGTGTATATATACCACATCTTACTAATCCAGTCATCTGTCGATGGACATTTGAGTTGTTTCCATGTCTTGGCTATTGTGAATAGTGCTGTAATGAACACGCATGTGCATATGCCTTTTTCAAGGAAAGTTTTGTCCAGGTATATGCCCAGGAGTGGGATTGCTCGGTCATATGGTAGTTCTATGTAGAGTTTTCTAAGGTAACTCCATACTGTTTTCCATAGTGGTTGTATCTGCTTACATTCTCACCAACAGTGCAGGAGGGTTCCCTTTTCTCCACACCCCCTCCAGCAATTGTTGTTTGTGGACTTATTAATGATGGCCATTCTGACTGGTGTGAGATGGTACCTCATAGTAGTTTTGATTTGCATTTCTCTAATAATCAGTGATGTTGAGCATTTTTTCATGTGCTTGTTGGCCATCTGTGTATCTTCTTTGGAGAAATGTCTACTCAGGTCTTTTGCCCATTTTTCCAATAGGTTGTTGGCTTTTTTGCTATTGAGTTGTATAAGTTGTTTGTATATTTTAGAGATTAAGACCTTGTCAGTTGCGTCATTGGACACTATTTTCTCCCATTCTGTAAGTTGTCTTTCAGTTTCCTTTTTGGTTTCCTTTGCTGTGCAAAAGCTTGTCAGCTTGATTAGGTCCCATTGGTTTATCTTTGCTTTTATTTCTGTTTCTTGGGGAGACTGACCTGAGAATACACTTGTAAGGTTGATGTCAGAGAATGTTTTACCAATGTTTTCTTCTAGGAGTTTAATGGTGTCCTGTCTTATATTTAAGTCTTTAAGAAATTTTGAGTTTATTTTTGTGCACCGTGTGAGAGTGTGTTCTGGTTTCACTGATTTGCATGTAGCTATCCACGTTTCTCAGCAATACTTACTGAAAAGATTATCTTTTTCCCATTATATGTTCTTGCCTCCTTTGTCAAAGATTAATTGACTATAGGTGTCTGGGTTTATTTACGGGTTCTCTATTCTGTTCCATTGGTCTGAATGTCTGTTTTGATACTAAACTTTTTTTTTAATTGTTTATTTCCTTCCTGATTAAGAATATAATATATACTCATGGTAGAAAAGTCATAGAGTACAGAAAAATACTCAGAAGAAAATACTAATGATTCATATTCAGAGTAAATCATAGCTAAAAATCTACCATTTTTTCTCCCGTTTTGTAGGCTTTTTCCATAGTAAAATATAATAATAATATATGGAATACATAACTTTTATTTTTTGCTAACATTAAAACAATAGCCTTCAATTTGGAATACAAAATTGTGGGACCACCATAATTATTTTAGTGCATAATTTTTATATTTGCTTCCATTGTGTAGGTATACCAAAATATATTTACACTTTCTTTAGAGTTGAAATAATCAGGTTGCTTATAATTGTTCATGTTGACAAATAATGCTGCAACCAAAGCTTTATATATAGATTTGTCTCCAATAAGTATTATTTCTTTAGGATCATAGAAGTGGAATAAAATAAGAGGTGGAATAGCTAAGCTGAAATGCAAGAATATTTTTGAGAATTTAATACATATTGCTAAAATTCTACTTGTATGTCCTCTTTGTAAATCTTCTAGTCGTATCGTTTGTCAATATATTTTTAACGTTAACTTACTTATTAGAGTTCACAGCAGCAGAACAGAGATACTGAGCAAATGACAAAAACAAGTCACTTGTTATGGGGTTAGTTTCAGCTCAGATCCATCCAGGGAGCATCCTCTCAGACAAGAAATGGCAACCACATAAATGCAGTCAAGACCCCACTCTCGAATGTAAATTGGTACAACCACTATGGAAAAGAGTATGGAGGTACCTCAGAAAATTAAATGTAGAGTTACCATGTGATCTTAGGCATATATCCGGACAAAACTCTCCTTGAAAAAGACAAATGCACCCACATGTCCATTACAACACTTTTCACAATAGTCAAGACATGGAAACAACCTAATTGTTCACTGACAGATGAATGGATTAAGAAGATGTGGTACACAATGGAATACTACTCAGCCATAAAAAAGAACAAAATAATGCCATTTGCAGCAACATGGGTTGAACTAGAGACTCTCATTCTAAGTGAAGTAAGTCAGAAAGAGAAAGACAAATACCATATGATATCACTTCTATCTGGAATCTAATACACGGCACAAACGAACCTTTCCATAGAAAAGAAACACATGGACTTGGAGAACAGACTTGTGGTTGCCAAGGGGAAGCGGGAGGGAGGGGGTCAGACTGGGAGCCTGGGATTAATAGATGCAAACTATTGCATTTGGAGTGAATGAGCAATGAGGTCCTGCTGTATAGCACAGATAACTATATCTAGTCATTTGCAATGGAACATGATGGAGGATAATGAGAGAAAAAGAATATGTGTGTGTGTGTGTGTGTGTGAGAGAGAGAGACTGGGTCATTTGCTGTACAGTAGAAATTGACAGAACACTGAAAACCAACTATAATGGAAAAAAATAAAAAATCATTTAAAAATAATATGAAAAATAAAAATCTGAAGATAAAAAACACCCCAGTCTCTACCTCCAGGGAAGTCCTTCCAAACATGGCCCAGAGGGGGACAGCAAGGCTGGAAGAGGAAGAAGAGACTCTCAATTTCCTCTGCTACCTGTACCTGTGACCTTCACCCCTGTATGTCCTCACCTGAGGGTGGTTCTTTCTTGTAGTAGCAGCCAAACCCATTGCGTCCAGAGACTTAAGTGGCAGCCAGCAGCACCCCATCCTTAGGCCCCTCCTCTGAGCTCAGAACCAACTTTGCAGCAACCCTTCCTCAGAGGTCGGAGTTTCAGCTCTACAGGGCATGTCCTGGAGGACTCCAACTTTTAGTAATTCCAGCCTCCTCCCTTTCTTCCCTCAGTCCTAGATGCTTCCTGCAAGTGCTACGCCCGGAACACCTTCACTCTCTTGTGGCCTTTTCTGTTACCTAGTTAATAACTTTATACCTAGTTAGCACTTTTTATATGGAATTTCCCTGTTCAAATTCCTTGGCCCTTGGCTGATTTACACATTTCCCATTTAACCAATCCATGGCGTTACACACATACACCAAATGAGCTAATATATTAGTGTCCCATTCTTGGTAAATATAGTTTGATATTAATCTTTGAGGAACTCAGTCTTAGTGGCACTGGGTTGGGGGTGGGGGGGGTAAAGGAGAAAGACCACCCCTGAGCATGCTCAGCCTTTACACTGCTGCTTTAAGTTGGCCCAGAGTTGCATCAGCAGAGCGGAATCTCTCCAGTCACCCTAGCCTCTTCCGGAGAAGGTGATTTAGCAACCACCTACCATTATGTCAACATGCCCCTTGGGCTTTTCTTCTCTTCCAGAACGCACCCCTCCCATTAAAATACAATAGCCCCACTAAAGGAATTCCCATGCTCACATTTCTCTCCCTCCTGCTACAATCTCAGTTAAATTCTACCACCCCTGAGAGCTTGGTGCCCTAGGCAGCTGCTCAGTTTCTCTGCTCCCTGATGCAGCTCTAAAGACAAGCGTATGAGGAGTTCCCCACTGTGGCCCAGAGGGTTAAGAAGCCGATCTTGCCTCCGTGAGGATGCAGGTTCCATCCCTGGCCTCTTTCAGTGGTTTAAGGAATCGGAGTTCCCACAAGCTGCTATGTAGGTCGTAGACATGGCTCGATCTGGTGTTGCTGGGGCTGTGGTGTAGGCCGGCAGCTACAGCTCCAATTTGACCCCCAGCCAGGGGACTTCCATATGCCGCAGGTACAGCCATTTTTTTTTTTTTAAGGCATATGAAATATATTGTCCTCCAGAAAACAGGGAGTCGATATTTTATATTTTTTTGAGAATTTTACCTAAAAATGAACTTCCAAAAACAACATACTGAATCACAATAACTAACACTGAGCCCTAAGCAGTGATGCAAGCAATAAGTACAGGTTACTCATATAATACAATAATGAGGAAAGTACTGCTTTTAGCCCCACTTTCCATGTACAGAATCAAGGCTTATAGCAGGTATGTCATCTGCTCATTTTTTTTACATCAGGATCTAATCCCAGGCTTTCTGACTCTTCATCCCTCTACTCTACACTGATGCTCATATCAGAACTTGAGAGTGGGCAGCTCTGATCTGAACAAGTCCGCACAATTCTTTGAAGAGCAAATGCAATTCAAGGCTTCCATTTCTTTCATTGTTTTGGTTCAAAAAAAAAATTCAGAAATGGCCTATAAGTACTAAATAAGTCTGAAAATGAAATGCATTCAAGAACGCTTTGTTCAGCCACAGCAATAATAGTGCACTTTTAAACTAGATGAACACAATTTGTCTTTAACCAGCTAGCTGCTCAGGGAGTTCATGACAGACTTTTACGACACAGTGCAAATTCTTAAGGAGACTGACACAGAGGAAAAGACAAGCCCATAAATGCACAAGGCCAAAACAGAAAAGAAGTGTAATACATCAGCGAGGCTTCTGGGTGAGGGCTATGGTTGCAGACTCAGCTTGGATCTGGCATTGCTGCTGCTGTGGTGTAGGCCAGTAGCTGCAGCTCTGATTAGAACCCTAGCCTGGGAAACTCCATGTGCCATGATGTGGCCTTAAAAAAAACAATTAAAAAAAAGCAGAGGCAGCACTGCTTCATGTTTTATTCCAGTCAGTCCCTATCTCCCCAAGAATATTTATAATGCAAAATATATTTTATAACAAAATGTTAAAATGTTGAACATTTTAGGAGTTCCAGTTGTGGTTTAGTGGCAACCAAACCGACCAGTATCCATGAGGACTTGGGTTTGATCTCTGGCCTCGCTCAGTGGGTTAAGGATCCGGAATTGCCATGAGCTGTGGTGTAGGCTGGCAGTTGCAGCTCCAATTTGACCCCTCGCCTGGGAACTTCCATATTCTGCAGGTAAAGCACTTAAAAAAATAAAAAATGCACATTTTATGCCTGTAGTTATAAACATTAAAATAAACATAGCATAGAAGCCATTCAATTCAAATATTTACAATGTTCAAAAATTACAGTTCTCATCACCACAGAGATAAAAAGATTATTAAGCAAGGGCTCCATTTTGCAGATATTTACAGTGTGGTTACACAGCCAAGTGTAACCTGGATAACCTGCTTGGCCAGCTTGCAGGACAAATATGGTCATACTGTTAATAATCCATTTGCCCCATGCCTGCATTATCTAAGCTCTTTTTCCAGCAGAAATCCGGGGACAGTGGCTCTTTTTCAGTTCAAAGAGGACTGTATGAAGTCCATAGGACAAAACTAGAGAGTTTGATCAGGGCACTGTGAGCCTCAGTTTACAATTTTCATTACTTCTGTTGCTACCACCTGATGTCACTATGGGAGATAAGTCCTTGACTTTGGATGCTAAGTCATCCTTGCCGGGTCCGATCTCCACAAAGGTGGCAGTGATGCCCTTGTGCTTCGGCTTTCTAAATTTTATCTCCTTTCATTTGCGTTCACAAGCCCCTGTCATGCCCAACTAAGAAAATCTGCTCCATATTCTGTGTCTACAAAGACAGATGGCCACTCTGGTCCCCTTAAAATGGATAGTCTCGGATACACTGCACATTAAATAATTTATATAAAGTAGTCTGGGCTAGGATAAATGAGTATACAAATTCAGTAAGAACACAGAGTACAGGGCAATTAAGCTTGAACAGAGAAAGAGAGCTTTCCAGAGCCAGTGATATTGGATCTTAAAGTGCGGGGTATGAAAACAGAGAAAGGTGTTTATGGGCAAAACAGCCCAAGGGAAAAGAATGTTTAAATATTCAAAAGTAAAGGTGACAGAAACACAGCGTATGTGGGTGGCCAGGAATGAAGGGAGATAAAAAAGAAAGTTAGATGAAGACACATCTTTTGTTCAGCTTTGAGTTAATGAGTTTGAATTCTAGTCTCAAAACAATGTGAAGCTATCCAAGGATTAAGAGCAGAAGAAGAAATGTGTCTGGATCTGTAATTTTGAGAGAGGGCTAGTACCCATGCTAAGGGTGGATGAACTGGAGGCAAGAATTGGAAGCCGGTCTCAGTGTCCTGTGGAGAGACGGCATAGCCCTAAGAGCAGAAGCAGCAGTCACCAAAGGGAAAGAACTGCTTCCAGTCGTTATTTCAGGAAGAAAACACTAGGGAATAACTGTATGAAGGGTGAAAGGAGAGAGAAAAGTCAGAAACGATGCTGAGGTCTGTCGCTAGGGAGACTGGATGAAAGCTATGCCATTAACTGCACTAGGAAACAGTAGAAGGGGAACGTTGTAATGGGCTACGAATAATGGGTTTCTTTCGGAAATATTAAGTTTGACATGCCTGCAAGATATTCATGTGGAAAAGCACTTTCTAAATTCACATTGTAAAAAGAAAGGAAATGCTTTTGTTTGTCTCCTAGCTCAAAATGGTAATAACTGTGCTGTAAAGACATCAAAACACTCCATATAACAAAATTTCTCATTACATACAAATATTCTGCAACAAAAACATTTCTGGCACCAATAAGACAGAACAGATAGGTTAAAGACACATGTTATTTTTTGGGTGGTGTATTTAGAGAATGAATGAGACACTACAAATTGATGCAAGTGATCTTAATAAAGAGCAGGGATTCACAGCTGGCTATCTGGAAAAAATTAATGGATTTAGAGCCTTACCTCATGTCATCCACCAAACTAAAAGAAAAAAATAAAATAGAAGACAATGAAGGTGAATATTTCTGTAATCTCTGGATCTCAGGATGAGAAATATCTTGTATACTAAAAACAATGGAAGCATCTCTCGATATTTATAATTAATAAATTTGACAATGTAAGCATTTTATCTCTCCTTCAAAAAGAAATATAGACTGAATTAAAATGACTTGTACTGAAACTTATAAGTAACAACTAGAACAGAAAAAATAGTATTATTTATATATAAATACCAAATAAGATTCCTTAAGAAAAGAAAAAGGGGAAAAGCTACAGATAAACAATAAATATTTACCTCACTTAGGATGAAGAAATTTTATATATTTTTAAAAATTATATGAGAAAATCAAACACTAGTAAGTTTGCAATAAATAGACACTCTCAAATATCGGTGGTGAGAGTCTTTTAATTTTTTAAAAAGTAAATTGGCAATATTTAACAAATTTATGCATGTCCCAATTCTGATACCATAATATAAAGAAATCATTAAAAATGCAGACAATAGATGGATGAGAAACAGTGTATAGATCTGTGTGTCCCCCATTCTTCTTTAACATTTAAGAAAAACCAGCACCTCCTTTTCTTGGGAATTCCCACTGTGGCTCAGTGGTAACGAAGCCAATTAGTATCTATGAGGATGAGTTTGATCCCTGGCCTTAATCAATGAGTTAAGGATCAGGCATTGCTGTGAGCTGTGGTGTAGGTCACAGACAGAGCTTGGACCTTTGTTGCTGTGGCTGTGGTGTAGTCTGCAGCTGCAGCTCTTATTTGACCCCTAGCCTGGGAACTTCCACATGCTGCAGGTATGGCCCTAAAAACCAACAAACAAACAAAAAAAGAAATGCATTGAACTATTTTAGAAAACAGATCAAGTTCTAAATGAGAACTGTCCACTGTTAAAAAGGTGGACAAGTTGACAATTGCTCACAGAAACTATTGATAAATAAAGTCCAAACTACTAAAAGATTATGACAGAGATTTCTAATTATGCCCCAATAGTCATCTTTCCCTACTTTTTTTAGTAATAGAGCTTACCAATTTTTAGCTGGGAATAGGGTTGCCCAGAATAAAATTTACATTTCACCCTTTCCCTTATAGTTGGACTTGGCCATGTGACTAGATTCTGGCCAATAGGATATGAGCAGCAGAGTAGTGTGCAAAGTCTAGGAAGCACTCTTTTTTTAAAGGATTGGTGCACTCTTCCTCATCATGCTGGCTGAGAGCAAATATGAGGTTTTCATCTGCAGTAGCCATGCTGGATCTTCCAATGGAAGTTCCGATTAAGAGAGCAGAGGGACCTGTTAGAATGAGCCTGAGTCCCTTGTGACTGGAATCTCCTTATTAGTACAGATTGCCTACTTCTTTCTGATTCTGAGAAAGAGAAAGCGATCCCTGACTTATTTAAGCTACTTTTACTTTGGGCCTCCTGTCAACCTTAAACGTTACAAAGGTCAAAATCGTATGTTCTATGTTCCCCGAGTTATCAGAAGGGAATACAGGCAGTATAAAGCCTACTACTATGGAAAAATAAATGCATAATTAAAAAATTGCAGCAAGGGAGTCACTATCACAGATCAGCAACATTCCCAAAAGATCACTTAGTTCGTTCTTTCTCTCCTCTTTTAGATCTCCGAACTGTAAATCCTGTGCTCTATGAAAGTTCCTCAGTCATGGGCTCTCTGCTGACTCATTAAGAAAGCAGTGAAATCACTGCTTTGTTATTTTATTGTGCACTTTGGAGGATTAATTTAGCCTCCTATGCTATAAGAGAAAAATTTCAAATACAGCTACTTTGAAAGATCAATTATAAATGTTCGCAGTTCCATAACAAATCTGGCAATTGGCCCAGACTGAAATGTATTGAACATTTTGTTGTCACCAGGAAAACGTGTCCCATTTGGCTGATGTGAGAACAGAAGGAGCTGCTGTATGTACATTTCCTAGACTCCCTCTGCTTGAGCTCTAGAGAGACATTCCATGTTGAAAACTATTTCAAAAAGGTTACTGTGAGTTACTTCAACACCTGTCTCAGGTGTATGATCCACTGAAAACTACAAGCGATGGTAGAATTTAGGCATGTCTCTAAGGTAGCACGGTAGGAGTCAAAGCGAAAAGCCATCTGGCCCATCTGGTGTTGAGGAGACATTTGGTGACGGTGAAAGTAGAACTGAAACACTCTGGAGAGAAGCTACTGAGAGAACAAAGGCTTCAGGAGATTGAGGGAGGTTGGTTAGCTAGGAATAACCTATACCTAGAAATATTGCCACGCGCATATACACAAGCAAAAAAGAAAAGAATTAGTTCAACAGGCATGTCTTAAAAAAAAAAAGAGGGGCGAATGACTATTTTCAAAGAATCACCACCATTTCCCAGATTTCCTCAGAAGTGATATAAAGACAATTAACTTCAGCGCAATATTAGTTAGACTGCTAGACTTATCAGCAGTCACTCTGGGCAGGAAAATAATAGCAATATAAATTTATATTAAAATTTCTTAATTATTAATATATTTTAAAAATTATTAAGATAAAGCGATTAGTTAACTATTGTTTTGCCTTCCTTCCTTCCAAAGGGAATAATTTTCAAAATCTCTTAGGAAAATATTACGAAGTAACAGTGAGAATTAGCCACATCAATAACACTCAGCAATGGAATGAGGAAAAAAATAGCAATAAATGCCTTTTAAGGTCTTTTTGATCCCTTAACCCTTTTCAGTTAAGTTTTCGTGGTCCCTCAAAAGCCATTGATTTATTAAAAGACATCTATCATGATTTCATAGAGTAAAATATAAAGAATAAAAAAGTTTTTGGTTACATCCAAGGCATGTGGAAGTTACAGGGCCAGGGATCAAACCCATGCCATAGCAGTGATGCCAGGCCCTTAACCCACTGAGCTGCTAGGGAACTCCAAGAATAAAAATTTTAAGGTAGTTAAAAACCTACCAAAAAGAATATTTTAATGCTTTCTTTGAAACTCTAATGTCTAAAAACTAAAAATCAAGTAGAACTCCCCAAACTAAGATTCCATCATGTGTTGCTCACAAATACTACATTTAGAATGGATGAGCAATGAGGTCCTACCATACAGCACAGGGACCTATATCAAATCTCTTGGGATAGAACAGGATGAAAGATAATATAAGAAAAGGAATGTATGTGTGTGTGTGTGTATAACTGGGTCACTTTGCTGTACAGCAGATTGGCACAACATTGTAAACCAACCACACTTTAACAAAAATTTTAAAAATAACATGTTGCTCACTTTGAATTCTAGAAATATATCCAAAAACATGAGCAGTTTTTAATCATAAAGAGATGGAAAGATCATTCTCCTCTTCTGAGGGATCAGGCAAGATGATAAAATGATAATAATATCTGTCATTTTTAATCAAAGTGCAGCCTTTAGACCTCCCCACTTCTCTGGATACTGTCATATGAATATTGCCAGATTTAACCCACATTGTTGCCAGGGTTAGTTTCCCTCACCCATATGTTTCATTTGAGCCAATTAAAGAAAGGTACTCTTTTTTCTGGACTGAAGCTTCTTGATCCTTATCAAGGTGCATGGCTCAGCAAGCAGAGTTTGGTCCCCCCCTTGACTCTTGGCCAGGAGCCCTGTTGCAGGGCACAACCCGTCCACCAGTGTATGGCGGCCCTGCTGTGACTGAAGGATAAAGATGGATTGATTCAAATTATTTTGAATTGAAAACTATGAGAAATTTCTTCCCCTAAGTGAGCTGCACAGGACAGGCGATCCCAAAGGTATACACCCTCAGTGGAAGAACCTGAGGGAAAGCTGAAGAAGTAAATTCCTGGGAGCTGTAGTTAAAGGAGCAGATGGTTTGTCTTGAACTTTTACAAATGTACTTCTAGTACTCGACTCACTTATCCAACCATGATTTGGGCATTTTCTGAACTTTCCCAGCATTGAGATAGCACAATTTTCAAGAAAACCAGAAAGACCACAGCTGGAAAATCATTACATTCAGCTACTTTAATTTTTCTAAATCTCCATTTTAAAGATAATCCTAAATTACTTGTTCCTAGGTTTTCCACCTTTTCCTATACACACTTTTAAAAGTATGTATAATATTAGCATATATAAGTATACATAAGAGTAGGTCTAAATGATAATTTTATTTCAAAATTTTTTTCTAAAACACATTTTATGACACATCTAAAACAGTACTTTTTAAATAATGGTTTGAGTATATTTAGTTTAATGAATGTAACTTACTATCTTTAATGACAATTCATCTACTATATCACAAATCAAATTTTATTTTCTCACAATTCATCATGCTTTTATTTTACATGCACTCTAAAAGTTGTTTCCAACCATTGTGATCTATTTAGTAAGTTTTATTCAAGAAACAAAACAGATTTTCTGAATCTTAGTCATTTCTTTTCTCCTTTAGAAATATTAAAACCTGATAACTCATATTATCACAGAAAGTGTGAAGACGCTCTTTTAATAAACATTAAATATATGTGTATATATAAAGCATATTAACATAAAATATGTCATATTCACATTTATTAAAATACTTCTAGAAGATCACTGAACTCACAGAGCCATAAAAGTCCACCGGATATCAAGTCCATGACACAAATTAAAAGCAGATTTCTCTTAAAAGTAGGGTATAATTAAAGGAATTTGAAAAAAAAGTCAAATCAAAAAGCCATCCTTCTTCCACTCTGCCCAAAATACATCAAAGAAGTCCTAAGGAGTAATGAAAACTAGAACAGTAAAGGGCTGAACCATCCACTTGATACACAAGTCATCTAATCTCTTTTCTATTTTTTTCTAAGTCCAGTGACCATAAAGTTAGCATTATTCATCAAAAATTATGATGTATTTATTTCTGCTTCAAAAATATTAGATTATTATTTATATTTATAATATACATCTTTTTATAATAGATTATAACCTGAAATGTGAAATTAAATATTACTAAGAAAATATAATCAAAGTAAATAGTGATAATACACACTTATACAATACATAGTACTTAAAAAAATGAGAGAGGAAAAAGGGGAAAATGATGGAGGAGGGGGTTCTTCTTTTTAGAAGAATGCCAGCGAATAAATGGAAACGTAATAGAATTTAAAAACATTTTGCAACTCCCTGTTATTTGATATTTGATTCAGACAAGGATCTTATGGATGCTGACATCACTGAGGGAGAAGTTTCTGAATAGGATAATCCATCCAATGATCTCAAAGTATCATCCCAATACCACTTTTGATCTACAAATTCAAAAAGGAAAGCGGTACCTTTATGTGGCAGAGATCTAGCAAACATTACCTAGCTAAATAACCCAACTCTTCATCCTCAAGACTGCACAGACATCATATGCTTCCCAGTATGACACAACACAAAGTACACAAGTGGCAAGAGGGATGTTTTTCTAGACAACTAGCACACACTCCAAAAATATCAATGGGATACAAGCAAACAAAAAGACAGAGGAACTGCTTTAGATAAATGAGATGAAAAAGACATGGCAGCAAAAGGCACTGCATGACTTTCGCTGAATCTTGAATTTTTTTAAAATGGGCCTTTTCTTTAATAATTGGAAAAATTTGAACATGGACCATGTATTTGATTATATTACTTAGCAAATGTTAAACTTATTTGGCGTTTAGTAGTATTGTGGATATGTAAGAGAAAGTTCCTGATCTAGGAGATACATGTTAAATTATTTAGAGGTGAACTGTTATAACTGACATCTGCAACTTTATTTCTAATAGTTCAGGAAAATGTGTGTGATACATATTATACATACACAGAAAGAGAAAGCATATGTGGTAAGACGTTAACTGGTAATTCTAAATAAAGAATATAGTGTTGCTAATTGGACTATTCTCCACTTTCATAGGATTGAAATATTTCAAAATAAATTGCAGAAGATTTGCTGACTATCTTTAGTGCTGCATTTGGTGTGTTTTTCTTTTTTATGTGTATGTCTATTGCAGTTTCTTGGTTTGTGGTTCCCGTTAGATTTTGATATAGCAATCTATATATGTACAGAATATTTTTGGTTGCTGGTCTCAATTTCAAGTGCATTTTGAATGTTCTGCATTTGTCCTCTCTTCTCACGCTTGCTGGTTTCAATATCGTATTTGTCAATGGGTAATTTCATACATTTAGAATATCTTTGCCTTTACCAGTGAGCTTTCTCATTCATAATTTTCTTATTTCTAATTGTGACTTTTTTTGTCTAGAAACCTTCCTTTAGTAATTGTTATAGAACTGATTTGGAGGTGCTGAATTCTCTGAAGTTTTGCTTGTCTGAAAATCTTTTGCTCTCCCCTTCAAATCTGAATGAGAAGCTTGCTGGGTAGAGTGTTCTTAGTTTTAGTTTCCTCCCCTTCATCACCTTCAATATACCTTGCCACCCCCTTCTAGCTTCCAGAGTTTCTACTTGAAAAACCTACTCTTATCCTTATTGGGGTTCCCTTGTATGTTATTTGTTGCATTTCCCTTGTGACTTTTAATATTTTTCTTTGTTTTAATTTTTGTCAGTTTGATTAGTATGTATCTCACTGTGTTTCTCCTTGGGCTTTTCCTGTATGGAATTCTCTGTGTTTCCTCGACTTTAGTGAGTGTTTCCTTTACCATATCAGGGAAGTTTTTGGCTATAATCTTAAGTATTTTCTCAGGCCATTTCTCTCTTTTCCTTCTGGAACCCCTCTGATGTGAATGTTGCCACATTAAACGTTGTCCCAGAGGTATCTAAGATTTTCCTCAATTCTTTCCATTCTTTTTCCTTATTCTTTTCTGTGGCAGTGATTTCCAAAACTCTCTCTTTTTTTTTTTTTTTGTCTTTTGTTGTTTTAGGGCCGCACCCGTGGCATGTGGAGGTTCCCAGGCTAGGGGTCTAATCGGAGCTACAGCTGCCAGCCTACGCCACAGCCACAGCAACACAGGATCCGAGCCACATCTGCAACCTACAGCACAGCTTATGGCAACGCCGGATCCTTAACCCACTGAGCGAGGCCAGGGATCGAACCCACAACCTCATGGTTCTTAGCAGATTCATTTCCACTGAGCCATGAAAGGAACTCCCTAAAACTCTGTCTTTTACCTCACTTGTTCATTTTTCTGCCTCCGTTATCCTGCTACTGCTTCCTTCTGGTGTATTTTTCATTTCAGATATTGTACTATTCATCTTACTTTTTGTTTGTTAAACATTTCTTGTAACTTCTCAATCTGTGCCTTCGTTCTACTTCTGATATCTTGGATCATTTCTATTATCATCACTCTGAATTCTTTCTTTAGGTAGATTGCCTATCTCCTCTTCATTTAGTTGTTTTTGTATGTTTTATTAATCTGGTTCCTTTGTCTGAGATCCTACTGTATAGCACAGGGAACTATAGTCAGTCTCTTGGGATAGAACATGTTGGAAGAAAACATAAGAAAAAGAATTGTGTATATAAATGTATGACTGTGTCAGTTTGATGTATGGCAAAAATTGATAAAACATTGTAAATCCACTATAATAAGAAATTCTTTTCAAAGAGTTAATGGGAACAATTACTATGCTTCATGGAATTTCTTAATGGTGGAGATGCTCCCAGGGGCCCTCTCTTTATGTAGGGCTATGAGTTTGGAGGTTGGAAACATTGCCCCTCATAAAGCTCGATGACACAGTACTGCATTCTGCAATCTTATGAGATGGGATCCTTAGGGAAAGACACAAACAACAGATGAAAAAGTAATGGACTACAAGTTAGAACAGCTGGATTTCAGTGTGATCTCTCACCAGTAAGTAGTTGTATGGTCTTGGGCACTATTTTAGAGTCCTCTTTTCCTCATGTATAAAATACATGACTTCTCTGTAGGATCTCTTCCACCTTTCAAAAATTATGCTTATCTCTGTTTTAATTTTGGCTCTGGATCAGTCTTCTAACCTTGAAGTAGAATCATAATTGACATATAGGTTTGTCAACTTCACAGTTCAATTCATGAAAGTCTTAACAGATACCCAGGAGCTGGTCACAAGAACTACATCCTAATTTTGATGAATAAAAAGGCAGAATAAAAAAAAAGGAATAATAAAGCATTTTATTCTATTTCTGAATTTAAAAAAAAAACAGAAGAAAATAATGCTGCATTCAAGTGAGATTTACAGAACGGTAGCCTGAAATCCCATGGATATACACTTATTGTGTTGGTATTTCTGTAGCTCCATTTATGCCCTAAAGAATGAAAATAAATGCTTTAACCTTTAAAAAAAGCTATAATCACATAACAAAACAGGTTTCACAGCATGATTTGATATTTAAAGAACATATATGGAATTAAGAATACCGAGGTAATAGTGGTGTCTATCACTCAATGATATGTATAGATTTTATAAACTTTAATCTTTTCTTTATCAGTATTTTCTAACTTTCTATCGTGTGCAGGTATTTTTTTTTTTGCAATAAAAGACAAAACACAACAGTCTGAGTCCTGCTTCCCTATTTCACAGACTTTATCAGACTTTATCACTTTCTCTGCCTGGAAAGTAATTCAGAGTACTATACTTCTAAACTTTCTAGGGATAAGAAAGAGGAAAAAGCACTCATGGTTCCCTAGCACGTCTTCCAAGAAGAACAATTTTTCCATCAAATTCTATCCCATCCTTAAGAACTCCTTTAGTGAGGGATCCTTAGATTACTGCCCTATATTATTTCTCATAAAGAAGCAAAAATTTCTCAGCCTGACATAAAAATAAGTCATAGGTTTCAGAGTTCAGATTCACTGGCTTTTCCTAAAAAGAGTTACGTTTTCACCCTAAGACCCCTTAACAACTTGAAGGAGGCAGAAAAGCAGAACGTCGCCTGCATGGATTTGAATCCTACTTTAGGTTGAATCATGGCTCTGCTGTTCTCAAGTTGTGTGACCTTAAGCCTTTACCACCCCTCCCCAAATCCTCAGTTTCTCATCTGTAAAATGAGTACATAATGTTGTCAGGATTGCATGAGGCCCTACTGGTAAAGAGGCACTGTTCAGTGCATGGAAAACAGTACTTGCTGGAGCATCTGATGACTCGATAAATTAAACTATAATTAATTCTAAAATAAAAATTAAGCCTCTTCCCAAATAATTTCAGAAACTTGGGTTTTTTTGGCCAGGACAAAGTCCCATGCTCTCCTCATCAGCTTTTTCCTATTTCTGAGAGAAACAAATATACTTAATATTTTAGATGACTTTTCTACTTTGATTTTATTACATCCAAACTCTACCTACATGATTTCTCAATTTTCAAAAAATTTTATTGGAGTAGAGTTGACTTACAATGTTGTGTTAGTTTCAGGTGTACAGCAAAGTACAGCAAAGTACAGCAAAGTGCATCAGATTCTTCTCCCAGATAGGCCATCACAGAGTACTGGGTGCATTCCCCTGTCATATGCAGCAGGTCCTTGTTTCTTATTAACTTTGTATATAGCACTGTGTGTATGTTAAGCCCAACCTTCCAATATGCCCCTCCCCGCAACATTTCCCCTTGGTAACCACGTTTGGTTTCTAAATCTTTGAGTCTGTTTCTGTTTTGTGAATAAGTTCTTTTGAAACATTTTTTATTAGATTCCACATATTAGTGATTTCATATATCTGTCTTTCTCCACCTTACTTCGCTGGGTATGATAATTTCTAGGCGCTCAAATGAGAAATTTCCATTCTTAATAAAAAGAGTATTATTTCTCAGAAGTAGAATTAGTATCTAATCACTCTATACAAACAGAATTTTTTTGAGCTGGAAGGAAATTTAGAAGTAGCAATATCTTTTCTATTCAGACAAATGTCTATTAATATTCATATTCAAAAACTATACATATTCAAAAACTATTCTGAGTATTTACATATTCATATTCGGTAGTTTTTAAGTTTAACACCGACACAAAAAGAAACTCGGTTAAATGTTATATTCAAAAGGGACGGGACAGTGTCTGTCGGTACATAAGCTTAATCTTTCTTTAATTATGAAACTATTTTGGTAGCAACTCAGTGGGGCAGTCTACCATAAAGCGAGAGCACAGGGATGTTGAAAGGACTAACTCCACTATCTTCATGTTTCATTATTAGTTTGTTGCTCTTGTAAATGAGCCTAGTGTTTAATCTTGCTAGCAATACACTAGTTCTATTATGTGAATAGGAAAATTACTTAGTCCCATCTATAAAAGTGGTTATTAATAACACCTACTTCATAGAGACTTTGTGAGGATTCAATGAGAAAGATGCATACATCATTTAGCAGAATCCAAATATAAGTGCTTATTAAATTTTATGCAATATTATTATTATTTTTTATTACTGAGAAAATATGAGCATTGGAGAAGTTACCTTCTCAAGGTTTCTTTCTTTCCTTTGTTTTTGTTTATTGGCATTTTGGGGCCGCACCTGCAACACACGGATGTTCCCAGGCTAGGGGTAGAACAGGAGCTATAGCTGCTGGCCCACACCACAGCCATAGCAACACCAGATCGAGACACGACTGAGACCTACACCACAGCCCCCAGCTATGCTGGATCCTTAATCCACTGAGTGAGGCCACGAATTGAACCCGCGTCCTCATGAATATGAGCTAGGTCCATTACCTCTAAGTCACAACAAGAACTCCTCTCAAGGTTTTTTTTTTTTTTTTAAAGAAGCCTATATGAGAAGAGAATAAGTTCCTGTGAGAATAGCAATTTATCCTGGTATATTTTCAAAGTTCATGTCTTGATAAAGTAATTCCTTTTGCTACTCTCCTGGGCCAGCTTATGAGAAAATCTCTTCAATCCCCTACTTTGGTG
Source organism: Catagonus wagneri (assembly GCA_004024745.2). Classification (NCBI taxonomy): domain Eukaryota; kingdom Metazoa; phylum Chordata; class Mammalia; order Artiodactyla; family Tayassuidae; genus Catagonus; species Catagonus wagneri. The sequence continues at coordinate 25,057,429 of PVHT021183710.1, read as the reverse complement.
ATTTTACCCCTATGAGAGTTACATTCACCCGGTTGAACTCGGCCCTTCACAATTGGTAATTAGGATTTTTTCTTAATTATGAAACCATTTAAACATCTGAGAGCTCAAAAGACAATGTGACAGACACTTGTGCATGTGACAATGTTAAAATACCAAAATTAAGTAAATGTTAATATTTTGCTTTCAGTAATTCAATTCTCTCACCTTGTTCTCTAAAAACTGAATGTCACACCTACATTTCTACCTTCACCTTCCCATCTTCCTCCCCCGCAGTAACCACTATTCTAACACTGGCGTGTATTATATTCATGATGTTTTTCCACTTTATTACGTATGTGGCATCCATAAAGAGTACTACTTTTTAGTTCTAGACAAATGAATTGTACTTTAAGTATAAGTTGCAACTTTTTAAATTCAGCATTGCTTTTGAAATTCATCAATATTTACTCTTAAAGATCTGGACCATTCATTATAAATCTCCGCATCGTTATTGCTTGAATAAACAGTGGTTTATACATCTATTCACTCTGAAGTGGAATATTTTCCTTGTTATAAACCTGCTCGAGGACTCTCCCTGTGCACGAAGACCTGGGGAGTTTTCTAGGGTAAAGAAGTAGAAAAGTAGGATGGCAAGGCAGGTGCAAATTCACCTCTACAAGATATTCCCAAATCGCTCTCCAAAAGGACTGATGAAAATCAATGAAGCAACACCTGAAAATACAAATATGAACCAAAAATCAGATTCTTCCTATGAGGTAGCTGGAGGTAAGCCAACAAAAAACTCTTAAAATCCACTCCTGCTCTGAGGTTTAAGGTCACTGGATTGTATTTATTCCTTAATAAACCAAAAAGCTGCGATTACCTCTTTGTATCTTTCAGAGGCAGGGTAAAAATATATAAAGCTCTCATAGAAATTAGTAAATATTGCCTGTTGAGATCTCATATTTCACTTAGCTGGCGAATCAAGATTAGTTCAATAATTTATACATCAATTGAGGATAAATTAATGAGCTCTGCATACGAGATTGCTTTTATGTAACCAGAACTGAATCCAAATCTTTCATGTTGCAACTGCCTACTGGGTCTTCATAAATATAAAAACCACAGTGGTCCTGTGAATATGAATACCAATACTGTTTTATACAAAGGGATGTTAAACACAATAATAAACTACTACAGATTCCTATCTACCAATGTTGTACTCATTTCCAGATAAAATTTTAAAGAATATTCCCTACCTTGATATATGTAATAATTAAGATTAAAAAAATTTGTTTACATTTTGCTTCTGTCGTTTTTTATTTGCTTTTGTTATTCTATTCTCATTTATACTTCCTACCACTGAAAAATGATAATAGTGTGTAAACTGTCTTCTTTTTTTAATGGTTGCACCCACAGCATATGGAATTTCCTGGGGCCAGGGATCAAATCCGAGCCACAGCAGTGAACTATGCTGCAGCTGGGGCGACCCTGGATCCTTTAACCCACTGCACCAAAAGGATTAAACATGAGCCTCCTCAGTATCCCAAGCCATTTCACTTGGATTCTTAACCCACTGCGCCACAGCAGCAACTTCTAATTCTTCATTGCGATGTATTCTGGGTAACCTCATCATAAAAAACATTCAAACACCTAGAAATACTACACAGATACATAGGAAAATCAAGTTGATGCTTGGTGCTGACACGTTATATTCTAAGGAAGCCTTAAAGTTACTTTGATCTGGATCTCAGTAAGACTCTCTGTGAAATATTAAGGATAACTTCCCAGAGATTTATAAATTTCATATTAGATAAAAATATACTGCATGCCCTTTCATTTTCATAACGTTGCTAAGAGGGAGTAAGAAAAAGACTGCTTCGATTTAAGGGCCTTTGGAAATTGACAATGCTTGATCACTGGGTGTTTGATAGAGACAATGATTCAAATAAATTTACATTTGTAAATGTAGTAATTTACTAAGAAATGATTTTTAACAAGCCAAAATATGCGTATTTTTTTGGCCGCCCACAGCATGTGGAATTTCTGGGCCAGTGATCAAACCCGTACCACAGCTGCAACCTGTACCACAGCTGCAGCAATGCCAGATCCTTAACCAGCTGCATCACATGGAAACTTCCTATTTGCATATCATTAAAAAAGCAATTCGGTGATTTTTAGGTCTTCATTTTAAAAACAATTTTGTAGCTATATTTCTCTTATAAATACTATTTATGAAAATATTCACCAAATTGCTGTAAGATTGTCTTAGAGGAAACTGCATAACTAGTAAAAGAAAACAGAATCAACAGCATAGATTATATTCCTGGTGTGTGCAGCTCACATAATAACTAAACAGCATGGTGCACTTCATAGCACTATTTAGCTTAGTCTGCATTTAAGGAAAGAAAACAAGTAAACACAAAAATTTTCAAGTTCCCTGGCTTAGGGGATAAGGACTTGGCATTGTCATTGCTGTGGCTCAGGTTAGATCCCAGGCCCAGGAATTTCTGCATGCCACAGGCACAGTCAAAAAAAATTTTTTCCACAGTTGTAGATTTTAGTCAATGCCCAAATCTTTTTAAAAAATAAAACCATTCATTGGACTTCTAAACACTTTATTGCCTCCCTGGAATAAACTCCACCTGATCATGGAGTGTAATTCTTTTCATATATTGAGGAATTCTATTTATCAATACTTTGTTAAGGATTTATGCATCTGTATTCATGAGAAGTACTGTCTATGGTTTTCTTCTTGCATAACGTCTTTGTCTATTTTGTTTTTTGTTTTTCTTTTTATTCTAAAAAATAAATGCACCTGTGGCATATGGAAGTTCCCAGGCTAGGGGATGAATTGGAGCTGCAACTGCAGGCTGACACCACAGCCACAGCCACACCGGATCTGAGCCACATCTGCAATCCATACCGCAGCTTATAGCATGGCCCAATCCTTAACCCACGGAATGAGGCCAGGGATCCAACCTGCATTTTCGTGGACACTATGATGGGTTCTTAACCTGCTGAGCCAAAACAGGAACTCCATTTTTCTGGCTTTGGTATAGGGTAATACTAGCTTTATAAAATAAATTGAGAAGTATTCCCTCTCTTCTGTTTTCTAGAGATGGTGAATAACTGGTATTAACTCATTTTTAAATGGTTAGGAAAATTCTCCAGGGAAACAGTCTGGGCTCAGAGATTTCTTTTGATTTCTTTTTAAAAACTCAATATATTTAATAATAATAGGGCTGTTCAAATTATTCACTTCATCTTGGGTGAGATATGGTAGTTTGCGGTTTTTCAGGAATTGGTTCATTTCAAGTTGTCAAATTTCTGCGCATAGAACTGTTTGCAGTATTCCCTTATCACCATTTTGATGTTTGCATTGGTTTTAGAGATATCTCCTTTTCCTCCCTATATGGGTTATGTATGGCCTTTCTCTTTTTCCTTTGGTGGTCCTCCTAGAGGGTTGCCAATTTTATTCACCTTTTAAAAGATCCAGCTCTTTGTTTCACTGATTTTCTTTATTGTCTATTTTCAATTTCATTGACTTGTGCTTTCATCTTTATGATCTTCATTCTGTTTGGTTTGGGTTTATTTTGCTCTTCCTTTTTCTATGTTCTTAAGAGGAGAGCTTAGTCTATTGATTTGAGAATTTTCCTATTTTCCAATAAATGAGTTTAGTGCTGTAAACTTCCAAGTGCTTTAACTTTGTCCCATAATTGTTACTATGGTACATTTTCATTCAGCTCAATGCATTTTTTTCATTTCCTTTGAGATTTCCTCTATGAATATTTAGAATGTGGTATTTATTTATAGTGTGTTGTTTCATTTCCAATAATTTAAGATCTTCCTGTGCAAACTTCCTTCTTCTTATAAGGATATCAGCCATATTGAGTTTAAGGCTCACTCTAAAATAGTATGATCTTGTCTTAATTTAATTATATCTGCAAAGACCCTACTTCCAAATAAGGTTACATTCCCAGGTTCCAGGAATTAGGACCTGGATAACTTTGGGGGCCATTATTCAACCGACTACACAGATTTGCTTTAACTTGAGAACAAAGTCTGGGGAAAGAATCATTCTCTTTTTTTTTTTACTGGATCACAAACCAAGAAAACATGTAATGTCTTTTACTCACAATTGTATATAGGATTATGATGGGTGGAAACAGAGGTAAGAGACAATAAACTGATTTTAACTATGAAGTGTTTTCTTCAGTTAATGTGATGAAAAATTCCAGATAACACAATTACGATTAGTTTTATTTTATAGCAAGATCCAATTCTGTAATGATATATTTGAGTAATTACTATTTATTTATTTATTTATTTATTTACTTATTTTTGTCTTTTAGGGCCACACCCGCAGCATATGGAGGTTCCCAGGTAGGGGTTGAATGGGAGCTACAGCTGACAGCCTATACCACAGCCATGGCTACACCAAATCCTAACTGCGTCTGCAACCTACACCACAGTTCATGGCCACCCTGGATCCTTAATCCACTGAGTGAGGCCAGGGATCAAACCTGCGTCCTCATGGATACTAGTCAGATTCATTTCCGTTGAGTCATGACAGGAACTTGGTAATTACTATTTTAAAGTACATCCTTTTCACTAGAGGTTAACCCCCATGAGAGCGGGGATCCTGTCCTGTTCTGCTGAATCCTCAGTATTTAGCCTCATGCCCCCATACAGACTAAATAGTCAATGAATATATGTTCAACACATTGAATTAATGAAAGCATATAATGTAATGATAGTATCTGCATTAATTCCTTCTGTAAGACCAATGATGAAATTCTCAGCCAAGACTGACTACGGCAATGCTCTTGTCTTGGTCCTAGTCCACACCCTCTGCTCTAATTTTCTAATTGCCCACTTCTTTGGTGGACACTCAACTTTTCTGATATAAATGCAGATATGAAATGTGCAGGGTACTCCAAATTCTTTTGTATAAAACTCCCCCAAAATTCAGTCCAAAAAATAGGAAAAATTTCTTCATCAATGCCTTTATTTTCTGTATCTTTTATTTTTTATATTTTCCACTTTGAGAACTTTGGAAAACACAAAAATATAATGACTGAGATACTAAACACCCCTATTCCAGCTATGTGTAACTTATCCCAGTCTTTTAAAAAAGAAATCAAACCGAGGTATAACTGGAGTCTACTTTAATTCTCCTATCCCAACTCTATCTATCTCCCCAGCATCACGACTTTGGGCTGGATACCTTCAGTCCTTTCTAAATATACGTTTACCATAAAAACACATAAAGATGATCATCATATAAGGATGATCTTCTACCATCCTTATTCTTTTTTTAATACAGTTTGAGCAGAGAAATATTTTAATTTTTCAATGTGGAGAGCTATTATTCCTATAGTGTTTATTCTTCACTCACTAATTTGCAATGTTACTTTTTTTTAAAATAAAAGTTTCCATGTATGCTGGTGTCTCCTGAATATTCTCTTTTCTATTCCATTGGCCTTTTAGTTTACCTCTAGTTAACAGAACACTATTTTAATTACAGTTTTAGGGCTTTTTGGTTTTTGGGTTTTTTTGCGGGGCTCACACACATGGGCATATGGAAGTTCCTAGGCTAGGGGTCAAATCAGAACTGCAGCTGATGGCCTACACCACTGCCATGGCAATGTGGGAGCCAAGCTGCCATCTGACACCTACATCACAGCTCACGGCAATGCTGGATCTTTAACCCGCTGAGCGAGGCCAGGGATCAAACCCACATCCTCATGGATACTAGTCAGGTTCATTACCACTGACCACGATGGGAACTCCTAATTATAGTTTTATAATGAAAATTGATACCTGGTAGGTCCATTCCCCAATCTTGTTCTTTGTCTTGGTTATTTTTGGATCTTTACTCTTCCATATAAATTTTTGATCAACTTATCAAATTTCATGGCAAAAAAAAAAACCTAATTGGTATTTTGCCTGGAAATGAATTTATTTATCATTTAATTTAGAGGATTTTACATCATTATGATATGCGATTCCTTAAATCTAAGAACATGGCAGCTCTCCATTTTCAGGTTTTATATTTAACATATACGAAACAAATAATATAAAATATTTTTAAATGTTTTATAATTTTCTCCATAAAGATAGTTAACAAATTGCTGTCTTTTGCCAAGATTGAAAATTGTTTTATTTTTAATAGTTTCTAACTATTTCTAACTATCAGAATATTAGCTAACGCTTATGGTGTGCTTATTAGGCCAGATATTGTTCTAAAGGACTTTACCTAAATTGACTAATTTAATCCTCATAACAACTCTAAGAGATAAATAATATTATTAGCTCTCATTTTATAGGTGAGGAAACTGAGGCACAGAAAGACTAGGTATCTCACCCAAGTCACATATCTAGGAAGTGGTAGACTGGAATTTGAGCCCAGGATTCACAGAGATTATAGTATATATGTTAGGATTAGAAGAAAATAGGCCGCCTGGAAGCACAATGCCTGGCGGAAAGTCATAAGGAGGAATGGACTTTCTTTTTTTTTTATAGCTGCACCTTCAGCATATGGAGGTTCCCAGGCTAGGAGCCAAATCAGAGGTGCAGCTGCTGGCCTACCCCACAGTCACTGCAACACTAGATCCAAGCCATGTCGGCGACCTATGCCATACTTCATGGCAATGCCAGATCCTTAACACACTGACTGAGGCCAGGGATCAAACCAACGTCATCATGGATACTAGCTGGGTTCATCTCCACTGAGCTACAGTGGGAACTCTGAGATACGGACATTTAGAATAAATGTGGCTACAACAGGGGCAAGTAAGAGGTCCATTTCTTGTCCAAACACTCTGTGACAAAATCACATTTGATTTGTTTTTTTCAGCATTATTGTTTAAATTTCAAGCTCATATTAAAATTGGTTAAATAAACTTATAAAATATGAAGTAATAAATAGGAAAATACCCCTTTAAGAGTTGTGTTGGTCTAGAATCTGAAGTCGTTTTGCATACACCTGGCCATATAACAAGAATTGAGGAATAAGAAAATGATTTTTGAGGAAGATCCCGTTGTGGCACAGCAGAAGCAAATCTGACTAGTATCCTTGAGGATGCAGGTTCGATCCCTGGCCTTGCTCAGTGAGTCAGGGATCCAGCAATGCCATGAGCTGTGGTACAGGTCACAAGCGTGGCCTGGACTCCGCATTGCTGTGGCGTAGACTGGCGGTTACAGCTCCAATTTGACCCTTAGCCTGGGAACTTCCATATGCCATGGATGCAGCCCTAAAAAGAAAAAAAAAAACATTAAGTGAAAATAAGTCTTCTGTGTGGACTCTTTTGTAGCATATCTTCAATGGTTAATTTTTAAACAAAATACTTCCTCTAATTGCAGCTTTATCTCTCCTGGATGGGAGTTCATCATCCTGCACAATTCTATAAGCTCATATGATAACAATCATTTCCCAATAGCATTAGCTTGTCCAAATCAAAACTAGCTTTTGTTCCCTTATGTTACGTTACCAGAATATTCCATATCTCTCTAAGGATCACCCCTAAGTGGTCCATGAATCCATAAGTGACTCAGGGCAAAGACGTCAGTCATATTTCAGTGACAGTCAGTTGCTACCCCAGCAACTATACTTCCTCCTAACTGCACTTTGAGGGGTTTTTTGTCTCTCTTTTTTTAGGACCGCATCATGGCATATGGAGGTTCCTAGGCTAGGGGTCTAATCAGAGCTGTAGCCACTGGCCTCCAAAACAGCCAAAGCAATGCCAGATCTGAGCCGAGTCTGCAACCTACACCACAGCTCACAGCACCGCCAGATCCTTAACTCACTGAGTGAGGCCATGGATTGAACCCACAACCTCATGTTTCCTAGTCAGATTCGTTTCCACTCCTCCACGACGGGAACCCCTGAAATTTGAGTTTTATTAGTTGTCCTCCTTATAGCCATTTTTGTCAGGGAAGACAGAACCCATCTTCCCCCAGCCCCCACCCCCACCCCCGCATGGTTGTTTTATCCATCTAGGCAGAAGTTTGGTCTGGTGTGGGCATGTGACCCAAGTCTGTCCAATGAGACATGTGGAGAAGTCTGCTACATCTCGGGAGAAATATTTTCCTTCTCTTAAAAGGAGACCTGATATACGACAATGTCTGTTTTCCCTTCCTCCTGACAATAATACGAGAGGACGTGATGCCTGGCATTGCTGCAGTTATGAAGCAACCATGAGGTAATCTGCCATCACACAGGGAACGGGAAAGTAGAAAGATGGCAAGAATTGTGGTTTCCGATGACTTGTTGAGCCACTAAAATTAACTAACTAACCCTAGAATAGTCCTACTTTACAGAATTCTGATAAGAGAATCAGCTGAGGAATATATTCAGTTAAAAGTAACAGGAAACCCCCAAGACAGGGGTTTAAGCTAAAAAATTTTTATTATTTTCGTTCAACATAAAGTCTAGAGGTAGGTATAGAATGTGGTTGGAAGATGACTGCTATAGGGTAATAGAGAAGAGGCCTATGATTAAAGTATTAAGCAACACAGAAATAAAAATATGGGTGTAAATAGAAAGTGAGAGAGAATGTGAATTAGCCAGATCGCAAAGCTTGGTCTAGAATGATGACTTGAGCTATGTTTAAGGCTTTATTTACTTCAGTCTACCATGGAACAGTCAAAAAAGCAAAGCAAAACATAAATATGAGACCAAGGGAATGAGTCAACATAGCTCCCTATCATGATGCAGGTCTTCAAAGAAGTACACTCAAGTTACCCATGCTTTCATAGAGTGAGGAATCACATTGGAGGAACCAGAACTGTGAGCTTTCTCTTACACTGTTAGGCTAAGGAGGAACAGCTCCAGAATCAAGGGTCTACATACTCTGTTATCAGCAGCGAATGAAAAAAAAAAAAATTTTGCCACCAACAAAAAGTCTTAGCCCTAATTTTGTGATGACTCCATAGCTTACATGGGATTTGAGAACTACATAAAGACAGGACCAGATGTGGAGAAATATAAAACACCAAGTCCTTGGAATGAGATTCCAATGTTAAGGAGGCCTGAAAGCCAAGTCAGAGTATGATTTTGCAGCCCTTTATTATAGAATAATTTCTGATGGTGCAAAGCCCTCAACATTGAGAAGGAGAGAAAGTAGCCCGTGGTGGAGACTTTAAATCCATTAAGCTTAGTCACTCAACACTTTTCCTGCATTAAAATATAATGAAGCAGCATGCAAGGAAATAAGTCAAGCCCCTAGGAGAGTTAAGGAACCAAATGCACCAGGAAACTGAGCAGCAAGTGAAAGTAACCTCCAAGGAGCAGCCGCTGCCATAAAATCCATAAAATCCACAAATTCAGGCCATAGGTGGTGGTCTGCAGAGTGTTTTAAAACAGCTGAATTTGTGTGTAACAGTGTTTGAAAACAAAAGAACACAGTGATACCTTCAAAGGGCAACTAAAATTACAAAATAATAAAAGCAATGTTTTCTTAGGTAGGTCTCCCAAGGCAAAAGAAATAAAAGCAAAAAGAAACAAATGGGACCTAATCAAATTTACAAGCTTTTGCACAGCAAAGGAAACCATAAACAAAATGAAAAGACAGCCTATGGAATGGGAGAAAATATTTGTAAACAATGACAGTGACAAGGGCCTAATTTCCAAAACATACAAACAGCTCATACAGCTCCATATCAAAAAAATAAACAACCCAATCAAAAAATGGGCAGAAGACGTAAATAGGCATTTCTTCAAAGAGAATACAGACATGGCCCACAGGCACAAGAAAAGATGTTCAATATGACTAATTATTAAAGACATGCAAATCAAAACTACCATGAAGTGTCATTTCACATCAGTTAGAATGGCCATCATCAAAAAGTCTACAAATAATAGATGCTGGAGAGGGTGTAGAGAAAAGGGAACCCTCCTACACTGTTGGTGGGAATGCAACAGTGCAGCCGCCATGGGGAACAGCATGATGGTTCCTTTAAAAAATAAACATAAAGTTACCATATGATCCAGTAATCCTACTCCTGAGCATTTATCCAGAGACCACTCTAATTTGAAAAGATATGTGCACCTCAATGTTCATAACAGCACTGTTTACAATAGCGACAGTGTGAAAGCAACCTATGTGTTCATCAACGGATGAATGGATAAAGAAGATATATATACAGTGGAATATTACTCAGCTATTAACAAAAGAAATGCCTTTGCACCAATATGGATGGACCTTATCATACTAAGTGAAGTAAGTCAGAGAGAGAAAGACAAATATCATATGATATCACTTATAGGTGGAATCTCAAAAAATGACACAAATGAACGTATTTTAAAAAGCAGAAACAAACTCACAGGCGTAGAAAACAAACTTATGGTGACCAAAGGGGAAAAGCGAGTAGGGGAAGGATAAATTAGGTGTTTGCGATTAGCAGATACACACTACTACATATAAAATATACAAGTAAAAGGTCCTACTGTATAGCACAGAGAACTATATACAAGATCTTGTAATAAAATAGAAAAGAACCTGAAAAAGAATATGTGTGTGTATGTGTATAAACATATACATACACACAAAACTGAATCTCTCTGCTACACACCAGAAATGAATACAACATTTTAAATCAACTATACTTCAATAAAAATTTTTAAAAAGACAATAAAAACCATAATTGGTATTACACATAGCCTGGAGGACAGCAGTTTTCAGAGTGTGATTGATCTCTTGACCAGCAGCATCAACATCACCTAGCAACTTAAGACACAAATTCTGGCCTCTGAGGTAGAAGTCAGGAATCTAGCTGGTGTTCTATCAAGCCCGCAAGGTGAGTCTTATGCACACTCAAGTTGGAGAAACACTGGTGCAGGGACAAGGAGTCCTAACCATCAGACAAACGACGAAGAGCACCAAACCTGAAGTCACAGCACCCTTGAGTTTGCATCTCAAATTGTCTGCTTCCAGCTACATGAAGTTTGGCAGGTACTTAAATCCCCCAAGCCTATTTATAACGATCTTAAGAGGTTCATGGTATGGATGATAAATAACGTTCATGAAAACCTGCTCAATACACAATATTAACTAGTATTTCAGCATCAACATCTTCGCAGCACTGTCTGAAGGCATGACTGTTTCTTTCTCTGTGCACAAAGACATTGAGGACTCAGCGTTCAACATATTCTGTAAAATAAAACACTATGATGGGTATCATTTTAGAGCAAGATTTGTATATGAACGGTTGAATGAAAAATAACTCTTCTAAGAAGACTCAACATATGTGGCATTATTCTAAGTATTTTACATATATTAATAAATTCTAGTTAGTTCTCACAACAACTCTATAATGCAGAGCCTATTATTACCTCCACTTTACAGATGAGGAAACGGAAGCAAGAAAGGTCAAGGACAGTGCCCAAAGGTAGAGAGGTAGAAAGTGACAGAGTCAGCCTTTAAACACAAACAATCTGTGTCTGAGTCTGTGTGCCTCACCACTACGCTCTGCCACTTCCCTAAGTTAAAAACAAATTTTGACGTCTAGGGCAGGAATTTTAGCTGTCTAGAAAAATACACTTACGTGAAATATCTCATTATCCAATGGATCCAAAAAATGAAACTTCTTATCCTTATTCCTGCTCTGTAAGTATCTCTTCTAGATGCATTAAGTGCACCCAGCTGATTCCATAGACACCCTGGTAGCCTGAAAAGCGGGATGGCTGTTCCCTCTAAAATAAGGAAGAAATAGAGGCAGGAAGAGCTAGAGAGAAATGCACGTCGTGGGAAGATTCAATGAGTTCCCCAGCTTCTCGTGTTCTCAGTGCAAGAGCATTCCAGGACAACAGAAAAAACTATTACCCTCCAGCAGCAACAGTATCTTTGCTATGTCTGAGTCAGATGCTCAGATGGTTGACTGTACTAAAAGGAAATAAAGGAACAGAGTTCAGACGGAGCAGACTACATTGCTCTCAGCTGCTCTGTGTATGCCTGAGCAAACTGCCTGGATGCCTACATGTGGATGGGAGAAAGCAGTTTCCTTGACCTTGCATGATAGACTATATCAGGTATTTGTCAGGGCTTTCAAAATTTCTAAGGGTTCTAAACAAGAGAATTCAGACTCCAAAGCTGCAGCAAAAGGAGGCAATCCTTTGGAGAGAAAGCTGCAAGACAGATCAATTTTACCCTTAACTTGTTCAATCTCTGGCTTTTGAATGTCTGCCAAATTCTTTAGGCTTCTTCAAGGTGACCAGTCCAAATAATTCACTCGCTGTTTTCAACGTTCTCAGTCGTCAGTTGTTCCAAGACATAATGAGTTTGGAAAAGCAAAAGCAAAACTCCCTACTTATTTCTCAATGCTGGAAAACAAGCTGCAGTGAAATTGAAAGAACGTGAGATGAGCTTTTCCTCTTATTATTTAAGATGAAATATGCATTGACCAGGTTTTTGGCAGAACGAAAATGTCAATAGGGGTGCTGCTCCTCCTCCCGTTACCTCTCAATGAAAGTGGCATCTCATTTCTAACACACATTCCCTGAACATCTTATCTAATACATTACAGAAACAGACATTGAAAGGAATGCCTATGGTTTACTCTGTAAAAATTTCCACTGTCTAACCTACAAAGAAAAACTAGAAGCAATAAGATTTCTTACAGGTTGAGTGAAATTTTCCTCTTACTATGACTGTGCATGTGTGCCAACATGGAGAGTTTTCCTGTAATGAGAACACTTTAATTTTTTGTTCAACTTCTCTGCAAAGAATTGCTAAAAGTTGAAGGATATTTTCAGCTCTTGCTAGGTGTGAAATACTATTAGGAAATTAATATTAAATGTTAGGTGTGACAATAGTATGTTTTAAATTGAGTGACTTTGATCTCATGCAAGAACTAAGCTTCCCACATAAGGGAAGGGAAGGAATTTTTTTTTTCTTTGTCTTTTTGCCTTTACGTAGGGCCGCACCCGCGGCATATGGAGGTTCCCAGGCTAGGGGTCTAACAGGAGCTGTAGCTGCCAGACTTCACCACAGCCACAGCCACAGCAACGCAGGATCTGAGCCGCATCTGCAACCTACACCACAGCTCACGGCAATGCTGGATCCTTAACCCACTGAGCAAGGCCAGGGATCGAACCCGCAACCTCATGGTTCTTAGTCAGATTCGTTAACCACTGAGCCACGAAGGGAACTCCAGGAAGGGAAGGAATTTTTAAGGTCTACAGAACAAACTGCCTCGATGTCTTTTGTAAGAAAGGCATTAGGTCAATTATTTAGCAAAAAGATTTTCTTTTTTTAAACATTTTATTGAGGTATAGTTGATTTACCATGTTGTGACAATTTCTGCTGTACAACAAAGTGATTTAGTTATACATGTACACACACCCATTCTCTTTCAGATTCTTTTCCTATATAGATTATCAAAGAATATGGGGTAGAGTTCTTTGTGCTCTATAGCAGGTCCCCATTGGCCAGTCATTCCATATACCACAGTGGGCATATGCCAGTCCCAAACCTCCAGTCCATTCCTCCCCACCAGCTGTCCCCTTTGGCAACCAAAAATTTGTTTTCAAAGTTTGTGAGTCTTTTTTTTTTTCTGCAGATATGTTTATTTGTATCCTTTTTATATTCCATATGTAAGTGATAGCATATGGTATTTGTCTTTCGGTATCTAACTTCACTTAGTATGGTAATCTCTAGGTCCATTCATGTTGCTGCAAATGGCATTATTTCATTCTTTTTTATGGCTGAGTAATAGTCCATTGCATACATGTACCACATCTTTTTTATCCATTCCTCTGTTGATGGATGTTTACCTTAAATGTCATAAGTTTTAAAAGAAACATTCTCTTTCCATTTTACATAATCCCTTTTAGTAACTGCTGAAACTCTCATGAGTACTTTTCATGTAGTTTGGATAGCAGTGTTCTAAGAACTGAAGAGAAGAGAAAATAATGGGAACTGAGTGCTCCCCCTCACCTCTAGGGTCTTTATTCAGTGTTTCCTTTTTTAAGAATCCATCACCAGTCTTAAGAGCTACTCTAGTCTCCCTTCAGGACACTTCTCCACCTCTCTTTGTTTCCATTCCAATTCACCGTCCTCATTCAGGGTCCCTTGCCTATAAGCTTAGACTTTAAAACTAAAAGGAACCAATTAGAAAAAGCCTTGGAGAATAAACAAAACATATTCCAATGCCATTAAGAGAACTACACGTATTACTGCTAACAGAGAGGAAAAAATATGAAAAGAATACAATGTAGAATAACACATTAAGATTTTGAAACCAATCAAATGGACCATTTGTACGTGGACTTCTGTATATAGAAAGAAGTATTAGGTAACAGATAACTTGAATCTAGAGGATGAATCCCATTGACAGCCATAGATGTAAGAAAACTTCCAAGGTTATCTGTAGTTCTAGAGCCCAGGTCTCCTAGATGGCATCTCTGGTTAATACTCTGCCTCAACCAGTTGAGTGTAACCTCCAAAAGTGCTTAGATTGCTAACTCTAAAATGGTTTGGATAATATAATTGTTTCCAAGAGAATTATTAACTTCCAACTTGAGGAATTAAGTATACATATGATTAAGTAAATCAATCCTACATTACTAATATTTTAAGTGACATTACTAATATTTTTAAGTGACATTACTAATATTTTAAGTGACATTTTTAAGTGAAATAATCAATGTATTTAAGAGAATTTCACCTCCTGCAAAACCATTTCATCCTTGTGATTCCAAATTAAATTGACACGTCTAGATAATTGATTTAATCAAAGACTTTATGTTGAAATCCATCAGTATTAGAAAATTTAAGAACGCCTAAGACTTATTTTTATAGGTTAAATGTATCCCATCATAATGGTTACTTAAGTATTTAGAAGCCTCCTTCTTAAGTAAAGGACAGAAAAAGAAAATAAAATTTCATAAGTGTAGTTTAAAATGTTTAGGGACTTTTAGTTCATGAACAGAATCAAATATTAACACCTTCTTAAAATTAATTTTTAAAATTTACTAGATTTTTAAGTAGAATGAAATGATTAAGTTGAATTTCAAGGCTTAAGAAAGAACTAGGTTTTTAACATAAATTTAACACATTGTATATTAAGTTTTAAAAAATAAAACTTCCTTTGGGTAAACTTTTTGGGAGCCAAAAGCCACCCTGAGAGAGTTCCTGTCGTGGCGCAGTGGAAACTAATCCAACTAGGAACCATGAGGTTGCGGGTTCAATCCCTGGCCTTGCTCAATGGGTTAAATATCTGGCGTTGCCCTGAGATGTGGTGTAGGTCACAGATGGGGCTTGGATCCTGCATTGCTGTGGCTGTGGTGTAGGCCGGCAGCTATAGCTCCAATTTGACCCCTAACCTGGGAACCTCCATATGCCGTGGGTGTGGCCCCAAAAAGCAAAAAAATAAAAATAAAATAAAATAAACAAAAGCCATCGTCAAAACACAAAAAACTCCCATCAACAAAACCGCTAAAGTATCTTTGTAGCACGGGATGGGCCTTTGCCCTCATAGGGCAGTCTGTACACAAATCAGAGACTGATGTTTCCAACACGTTGTTAAGATTACATCTCTCTTTAGAAATCTCTAATTCTTTGATTTTTCCCTTTTCTGACTTAAATAAAGAAAAAAAAATGAAATAGAAAATCTTTCTACGTATTTATTTCATCCATTGCTTTGTGAGTCTCTTTTTTACCTCTAAGATTCTGGGTTTTTTAAAAAATTTTATTCAGTTTATTTAAACTAAAAAAAAAAAATTGTTCACCAATTTCTCCCATCCTCCAAGACCCCCTATTGTACTTACAAGTCTGATCTCTCTATGAGCTTAGTTGTGTTTTTCTGTTTTGTTTGTCTGTTTTTAGATTCCACTTATAGACATGAGAGATCATATGATATTCGTCTTTCTCTGACTTATCTCACTTAGCATAATGCCCTGGAAATCCATTTGTGTTGCTACAAATGGCAAGATTTCATTCTTTTTATGGCTAAATCATATTCCATCATGTATAATAATTAGTAGGGTTTTTTTTCAGATAAATAACCAGAAATAGAATTACTGGATCATATGGAAGTTCTATTTTTAATCTTTTGAGGAACCTCCATATTGTTTCCCGCAATGGTTGTACCAAATTACATTTTCACCAGTCATGTTTGAGGGTACCACTTTCTCCATATCCTTGCCAAATTTGTTATTTCTTGTCTTTTTTATAATAGCTAACAGCTATTATAAAATTTTATAATATTCTAACAGCTCAGAGGTGGTATCTCGTTGTGATTTTCCTTGATTAATGATATTGAGCATCTTTTCATATATTTGTTGTCTTTTTCTGGGGAAAATACCTATTCAGATCCTCTGCCCATGTTTTAATTGGGTTGTTTGTTTTCTTGCTATTGAGCTGCAAATGTTCTTCTAATATTTTGGATATCAACCCCCTTATCAGATATATGATTTGCAATTATTTTCTCCCATTCAATAGATCGCCTTTTCATTTTGTTGATAGTTTCCTTGCCTGTGCAGAAGTTTTTAGTTTGATGTAGTCCCAACTGTTTATTTTTGTTTTTGTTGCTTTTGTGTTTGGTGTCATATTCAAAAAATCATCACCAAGACCTTTGTCAAGAATCTTACTGCTTATGTTCTCTTCTATAAGTTTGATAAGTTCAGGTATTACACTCGTCTTTAATTCATTTTGAGTTAAGTTTTGTGTATGATGTAGATAGTCATCCAGTTTCATTCTTTTACAGGTGGCTGCCCAAGTTTCCCAACATAATTTATTGAAGAGACTGTCCTTTCCCTATTGTATATTCTTGGCTCCTTTGTCATAGATTAATTGACCACATATATATGGGTTTATTTCTGGGTTCTCTATTCTGTTCCACTGATCTACGAGTCTGTTTGTATGCCAAAACCATACTATTTTAATTACTATGGTTTAGTTTGAAATCAGGAAATATGATGCTTCCAGCTTTGTACTTCTTTCTCAAGATTGGTTTGGCTATTCTGGGTCTTTTGTGGTCCCACACAAATGTTAGGATAGTTTCTTCTATTTCTGTGAAAAATACTTTTGGAATTTTGAAAGACATTGTATCGAGTTTGTATTTTGCTTTGGGTAGTGTGAACAATCCAACAATATTATTTATTCCAATCTATGAGCACGGAATGTCTTTCAATTCATTTCTGTCTTTTTCAATTTCTTTCATTAGTGTCTTATAGTTGTCGATATACAGGTCTTTCACACCCTTGGTGAAATCTATCCCTAGGTATTTCATTGTTTTGATGCAGTTGTTCTGATTGTAAACAGGACTGTTTTATTCATTTCTCGGATGGACTGTTACTTGTGAAAGAAATGTAACCGATTTTTGTGTATTTATTTTGTATCCCATAACTCTACTAAATTCATTTATTCTACCATTTTTTGATGGAATCTTCAGGGTTTTCTATATATAATATCATGTCATCTACAGATGTTGATAATTTTACCTCTTCCTTTCCAATTTGGATGCCTTTTATTTCTTTTTCTTGCCTAACTGTACTGGCTAAGACTTCCAATACTGTCTTGAATAAAAGTGCTAAGAGTCAACAGCCTTGGGTTGTTCCAGATCTCAGAGGAAAAGATTTCAGCTTTTCACTGTTGAGTATGAGGTTAGCTGTAGGTTTGTCATATATGGCCTTTATTATATTGAGGTATGTTTCCTCTATCCTCACTCTGTTGTGAGTTTTCATCATAAATGGATGTTAAATTTTGTCAAATGTTTTTTCTGTACCTACTGAGATGATCATATGCTTTTTATCTTTCATTTTGTTAATACAGTATATTACATTGATTGATTTGCAGATGTTGAACCATTTTGTATCTGCGGGATAAATTCCATTTCAACATGACGTATGAAGTTTTTAATGTATTGTTGAATTCAGTATGGTAATAGTTTATGTTCATCAAGGATATCGGGACTATTCTTTTCTTTTCTTGTGGCTTTCTTGTCCAGTTTTGGTATCAGCATAAATTTGGCCTCATAAAATGTGTGTGGAAGAGTTTCTCTTCCTGTATTTTTTGGAAGAGTTTTAGAAGAGTTGGTATCAATTCTCCTTTGAATGTTTGATAGAACTCACCAGTGAAACAGTTTGGTCCTGGACTTTTGTTTGTTGGGAGATTTTTGATCAGTGATTCAAACTCCTTGCTAGTAATCAGTCTGTTCAGATTTTCTATTTCACCATGATTCAGTCTTAATAAGTTGTATGTTTCTAGCAACTTATTCATTTATTCTAGGTTGTCCGATTTGTTGGTATATAATTGTTTTTAAACAGTAACTTAATAACTAAGTTACTACTTTATCAGATTAATTTACCTCTCTATTTTCTATTGTATTCAATTCAGTATTATATTCATTTAGCATTCAATAAATTGTTTGCTAAGCCCCAGCAATTTAAAACCTGTTTCATCAAGCCTGACTAAAATGAAGTAAGTTTTATTTCCTTTTTCTTCTAAACATTTAAAAACACAACTTGAACAAAACAGTTTCATTATTATACCCACGAAGAACTTCAGGATTTTAATAATGCAACCTCAAGAATGATTTCTCAGATTTATGGGAAAGTGAGAATCCTGGCTGCTTGCCCTCAAATGCCCACTCTCCTTCCTCATAGGTATCAGAATCTCAAATTTTATCCAGATACATTGTCTGCTGAATAAAGAAGTAAATTTACTTGTTTCCCTTTCAGCTGGGTTTGGCCACTTGATTAAGTTCTAGCCAATAAGATATAATCACAGCTTTTATGGAGACTTCAGGAGTGGATGCTTAAAAAGATCTGTCTCAGCATGCTGGGGGTCTCTTTTTATCTTTATTCCTTTTCCTATCTTCCAGTGTGGGTGTTATAGCTGGCACACCAGAAGCAAGCCAGGACCATGAGGTTACCTGGAGAATGGAAGCCATACGTTAGCATGGCAGAGCAGAAAGGGAAGACCCTGGATCTTTGATGCCAGTATGGAACTTATCTTCAGATTTCTTTTATATGATGGAGAAAAAATAACTTCTACTTTGTATAAATCACTGTTATTTGGGGTTTTCTATTTATATACAGTTGAACCTTATTCTAAATGACATAAGAAGGCATATTTGTTCTAATATTTTAATAAATATTACTAATGAGCATTCTTGCAACAAGGCTCTTGAAACCCATTAATAAAATCCTGCATGAAAATTGCATATTCAAAATTCCTGCCATTTGTCATACAAATAACAAACATGTCATTGACTCTATAAAGAAAGATAATATGGAGGGAAACGCCACTGATACCTAATCATTTAATTTTATGTCACTCAGAGTATAAAAACATGCAAGTGATATTACCAAATGATAACAGCTGAAAGTTTATGGTATATTGTACTATACTCTCTCATGTACATCTCAAAACATTCCAATAAAATAGAATTATTCCTCATTTTATAGGTGAGGAAACTGAGACAGGGAAGTTAGGTAACTATGCCAAAATCATACTACTAGTAAGTTAGTAGAACTTGTATATCACTCTTGCTGTTTGATTGTAAAGCCTGCATATTAACCCACTAGACTAATTTTTTAACGACATTCTCAGTATTCAACCACTGAAAGGAACCGGTATTGAGGTGAAAACTAGGTCTTTTGATTCTAGTTCTTTTCATTAAATTGACTGAAAAGGATTGAGACCACTAAAGTCTTTAGATTAATCAGACATTTTTTTCCAGACTACTCAAATCTATAGTAACATTAAAAGATATAATACTGCCATTAATTAAGCATATGATCAAATATAACATACACTTAGCATCTTCCAAAGTAATAAGGGTAATCTCCCTTTCCTAAATGTGAGACTTTCTGTCTCAATAAGGAATTGACCCAGTATCTGGCTCAATAAGAAATTGACCCAATAAGAAACTGACCCATATCAAATAGTAGATATATACAAATACAGCCATATCTATATCTATACTTACATCTACAACTACAGAGAAGGTTATCTGTTCTTTTTCTCAGATAGATTATTATCCTTCATTCTCCACAGCCCCATAAATATTACTCAAATGCCTCATATTCCACTCAAGCTTAAATTTTGTAATCACCATTTCTTCTGTTCATTGAACAGAACTTTGCCATCTCCAACTTGATCTAATTCCTGCTCTGCATTCTGTTACCACCACAAAAATCTTTTTAAAGCACAATTCCATCCTGTGTCCTAGAGCCCACTGTAACTCCCCTTCACCTTGTGCATTCACTCCATCTCCTTTGCTGATTTGCATGGTGCTTCATAATTTGGTTCCCATGTACTTACTCAAATCTATTTTTCAGTATTCCCCAACCTACAGGCCTCCCTTTTCCTCCTGCACTGTCCTTTTAAATCAAGAGCTAGTCAGGAGGAGGCAACAGGGGCCTGAATCAGGCAAAGGATTAAACCAAGGGGCACTGGAAACTTTAAGGGGCTCGTATAGGCAACAGATTGCAGTCACTTCTATTAGAGAGTATGTGGCGGGTGAGAGGCTGGGAGGCAGGCAGAACAGCATGAATTCAGGAACAGGAGGAAAGAGGTTCCACTTCAACAGGCAAAGGTCAGTTTTTAAGAGTCAGACCAAATGCAAAATAGGTAAAGAGACCAGAGGAAGAGGAGCTGGCATTTCAGGTCTGAAGAGGGAAGCAGATCTATCCAAAAGGTCCAAGGCCCCGCTCTCATACTTGGCAATTGCTCACTTTGCCCTAACCTCCAATGTGTCCAGCTTCCACAAGCCTTCAGTCTACAGTCGGTTTACCATCTTTCCATCTTTTTGTTACAGTGGTTAGCCCCCCCACACACACACACATACACACCGGCTTCTTTCTTTGCGGCAAATACTAAAATGTAATCTTGGATTAAGTATTGATTCTCTTCCTCCATTTGGTAGATTTCCTCTGAGTTCAAAGCTGGAAAGAATCTACAGTGATAAATGACTCCTTTTTCCAGCAGATGTTGTCTCTGAGAATTTGGGGGGGGGGGTGTCAGAGGGAAAAAAACAACAACTTTGTGATTTTCCAATAAATCTACTAAACACTGCAGTGAATTATGACTCTAGGCAGAGGATACATCATCCAAGAGGCACAAATACAATTGGCAAATATTTCATATTTGAAAGCTATGGCTTATTTCAATTAATCACGAAATCATCTTGTTTAAGCCTGGCATTCTTTCCAAATTAAAAGTCATGGAATTACAAAACTGTGTTTGATAATCCTAACTATATATCTCATTTACTGCTGTACTCAATTTTTACAAAAAATTCCTCTCTTTCAATAATTTCACCTCATTACTATCACTTTTCCTCCTCCTTTGAAATGAATACCTAATATGACAGGGCAAAAAAAAAAAAAAAAGGCCAGATCTTCCTAGGAGGATTTTTGGTTTTCATATCCTATACTGGCTTTCTGGTCAACATCAAAGAAATAAAATAAAACAAAAATTCCTATCTTCACTGGTTATCCTTTCCATATAAGAAACATAATATCATTTTCAAGAAAAAATCCACAACACCCAGTAGAAACAAAATGTTACTGTGCATTTTCAGATATATTACCAAGGTACATATAAACATTTTTGAAGAGATCCAGATATAAGTGTGAAAGCCCAGAAACACTGTGAAGTACAACCAATACATATAGATAAAGACTATCTTCCCATTCGAGTATGATACACAGTTGTGATTTTATATTTATTTATTCACATAATTATTTGCTCAGTGTCATATTTTTTACGAGTCCAAAATCTATTGGTTTACCTGACCATTCAATCTCAAAACTCAGCTCAGTATTTAGAACACGGTAAGCCCTCAATAAATTGCACTGAATGCATGAAGAAAAACCATCTCTAGTTAGACATACGAACCATACCAAGGGGCAAGAGGAAATTTCTGGAAATGATGAGTATGTTTATTATTTTGAATATGGTGATAGCTTCCTAGGTGTGCACATATGTGTGTGTATGTGTGTGTGTGTGTATCCAAACTTGCTAAATTCTATACTTTAAACATATGAAGTTTACTGTGAGCCAATTATACCTTAATAAAGCCACTTTTTAAGATATCAAAATTTATGAAAATATTGCCCTTGATGTATTATGCATGAACTGCATGAAGTATTTTACAATATTTTACATAGGATCAGCATTATCAGAATGTTGTTTATTAATTTTTGGAAAAGAAACAGCTCTTCTAATTAAGTATTTATATTCACTTCCTGGCTCTGGTAGGAAGGAATTTTTTAAAGTAAAAATCATGCCATTTAATCGGTCTCTTATGAGTTGGAAATAATAAGTTTGAATTCAAGATCTCAACACTAGATTTTTTTTTTTGCCTTGAATACTCATTTACTTTTTGAGTAAAAAATTCAGTAAAGAGGAATTCCTGTTGTGGCTCAGAGGACGCAGGTTAGATTCCTCGCTTCACTCAGTGGGTTAATGACCCGGCATTGCTGTGAGCTGTGGTATAGGTTGCAGACAGGCTTGGATCCTGAGTTGCTGTGGGTGTGGCTAGGTCTGACTCCTAACCTGAGAACTTCCTTATGCTGTGAGTGCTGCCCTAAAATGACCAAAAAAAAAATTAGTAAATGATTTTTCTAAAAATTTGTGTGTGAATTGAACACTATCTTAAATGCATGAAGGATATTTTAATAGTTTTTTCTACTCAGAGTCTTTTTATATATAACAAATCCACAATTTAAATCTCCTTTCATTTAAATGGGAGCTTTTTTTTTTTTTTTTTTACCATGTCTGTGGCTTGTAGAAGCTCCCTGGCCAGGGATGGAACCTGCACCACAGCAGTGCCCCAGGACACAAAATGACAATGCTAGATTCTTTAACAACTAGGTCACTAGGGAACACCAACATTTTCAATTATAGTGAAGAAAGAAATCGTTATACCATTTTTGTTGGAAATTTCTAGTATATGAGGAAAATAAGACATTATAAATTGACTTAAAACCTTGCTAAGATGTTTGAAAAGAGAATGGTACTAGAGTTATGAGAAATGAATTACAGGCATGAAAGAAGTTTTTTTGTTTTTTTGCTTTTTTACATATGGAAGTTCCCAGGTTAGGGGTCGAATCACAGCAATGCAGGATCTGAGCCACATCTGCGACCTACACCACAGCTCATGGCAGCACCGGATCCTTAACCCACTGAGCAAGGCCAGAGATCAAACCCACATCTTTATGGATCCTAGTAGGATTTGTTACCACTGAGCCACAAGGGAACTCCATGAAAGAAACATTTATTTTATCATTATGAGTAAGAATGAATGACTGGATGATTCCATGACAATAGATTTAGAGCTTTTGGTTGAAATCAGTTTTTGTTTTGTTTTGTTCTGTCTTTTCATCTGGCATTTTTTATTATAGTTAAAATCTCATGAATATTTTGATGTTTTTTTAAAAACATGAACACTTTAAAAACATGACACCTATTAATACAAAAAAAGAAAAATCTAAATAACCCTATTGACACATATAAAGTTAGAAAATGCAAACACTGAAGAAAAATCTAATAGACAAAATAAGAATCTTTCTCTTCCTTATGCTTAGAAAAGCACAAAACAAAGGTAAACCACTGCTTTAGGTTTTTCTATTCTAACAGAAAAAAACAGTATATGCATATGTATTAATTTACTTACCAAAATGGATCATATTATGCACAACTTTGTTGCAGGCAGTTTTTACTTAATACACCTTAATACTATTTCTATATCAGCACATGCTGATAACCACATTCTTTTTGCTCTTTACAAACAATGCTTCAGTGAACATCTTTGCACACACAGTGAATATATACCTGCACACACACATCATACCAGTAGATGTGTTTTGTTAAAATCAGTGCAGCAAGGACAAGCTGCTCTACTGTTTTTAAAATTTCATCACTGGATTTTAACAAAAGCCAATATGGCATTTAGAAGATTTTCCTGATATCAAGTAACTCACAGCAAATGTGCTCTAATTTATTTCAAGACAAAGTCATATAGTCCAGTATATTTGCTCAGGAAGAGTACAACTTATTATCTACTCACGTAAAATGCCACCTATTCTTTGCCTTATTTGCAGTCTCCAATCTTAGGGAACCAGATCATTCACAGGACACGTATTTTTCAGTTCATTCATTCATTCAACAAATATTTATTGATCCTGTGCCATGTGACAGACACTGACAAATCATAATAAGAAAAAAATAGCAAGATCTATTTAATATCAACAGGTAAACAAGAAAACTTCAGAGATAAGTGCTATGAGAAAAGGAGAATAAGGCAATGTGGTGGTACCTGGCACCGGCGGGAGTGGGGCAAGATCAGCTGGGGTGGGCTAGAATCATTCGAACCCAATGGCCAAAGAAGGAGATGAGCCTGAGAGGCAGGCTAGGACAAGATCAGAAAGGGTTTGGGTATTATTCTGAAAAAACAAAAAGCACTACAGTCTTAAGAAATGACATAAACCAATTTGTGTTTTAAAATAAAACTCACTTCTCTTTCTTTTTTGGCCACACCCTTGGCAGATGTAAGTTCCTGGGCCAGGGATCTAATCCTCACCACAGCTACAATCTATGCCAGAACTGTGGCAACACCAGATCCTTAGCTCATTGCCCCAGGCTGGGGATTAAACCCGCGCCATCTCAGAAACAAGGCCAGCTCTTTAAACTCCGTGCAACAGTGGGAACTCCTCATTTGAGTTTCAAAATCATAATACTAGTAACTATGAATGAGTAACCAAAATTAAAGCAGGGAGATCAGTTAGGAGGCTACTGCAGGCAAATGATGGTGGCCTGTACGAGAGTGGTAGTGTGGAGATGAAGTGTGGATAGAAACAAGACATATTTTTTAAAATTGAGCCTAAAGAGCTTACTAGTGCATTGTTGGGGATGGGAAGCGCATGTAAGGAACAGTGACAGAAAAAGAGCAATTAAGATGGGAAGACTTGGGGAAAACGCCTTACACATCCAATAATATAACAACATTTCAGCCATAGACCATCCATTGAATCAATATACCAACTATACACTAAAAGCAATATTAGCTTCTTTTCTTACAATAACTAGGTTGCTTTGCAACTAGATAGAGTTTTATGTTATACCTCAACCTCAATTTTAAACTAAAAGATGTAATTATCTTAACTTTAAAATTAATTTACCCAGTTTGTGCTTTTGCAAAAAAGTTTAGAGTAGCCAGCACTGCCCAGCATCTGTATTCTACAGTAGTATATATAGTATTCAACTTTGCATTCTGCCTTCTCAGTCAGAGGCAGGGTCTCAGGTATACCTCCAACCTTCAAACCGTAAGTTCCCAAAGCACATCTAGGTATATTATAAATCAGTAAATTAGTGAGCATGCCTCTCTCACCCAGTTAACTATGAGTTCCTCCCAAGAAGGACCAATTCTTAATTCTTGGTGTCCCCAACAACAAAGTCAGGCAACCTTAAGTAATTAGTAACTCAAAACCCATCAGGATAGAAATATGCCCTGACATCTCTTTCTGATTTTCTGAACTTGGTTTTTGTGGCTCACACCCCGGAGACTCTTTTTTTTTTTTAATTAAAGTATAGTTGATTTACAGTGTTGTACCAATTTCTGCTGTACAGTAAAGTGACCCAGTAATGTATATATTCCTTGTCTTATATTATCTCCCATCATGGTCTATCCCAAGAGACTGGATATAGTTCCTTGTGCTCTACAGTAGGACCTCATTGCTCATCCTTTCTAAATGTAATAGTTTGCATCTACTAATCCCAAACTCCCCCTCCATCCCACTCCCTCCCCCTCCCCCTTGACAACCACAAGTCTGTTCTCTGTTGGAGACAATATTTTAAACAGCTTAATCAAGAGATAATTCACACAACGTGCAATTCACCCACTGAAGTGTTCAGATTCCCAGCAAGATCCCTGTAGACAAACTTGGTGTCTTGGTTCCCCCTTACATACACTCTTTTCTATCATTCCATTTCCTTGACCATTCATTAAACAATCATTATTGAGTACTAACTATATGCCAAGCATTCCTACCTGGAACAATGTCTCCTGTTCATTTCTATAGACTTAACCCCTATGTCAAAATCTAGCTCAACCATGCTGATGACGTCAGCTCTTGGAACCTCTCCTTTCCCTTCCCTCAATGTTCGTAGTCCTTGCTACTTGTCTACTTGGCATTTAGTATCAGCCATCTTGTTACACTGCTGGTTACTTTTCCAAATACATTAAGTGTCTTTGTAACCTAGCACTCTGGCTCAGTACCTCACACATATTAGGCTTTCCATGGATACTTTGTGGAAGATAATAAAACCTGGTCCTCCGAAAAGCTGTCCTTAAATAACCTTCTTCCTTTAAGTTCATCAGCAGTGTAGTCACATGACCTGAAAGTTTTTAAGTGATCTTGCTGACATCTGAATTGCATTATAGATTCCATGACAAGGTCATGAGGCTGGAACCAGAGTTCCCTGCCAGGGGTTGGCACACTGTGCTTCTCCCAACAATGGAAGATGAGAAGACCTGAGAGGACTTGGGAATCAAGCACGTTCATTTCAGTGCAACACTCAACTTCAATCAGTGTTCTGAACCAATAAAAATGTGTAGTTCCTAGCAATCAGAATGAAGGGTTTTTTAGAAATGAGTTAGGTAGGATTCTCTTGCCATTATGAATAAAGTGATAACATAACCTGGATAAGGACACACAGTGAGCTATAGACTATATCAAAATGTACTTCTCTACATCACTATATCACTTCTCTGTATCACTATATCACGCAATGTTCTTCTCTGTATGAAAAGCTGTTGTCATTTCCTATATGAACGACATATGTTGCTGATGGGCTATTGATGGGAAACACATATATACGCCGACATAAATAAAACAGATGGCTCTATGGAAAACAGACGTAGTCTCTGGAACTCCATTCAGTTGTTATTTTTCAATAAGCAGAACTGAACTTCATTTGAGGGCCCACAGAAATTAAAAGGTGATTGCTCATAAATCAAATATATTGTGCAGATTTTGAGTAAAAATAGCTTTAAATAAAATTGTACCTAAAATGCATTTTCTCTGGTTTCTGTGCACTAACTTTCAAAGCCGATTTCTTTTCTTTTTTCTTATCCTTGTACTTACCCATTTAAATTTTTTCGTACTCATTTTCATCAAGCCAGAGGGCGTCTGCTTTATACAAGGAGATGCTGGACCTGGAGGAATAAAAAGGGCCAGTGATGACTATCCTAAAAAGGCTGTGTGCTCATTTCTTAGATAACCATACTTGTAAGTCAAGACCATCACTGAAATAAACACATGTATCTCAGGTCCTGATCTACTCTGCAATGTTTCGTGAACACTAGAGACACATTTTCTTTGTTCTAATCCTGGCCTCTGAGTCAGAGCCAAGTAGAGTGGGTTCTTCATAAATATGCATTGACCGCCTGACTCAGTATTAATGTAGTGCAGGGCTCTGATTAACAAATATTACCTGCTGGAGGCAGAGGAAAGATAAGATGCTATTAGCAGGTTTTATTTTAGTTTGTTTTTCTTTTCTTGAGGCTTGGGAATAATCACTTATCTCTCTGTTCAAACCTTCCCCGATTTCTCCCTTCAGGACCTGAAGGCAGTTCACATTAAAGGCCTTTTCCACCGGGTGCTGGAGGAAAAGCACAAGATGAGAGAAGCAACCTGCTTCTAACTCAACTTATTCCTTTCCTGCCGTTTCAAGCTGCTAGCCAGAATGCACACAAAACCTTATATTCTAACTTACAGATGAAATTAGCAATACATAAAAAATACTGTACTTGTTCTGATAACATGCTAGGTCTCTGTACACAAAATAAAAGGTGAAAAGGTTACACATATCTCTAGGATGTGGGGCACATTAAAATGTAATATATTTATGGGATTTTACAGCAGGACCTCTCTCCTCTTTTCAGGTAAAACTACTGCTCCCAACTTCCCGCAACGTTTGACTAAAAGCAAACCGCAAAAGTCTTCTTTGAACCACCTTGCCTACTAGTTGATTTTAATGCAAGTCCAGAGCTTTGTCAGGCTGCAGAACACGCTCTAGCGAGACGCACGAGGCCACTTGGGGGCCGGCCCCAGACGCACAGGAGCACCGCGGGCAGGAGAAGCAGCAGCGCCGAGAGACCCCGGCTTCGACGCCTGTTGCTCGCGGACCAGGCGAGGCTACAAGTGAGGCTCAGGCTGCAAGGGCTGCTGGCGGTGCAGGGAGGCTAGAATTTCACCCAGGCGGCGAACACGCGGTCCCTTTTCCACTGCTCTGGCAGGAGCTTAACCCTTGGCACCCCAGCTCCCTTCGCCCCTCTCCTGCCCTCTCACACTCCGCCCCACTTTCCGGACCGAGGCCGACTCCATTGTTACTTGAAGGTAGAGGGAGGGGATTGCGAGGATGCGGGAGCTGGGGCACCCCTTCCTCCCTAGCCAAGACTTGAAAGAATCAGAAAGGTGTTGAGAAAGGACCCGGAGAGCCGAAGCCGCGGGGCGCAGCGAGGGCGCCTGGGGTGGAGGAGGCCCTCGGCGTCCCCATCCCCACCGCAGGGGTGGTACGACCCAAGGAGGGCGGGACGGAGGGCCTCCCCCCCCCCCGGTCTCTCCCCGCCCCTGTCCCGCCTTCCCGGTCGCGCGGCCGCGGGAGCAAGTGAGCGCGCGCCCCGGCGATCCCTCCCCCGGCGCCGGCGCCTCGGCTCCGCCTCTCGCTGAGCCTCCCCCTCCGCGGG
Organism: Catagonus wagneri; assembly: GCA_004024745.2. Lineage (NCBI taxonomy): Eukaryota > Metazoa > Chordata > Mammalia > Artiodactyla > Tayassuidae > Catagonus > Catagonus wagneri. The sequence goes on along the minus strand of PVHT021183710.1, from coordinate 25,028,746 downwards.
TGCGGGCAGAGCTCGCTCCGCTCTGCCGACGCTGTCGCCGCCTTCGTTACCTTTTCTCCCCTGCCGGTTTGCGAGGGCCGCGCCCCGCAGCGGCGCTGCCCTGGGCGGGCGGCTGGGCCCGCGCGGCTCTTGAGTGCTCGGAGCGGCGCAGCCAGGTCCCCCTCCCGCGGGGCGCCGTGACAGGTGCAGGGTCCGGTCTGAAGACCCACCTGCGGCGCTCGCCGCGATGCCCACCATGCGGAGGACCGTGTCGGAGATCCGCTCCCGCGCAGAGGGTGAGTGGCCGCCGCAGTGCCGGACTGCTTTGCAGAGCGCGCGGGGGCGGCTCGGGGCCAGCCTGAGGTCGTGCGGGTGTGTGTATGTATTTGTGTGTGTCGTGCCTGGTCGCTGGTGAACCCTTCTCCCTGCGCCTCCAGTGCTTTCGCAGACCCCTTCCCGGCTGCAGAGCCCCGAAATTGGTTTTCCCGGCGGGATCCCCAGGGCTCGCTTTACACCGCAGCGTGACTGTTCTGTCTCTGTCACCCAGCGCTCTCGCCCAGCCCACCTCCCTCACTAGCGCACAAATCTCTCCGTCTCCACTCTGCTCCTCCATTCCAGGGAACAGATCCCCAGGCGGCCGCCCACCCACCTTTTTGCAGCCCCCACATCACGGTTCCCCGGGAAGCAGATTTGCCTTTCCCAGGCGGCTGGATCTTTTGATCCACGGCCCCTCGCCTCCCTAAGCGGGAGGAGCCTTATTTGGGGTTGGGCGCTCAGTGGGAACCGCGCATCACAGTCTGCAGTTCTGCCTCCTGCAGCCACGGAGTCTTAACCAGCTCCCGTCTGAGGTGGCTGAGGTTTTGGTTTTCCCTTTGCCTGATACCTGCACTTTGGCCAGCTGAGCTGACTTTTCAGTAGGTGGAAGCTGTTTTCTTTGCTCCACCCAGGGCCAGCTGTTGAATGGCTACACTTGTCAGCTGCGAGCAACAGATGCCCGAGGGTAAAGGCAAGTTAAGCTTTTGGAGGGCTGAGACTTTCATCATCCTCTCGGAGGAGCCCTCAGCATCCTGCCTGGCCCGTGACAGTCACTTGATAAATATTTTTTTCATTTTGCTCATGGCAAAGCCAAGATTGCACAGATCTCGAGTTTTGTTTTCTTTTGTTTTTCTCTCCCAGAAGCCCATCCTTGCACCCTGCAAAGGTTGGCAGAGCATAGCCATCATCACTGATATCCATCATTCACCCCCACACCCCTCTCCATTCTTTAATGTTTGGCAAATGGTAAAGTGGTTTTAGGAAAAGATATAGAAGTTAAGAAAACTGGATTGCAGGGGTTTGAGATTGGCCGTTTTATTATTTTTCCTCCTCAGAGACCCCATGTTAAAAATGGGGGTTCTGGGCTCTGATAGCTATGGTTTTCTGATTACAGCACTTATGAAATACTCAATGAAACTGCTCTGGGGAGAAGGTCACACAAGTATCAAAACTAACCTGTGTCCTACTTAGGAATTTAGTGCATACTTATTGTCATTTGTAATATAATGAAAATATACAATGCACCTTTTAGATGCACATTGAATAAATGATAGTGCTACTTTAAAATGTACGCAGTAAAAAAGTGTACTTTCTTATTTTACTCTTCTGAGTAAACTCAATTTTATTTCTTCCAGTTTTATTGAGATATACTTGACATATGGCACATATAAGTTTAAGGTGTATAACATAATGATTTGACTTGCATACATCATGAAATGATTACCACAGGAAGTTTAGTGAACATCCATCGACTCATATAGATACAAAATTAAATAGAAAAAAAATTTTTCCTTGTGATGAGAACTCTTGGGATTTACTCTCTTAACAAATTCCATGTAGAGCATACAACTTCCATATGTAAATATAATTATATTTACCATATTGTACAGAAACGTAACATCCCTAGTTTGTATTTGTCTTATGGCTGGAAGTTCATACCTTTTGACTGTCTTCATCTGATTTCCCCTCCCTGCACCTCCCTCCTCTGATAACCACAAATCTGATCTCTTTGTCTATGGGTTTGTTTTTTAAGTATAATTGACCTATAATACCATGTTAGTTTCTGTTACACAACATAGTGATTCAATATCTCTATATACTTCTCTACATTTCAAAATGATCACCATGATGTCTGTCATCATAAGAAGATATTACGTAGTTATTGACTATATTCCACATGCTGTACATTTCGTACCCATGACTCATATATTTTGCAACTAAAAGTTTGTACCTTTTAATCTTCCTCACCTATCCCTCCCCAACGTCCCCACTGGCAACTTCCTGTTTATTCTGTGTATTTTTTATGCTGTTTCTGTTTTGTTGTTTGTTTATTTGTTTTATAGATTCCACATGTAACTGGAATCATGCAGTATTTTTTGTCTGACTTATGTTGTCACTTAGCATAATGTCCTCTAGATCCATTCATATTATCACAAATTTTGTCATGTCTGGCAAAATTTCACTCTTTTTATGGCTGAGTAATATTCTGTATACATATACATACACATATACATATAGTGCATCTTCTTCATTCATCTATTGGTGAGCATTATTGTTTCCATATCTTGACTATTATAAATAATGCTGCAGTGAATATGGTGATATATATATTCTAACTAGTGTTTTTGTTTTCTTTGGATAAATACCCAGGGGTGAAATTGCTGGATCATATTGTAGTTCTATTTTTAATCTTTTGAAAAAACTGCATACTGTTTTCCATAGTGGCGGCACCAATTTACATTTCCACCAACAATGCACAGGAGTTCAATTTTTTATACATTCTCAGGAATGCTTGTTATTTGCTGTCTTTTTGAAAATAGAGAATGAGTTTTCTCAGCCATCATTTGAGTGAGCCATATGCATAGTGAAAATATAGTGGTAATAGTTGGGATTGCTCTTTCAAATAATGGCATTTGTTGGATTCTATATTATGGGACATGGCAAAAGAGAAGGGACCAGGAAACAATGTAAAACCTGTGCCACATGAGAGGATTTTGTTAAGTATTGAGAAGCTACAGTATAGTTTTTGATTGGCATGTGTTGTTTTCAAAGTATTTTTACAAAGATTACCTTTGTAGTATTTGTAAAGGACCTTACAGCACTCCTGGAGGCTAGTGAAGATGTTCCCATCTGCAGGTGGTTTAGGTGTTTGTCCAAGGTCAAGTAGCTAGTTCAGTGACACATTTGTATTGAGCTCTGGGAAAACAATGCCTATTTCTTATTTAAACTTTGCATTCCCTGTGCATCCAGCACAGTGTCAGGGGCACAGTGGCACTTGGTAAATGACCCCACCCCCATAAGGGTTGGTTTCAGTTTATTATGTGCTCAGCATTTTCATCAGGATTGTGGTGAGGACAACATAAATAATGATTCTGTGGGCTGGTGATGTGGCTCATTGCCTGCTCTGCCCACACTTTTCTTTCCTAAGAAATATTCTCTTTTGGCAGCTGCTGCTGCCTAAAGGGGGCTGTTCCAAGCTGCAGCCTCCTTGGCTTTAGTTAAGCTCCTGACCCAAGGGCAGACAGTCCATAGGTGGCCCAGACACATGAAACTTGAGTGGTCTGGCTCAAAAAGATGCTTTGCGGTGAGCACCTCTCTCATGGGAAGAGTTAAGCTTAGAGACTTCGAGTGAAGTTGAAGCAGAAAGGGACAGAGGAGAAATAGGCTGGTAGGGGAGAGAAGGGCTGGAATAGGTCATGCAAGTGCTGCTGATAGGAGGAGGCAGAAACTACATGAACAGAGAAAGACTGGAGAGAAGATGGTTTGGATGGAGAGAATGAGGCAGAGACACACAGATGCTGAGAGTGGGTGGCCAGTCCTGGAGCACCTCCCACCCTGACTCTTTTTTTTTTCTCCTTTTTTTTTAAAGTTTTATTGAAGTGTAGTTGATTTACAAAGCTGTGATAATTTCTGCTGTACAGCAGAGTGATTCAGTTATACATATATATATATTCACTCTTTTTCAGATTCTTTTCCCACATGGTCACCCAATATTAGGTAGAGTTCCCTGTGCTACACAGCAGGTCCCCATTGGCCAATCTTTCCATATACCTCAGTGTGCATATGCCAATCCCAAACCCCCTTCCATCCCACCCCACCACCACCTGTCCCTTTTGATAACCATAAGTTGTTTTTGAAAGTCCGTGAATCTGTTTCTATTCTGCAGATAAGTTCATTTGTATCCTTTTTTTGGATTCCACATATAAGTGATATCATATGATGTTTGCCTTTCGCTGTCTGACTGTATTTCATTCTTTTTTATGTCCGACTCTTCTAGTCCCAGTTCCCAAGCAGCATTAGAACAGGCTCCTTTTTTTTTTTTTTTCCCCTTGAAGTGACCTGATGGGCTTTCTGTTCCCTGCATCCAGATTGGCCAGATACATGGTTATTCTGTGCGCAAGTTATTTACAACCAAATGGAAGAGAAAGGACTTCCATGAAATAAATACGTAATCTAAAAGAGGATGTTATTAATTAAACATATGTTTGCTATGGGCGACAAAGAGCTGAGATCAGGACTTAAGAACACCAGGCCTGCAGAGCGAACATTCCATGGAGGAATGATTTGAAATGAGTGCACATGCAGTGCTTTATCTGCATCACCTGGTGAATTCTTGTTAGATTCAGCTTCTGAATTGGTAGGGCTGAAGATGCCTTGCTGACAAGCTCACGGGGAATGCTGGACGATGCTGGCCTGCAGGTCATAGTCTGAGTACCAAGGTTCTAAGGTATTGCCACCTATTTCAGTAGTCAGGAGGGGTGAAGGTAGAGAGTAACCAGCTGAAAGAGTACTGAATATGAGCTTGGCTTATTTGTGAGTTCTTAAGGAAACTGGCCAGAAGCAGAGGGAAACTTGGAAAGAATAGGATGCAAATTTGGATAAGTAAATACTTCTAGATTCAGAACATTTTAAATGTCAACATGAGTCATGTGGATTTTGAATTGAGCATTTGAAAAGGATCTTAGAGTTCATCTAATCTAATTTCTCATTCAGGCGTAAGGCCAATGTATAATGTCTCTAACAGAGCCAGTTACGAGCCATGTCAATATAGGGGAGTGACATACCCAAAGAAGTGTCTTAGAAAGATAAGCCTGGAAGTGTGTTCGGTGGTTTAGAGGGAACGACACTGTAGAGAGACTCTATTGTTAAAAAAAAAAAAAAAAAAAATTGGAGTTCCCCTTGTGGCTCAGAGGTAATGAATCAGACTAGTATCCCTGAGGATGTGGGTTTGATCCCTGGCCTCACTCAGTGGGTTAAGGATCCAGCGTTGCTCTGAGCTGTGATTTAGGTTACAGACATTGTTTGGATCCTGTGCTGCTGTGGCTGTGGTGTAGGCCGGCAGCTGCAGTTCTGATTTGACCCCTAGCCTGGGAACCTTCCTATGCCACGGGTGCAGGGCTAAAAAAGCAAAAATAGAAAAAGAAAAAGAAAAAAAAGCCTTAAAATAAAAACATCCAAAATTAGTATTGTAGTGGACCAATGAGACTGAGAAGGAAGAAATTAGAGATATTTCTCAGTACATCATTAACTTTTTCAACAGATATCTATTGACCTCACACAGGTACCATTCCAGGTGCTTGGGATACACCAGTGAACAAACAGAATAGAAAAAGCCCTGCCCTGGAGGTGCTAACAGTGTAGTGAGGCAAGAGACAAAGAAAATACAACAATTAGCAAATTATAGAATGTGTGATGTAGTAAGTGCAATGGGAAAACATAAAGAGAAAGTAAGATGTATAATGTTGGTGGATGAAATGCAATTTTAAATAATTTGGTTAGGCTAGCCTTTATTGAAAAGTTGGCGTGGAGGAGGTAAAGGAGTTAACTTAGTGGAATCTGGGGGAAGAATGTTCCAGAAGGGCAAGTCTGGAGTGTTAAAGGAATAGGGAGGGGAGAATAGCAGGAAATGAGGTCACAAAGGTCACCTCATAGGAAATAGGGGCATAGCGAATATACCACAGGAGACAGATTAAAATAAAAGGAGATTCTCCAGCAGTAATTTCAAGTTCTAAAGCTTACGGAGTTCCCATCATGGTGCAGCAGAAACAAATCCTACTAGGAACCATGAGGTTGCAGGTTCCATCCTTGGTCTTGCTCAGTGGGTTGGGGATACAGCGTTGCCTTGAGCTGTGGTGTAGGTCGCAGACGTGGCTCGGATCTCGCGTTGCTGTGGCTGTGGCGTAGACCGGCAGCTACAGCACAGATTGGACCCCTAGCCTGGAAACCTCTATATGCGGTAGGTGCAGCCCTGAAAAGACAAAAGATAAAATAATAATAATAATAAATAAAGTTTACACGATCCTGGGTATCTTATTCAAACTGCAGTTTCCTGGGCTGCCTCCTCAAGATTCTGTTCAGTAGATCTGCTGTGGGACCACATTCGTAATGATCTGCCCAGAATATTCTGGTGTAAGTGAAACAGCTGTTAAGGAATGCTGCTTTACAGTCTTGAACCTGATTGACCGAAAATTTATTAAGACATAAGGAAATTGAAAAGGAGAGTCAGTACAACAAGAAAAGATAAATTCAGATTGAAATAATTTGGGGCCATCCAGATGGATGTGTTTTGAGGATACCTAGAAATTTGGAGGTTAGATGTGGGAAAAATCAAATAGGAATCTTAAGTTCAGAGATAGTAGTTGAAACACCAATCATGGATAAGTTTTCTAGAAAGCAAGACTAGATCAAGCAGAAGGCTAAGAATTGTGGGTCTCTTCATTTCTAGTCCAGCTCAACCAACTGGTTTTCTGAATACAGCCTTAGGAATGCTAGAAACAGGGACTGAAATAACACTGGTTTACCTGGGAACTTCATATGCCGTGGGTGCAGCGCTAAAAAAGCGAAAAGAAAAGAAAAAAAAGCCTTAAAATTAAAAAATCCAGGATTAGTATTGTAGTGGAGCAATGAGACCCTGGGTAGTTAAGTTCCCAGAAGGCAGAGATTTTTGTTTGTTTTGTTTACCAGTATACTGAGGATATTGCCTGGGGCATGGTAGAGGTTCAGACTTTGAATTAAAGGAGTCTTATGACCTGGAGATGAGATGACCTAGACATGCCTTATAATCAGACCTACTTAATACCCTCATATTGGAAACTGAGCACCACAAAGAGAGCAATTTGTGTGTGTGTGTGTGTGTGTGTGTGTGTGTGTGTGAGATCTGTTCACTGCTGTGCTGTGCTCTGCACTTAACAGTGTTGCCTGCTGTATAGTCTCCTATGTTAGATGAAAGAAAAACTGTGCTTTGTTTGTAATAGAAGAGCTTAATTTTGTTCTCTTGATTGCAGAAGTTAACACCTGCTCATTGGAAAAAACTCACACTGCAAAAAGGTGTTGAGGACAATAAAAATCACCCCAAACTATGCCATCCAAATATAACCATTTAATATACGTTAACTTTGGTATATATCCATATGGCTGTTTTCCAAGAGAAATACATTTATTTGTTAAGAAAAATCAGATCGTACTCTACATTATTTTCTTCCCTTCTTAGTATTTCATGGATGTCCGTGCCTATCAAATGCAGTTTATGTGAACTCCATGAAGGACGAAGTTCTTAATTTTATTTTTTTAGTGTTATCGAGATATAATTGATACATAATTGTGTTTGTTTAAGATGTACAATGTGATCTGATATTTGTATATACACTATTGCAAATGATTACTGCAATGTTTAGTTAATATTTATCACCTCATATAGTTACAAATGTTTTTCTTAATGATTAGAACCTTTAAAATCTACTCTTAGTGACTTCAGATAATACAATAGTCTTGTTAACTGTAGTCGCCATGCTATACATTACATCTTCGGAACTTATTTATCTTCTAACTGGAAGTTTGCCTGTCCCATGGGAAGGGATTTTTATCTACGTCACTGCTTGTGTCCTCATTGCCTAGAGAGCTACCTAGAACTTAGTAGGGCCTCAATAGATATATGTTGAATGCATAGATCATGAGTATTATGGCAGCTTAGCCTTGTATATGTTATGGTATAATCATTTACTAAGAAATCTGCTGTGGCCAGGCATATAGGTCATTTCAGGTGTTTTTTTTTTTTTTTTAAACAAATCACCTTGAATAAGCATCTTTATATATATTTGTATACTTTTTTGATTATTTCTTTGTAAAAATCTTTCAGAAAAGGGATTTCTGGGGCAAAAGTATGTACTTGTTTATGACTGCCAAAAATGCTAGAAAGATTATACCAATTTATACCCCCACTGAAAACAAGCAAAAGTACCTTCTGCTCTACCCCTTCTCCAGCAATGTGTCATCTTCTTTATCCTTGTGAATATCTGTAAGTTTACATTGCTGTACTTATAAGGCTGGATGCATTTTGATTAGTAGTTATTTCTAATTTTTTCTGCATTGTTATTCATTGTATGTTCCTTTATGAAGATGGTTTTATATTGAATTTTAAGAACTTATTTTTTAAAGACATTAAGTCTTTTCTCTATTCATAGTTAATCTTTTAATTTTTTTGGTGTTTTCTCATGTATATAGTTAATTTTTATAAAGTATAATCTTTCAGTTTTTTCCTTAAAATGTCTACTTTAATGTATCATTTCAGATGTCAAGATAATGACAGTTTCTCTCTTATATTCTTCTTCTAGGACTTTTAGTTTTCACATGTGTATTCCCTGTGAGATATATTTTGATATGAGATGGGAGGATTGGTCTAATTTTATTTTTTCTCAAATTGTTATCCATCTGACACGATAACCATGTATTTAATAGTCTGTTCTTCCCACCCTGGTTTGAGGCGCTTCTTTTATATACTAAATTTACATACATAGCTAAATCATGTCTGTAGTCAGTCCCTCCGTCCCCTCTTCTCTTCCTTCCCTCTCTATTTTGGTTTATTTGTCTGGACCTTAGTATCAAATTCCTTTATTGCAACTAATAAGAAATATCCTTGCCAGAGGAACCCCAGAAGGACTGCCCCCATACAAGTGACTTAAGAGACCTCCAAAGCATGGAGTTCCCGTCGTGGCTCAGCAGAAACAAATCTGACTAGCATCCATGAGGACGCAGGTTCTATCGCTGGCCTCGTTCCGTGGGTTAAGGATCCGGCTTGCCTTGAGCTGTGGTGTAGTTGCAGACGCAGCTCAGATCTGGTGTTGCTGTGGCTGTGGAGTAGGCCAGTGGCTACAGCTCCAGTTCAACCCCTAGCCTGGGAACCTCCATATGCCATGGATGCGGCCCTAAAAACACAAAAAGAAAAAGAAAATAAAAAACCTTCAAAGCACATGTTGCTCTCTTCTCTCTCGCTCTTTCTTTGTCTGTCTCTGTCTTTCTCTCCCCCAGCCTGCCTGTGCCTCTGTGCTGTAGTTTCTCTGTGCCTATCTTCTCTCTCTTCTCTCTTTAAATGAATACTTAATTTCCTCACTTAGAAAAAAGAGGAAAAAAAAGGAAATATCCTTATAGAAGGGGTAGATAGAGGAGAAGGTACTTTTGCTATCACTACTATTTCTAATTTTTTTCTGACTATTTTTATGTTTATTTTTCACTTAAACCAACGAATGCATCACTGAATCAAGTTAATGTGTTGGGATGTTTATGAGGATTGCATCAAGTTTATACATTTAATTGAGAGAATTGACGTCATTCATATACTGAGTCATTATAGTTTAGTTTTCTCTCCATTGGTTTTTCTTTTGTGTACTGGGGAGAGTTTTATTAAATAAATCATGTCTATTTAATTGTTTATTCCTAGACGTTTATGTTTTATGAAGATATTTTATGGGATTCTTTCTAAAATCTATGTTTTTGCTTGTGACTGTTAGCATATGTAAGGTGGAAGCTGTTGATTTTGAAAGTGTCAGTCTGAATTCTTTCATTTTAAATAGTTTTTCAGTTAATTTTCACCTCCATAAGTTTTAAAATTATGTATCATAAAGCAAAGCCTTTTTAAATAACACTTTTGAGTAATTGGACTTGACCAGGTATGTTTTGGTTCTTTTGTTTTTTAGCAAGACTTGTTCATTTTTATCTGCTGAAGCTTTGTGGACTCCGGTTCCAGCTTACTGCTTCCAAAGTTTCACATAGTCTCTACATGATAGCCAACATACTTCTGTTTTTTATACTTTCTGCTAGGGCTAGAGGTCACAATTTAGACCAGCTGGGATTCTTTGGAATCTACTTTTTATCAGTTTCATATCTTAGATCAGCATTAAGAGAAATTAAATGTAAGCCAAAATGCTAGACATGTAGGTACTTTTAAATATTCTAGTAGCTATATTACATTTAAAAAGGAATAGCAAAGCCCCTTTTAGTAATATATTTTCTTTAACCTAGTAAATCCAAAATACTGTTTCATCATGTTACTGATACAAAAGTTAATAATGAAATAGTTTGCATTTTTCTTCTGAATTTTCTAAATCTGCTATATATCTCATATTTACAGTGCATCTCAGTTTAAACTAGTTCTGTTCCACGTGCCCGGTTGTCATGTGTGGCTGGTGGCTGCTGTACTGGACAGCATAGCTATAGATTATGCTTCTGTCTTGGGCTTACATGGGAGGACTTTAACTAGAGTTTTTCCTGAATAAAAATTTTATAAAGGAAATGATGGCTCAAAGTCAGTTTATTAAAAGTACATGTACAGACATACATCTCTCCTAAGTAGAGACTGAAGCCTTTTTACTTCCTTCCTTACAACAGAAGATCTTCTTGAATGTCCTCAATAAAACCTCACACAATGTTTTTGTGCCTAGATAGTACTACTTCTGACACAGCCTTCATGGCAGTTTCAGGGTTTTATATAAGTAAGTTCATGGTGGCGTGTTTTGAAACCTGTGTTTTTGGTTCCATTAAAAACAATTTTTTTTCCTGTTCTCTGTCAAGCACAGAAGAATGAATCGGATCAATACAACCAGTGTGATTTTTTGATGCACGCAGTGTTTTCATCGATATTTTTCTATGGGCTTTTCCTTTTCCCTTAGTTTCCATTAAAGTAAATAGCTCACCATAATCTGCTAGCTGTTAAACTAGATTTTGGAGTAATCGTCATAAAAAAGGAATGAAAAGCTAGTATCACTAATTAGTATCATATTTATTCTACTGTCATTATCCACAGGCTTTTGTTTCTGTCCATTCAGTTCTTCTTTGTCTTTTAAGCATGGCAAATCACAAATAAAATATTTGAACGTAACAAAAAAAATGCTTTTAAATAGATTGGATAAAACCATTCTGCCCTACCTTCCTACTTATTTTCATTTAAATGTTAACATGAAATGCGTGTGCATAAGATAGTAGCTTTGGGTAGCGTGCTTTGGTATCACTCTTGTTAATCTAAGCAGACTAGAGAACCTGGTTTTGTGGTTCATTTCCACATTAAATTGAGCTTCTCCATTGTTTTGCTTAAGCCATCTTTGAAGATGAATTATCTTGATCCATTTGGGATTGTACTTAATAGGACTGAATTAGTCGGGTGACAATTTAGGAGGAGACTCTTGCTGAGAAGGCCAAAGCCAGTCTAGGCTCTGGAGCAGGAAACCACTCTAATGAGTCACACCTACTTAGAATACAAGATTGACCTTTGTGAGTGAAGCCAGTGAACTGGTTTGCAAGGGTAAATCAGAGACGTTTTTTTCTGACACCAGTTTAAAATAGTTGAGCTTCCGTAATCGGCTTAGATCCCTGTGGCTAACTTGAGTCTTAAAGTACAGCCAACTGTGCATAACAGAAATCTCCTTCCAGTCTCTGCAGCCCCTCTTTTCCCCTCACCCCCCATGTAGATTTAGTGCTGCCCCAGACCTGAAACCTTTAGCAGGAGGAGATGTTTAAGAAGCTCTGACTTAGAACTTTTAAGGTTGTGTCATGAACCTCCTTGTCACGGTTTCCTTGTGTTTGTCACAGCAACTCATAGAGCTCTGAAGCTGGGAGCCCTGCCTTGCTCCGAGAGAAGAGACCCTGGTCCCTGATGCCAGCTTGGACACCAGTCTTTGCACTTGTGAGGTGTTCTGGTTTCAAACCCGGCAGCTCTGGCTGCCAAGAGCTCTGAATATCACTTGCTTTCACTTTCCCCACTGTTGCTCTTGGCCAGCTCATCCAAACTCATTGCCTCATGTTGGAGCTCTGAGTGCACCTGTTGTCCATGAGCATTGTCCGCAAATCCCTTGCTCCGACACCATATTGCCATCCTAAAGGCTGAGACTAGTTGACCCTTTCCAATCCTTCTCTAGTCTGTGTCACTCTACTTTTATTTTTAAACCCAGGCTATGTCCCCTCTGTGACCAAAGAAATGAAACGTGTCTCTGTATAGATTTTACCCAAATCTGATGTGCTGCTTTATACCTTAAGCTTAAGTTGGTTCAGTCCACCATTGATGTCAGAATGGTTGTGATGAATGTGCTCAGGTGGACTCACTCAACTTTCATAACTTTTTCTTTCACTGTTGTGAGTAGGGTTAGAGAAATAACATGCAGAAGAATGGCTCCGCCATCTTTAATGCAGAGTGTGTCCAGTGAGGTCAGGGCAGTGGGAGGCTTATATAATGTGGACAGTTTTATAGTCATGTTGTGGACCTCAGTGGTACGCAACCCTGGCTACATGGTGAACCAAATGGGAATGTCTAAACAGTACTGATACCTGGACCCATCCCAGACCAATGGAGTCAGTCTGGTCCATTAGGCCTGTGGACCAAGTACTGATGTTGTATCTTCCAAGTGATTCTGATGCAAAACAGTGTTGAAAGACACTGTGTAGATCCTTGAATTTCCTTGCTTTACAGAGAAGAGGGAAAATAAATTCTATAAAGTCATGTAGATTACCAGCCAAGAAACCAAAAGCATATGAATATTTTTGGGGTAAATTTTTTGTCTGACCTATTGAGTCTGGTTACACTTCTCTACATCTCCCTTTCAGAAATGATAAAGTTCGTATGGTGATACTTAAGTTAAACTTGGTTTTAAAGACTTTCTTTAATATTCTGAATTAATGATTCAATTCAGTAGAACCAAATGAAGAATAAGCATATTCAGTTTATTTTTAGCTGGTGCTATATCTATATACCCTGGGAATTTGATGAATACGCCCCTTTGCAGTGTCATTGCTAGTTTTTGCTAGCCTACTTACTTTTAGTAGGTTGTAGTAATTAATCTCTTTACTCATCCTATATTTGTATCCCACATATGTATAGTTATTTGCACCTGGAAGAAATACCTTAACTTGGTGAAAGTCTCTGAAACATCTGTGGCTACTTTATTTTCAAGGGGTTTATTTTCTTTTAGTTTACAGTGTCAGTAGGTCTCTTACAGGCTAATGTACAGGAAACAAAAACTTAACCACAAGTCCCAATGTACCTGCCTTCCCTGGTTGCTGAGATGAAGCTCATTTTGAAACTCTTAATTTAGCCATTGTAGGTTTTTTTTCTGTGTCCATGGCTTACAGAAGTTCCTGGGCCAGGGATTGAACCCATGGCAGCAAAAGTGCCAAATTCTAACCACTAGGCCACCTGGGAACTCCCCGTGGCCTCATGAATGAGTGCTGGGGTCTGGCTTTAGGATGTGATGATGGTTATTTCAAACCCCGAGGATTAGAAAACAAGCTCCACAATTCCTTGGATCAAGTGAATTGTGTCCAGCCTTTGTGAAATTTTTTTTATTTCATATTCTGTTCAATCCTTATTGCTTCTGTATTTAGACTTTACTTTTTAGGTAATAATGTTACTTGTACTCTGCAGATGGAAATCTTTTCTAAAAAGCCAGAATCACTGGCTCAGTTTAACCCCAGATGGCTGCTTATTCATGTATTTTTGTTTAAAGTCCAATGAAAGAATTATTACATGAGTTGGCCTTTTATTGATTTCCAAGAGAATATAATTAACAAAGCAGGAAGAAGGCCCTCCTCATTTCCCTAGGTGCTCAGTTGAATCTCCCTTGGCCTTATTTAGTGACTTCCCCTGTGGAATTTATCTTCATAGCTGGTGAGTGAGCTACGTTCCCAGGTTTTAATTTTAACTAAGTCTGAAGACCAGTGTCTTGAGTCTAAATAGATGGTTTTCTTTCTAAGAAGTCAGACATTTTCCCATATGGTCATCAGGAACTGTCTTTAGAAAAAAATTCTGTGGACACAGGCTAACAGAACCACCATTTTTACTCTTTATACTTCATGTGTCTTTAGTCTATTTGGTACAACTTGACGTAGTAACCACTTAAAAATTAGAGTACATTTGTTGTGTGACACAGTAACAGAACTTGAGACTATTAAGTTAGTGCTATCCCACTTTCCTCACCATCTTAAACTACTTTCCTGTAAATAATCATCTTGAGAGGAAATAAAATAAGGTACTTGGGGCCCCAGTAGGCTTGGAGTGATATCTATCTGACTTTGGGGTCTTCCAAGCTATGTGGCCTTGGGCAAGTCATATGAACTCTCTGAGACTCCTATTTTCCTTTTGCAAAATGGGAGTAATACCTACTAGTAAATCATCTGTCTGTTGACTGGAGGGTAGATCGAGCCTGGCTGCACATTATTAGAGTCTCCTAAGGAGCTGTAAACTAGCTGATTCTTGAGTTCTGCCCCTGGAGATTCTGATTTCATCTTGGAGGTAGAAGTTGAAACAAAGTAAGATGATAGCAGCTTAGACTACCAGGTATCAGAGGCAGATGATGAGATGTGATCAGATTCAGGGTATAGTTTGAAGGTAGATCTAACAGATTTATTGATGGATAGGATGTGGAGTGTTAAAGAGAAGGACGTTGAGAATGTCTAAAGTTTTGGGCCTTGAGCCCAAAATTTTGGTACCACTTACTAAGATAGAAAACACTGGGTTGTTCTCTGGTGGCTCAGCAGATTAGGGATCTGACATTGCTGCTGCTGTGGCTTGGGTCACTACTGCAGTGCAGGTTCAGTCCCTTCCCTAGGAACTTCCACATGTCATGGGTGTAGCCAAAAAAAATTTAGTAATTCAGTTGAAAAAGAAGCTATATATATATATATATATATATATATATATATATATATATGTATATGACTGGGTCACTGCTTTATGGCAGAAATTGACACAACATTGTAAATCAACTATAGCGTAATTAAAAAAAAAAGAAAACACTGGGGAAAAGGACTGAAAACCTCCTTGCATCTTAGAGAAGAGTGAAAAGATCCATATGTGCTGAAATATGTATGTGTGTGTACATTTTTTTGTTCTTTTTTGGGAAAGAGTGTTGCATTTGTTCTGAATTCCACCTACTTCCTCCATCTTCCTTTCTCTTAATATTCTTTAAACCTCAGTCGCCACAGCTGTTAGTACCTTACCTGTTCCTCGTCACTATGGATTTTAGACATCTAGACTGTATGGGTTTAATCTGTTTGGGACTGATAATTCCATTGCCAGGACTTTTCATTCCATAGTCAGAGTTGATGAGAACAGTTTGATGTCATCATTATGTTCTGTTGCTCTTGAGGTACTCCAACTGCAGGGACATCTTTGAGAGTGGAAAATTAAAGAACTTGCTGTAAAGTAGATGCTAAGCAAACGTTACTTGGATCTGTATCTGGTGAGTGACTGGGATAAGATCAAGCTGTTCAGATTTTGGAAGCAGTGTTTCTATTCTCATGGGGTTCTCTTATCATCACGCAAAGGCCCACTGTACTTGGCTCAACAGTGGCCACAGATAACCCAGCCGATCTAAGGGGCTGATTTCCTATTGGTAATTAATGGCAGCAGCATGTTGGGACACAGGGGTTGCCTTAGGAGGCTCTTTCTGCAGTGGATGATTTTTTTATTTATGGTGTCGGAAGATTCTTGAAACATCTGTGCAGTCTGTCCTCTCCTGGTTCTTGTTCTGCCTGTGAATTGGGGAGGGCTGATGGCAATCTCACACGTGTGTAGGTGTCACTGCTTTAATGTCAACCAGCACTGTGCTGGGTCTTTGAAGTCTTTGCAGCCCACCCGCTGTCATTCACACATCCTCCAGTGATCTGCTTAGTTGAGGTTTCTCTCCTTTTTTGAGCCACATCCTGACAAACTGAAGGCAGTTGTGCCATCCTTGCTTTTATGCAGGTGGCTTCTATAGCTCTGAGTCGGTCTTGCCTAACCAGAACTGGTGACACCTTTAATACTGCCCCACACCTGCAGACGAGCCATCTCAGAGCCACACCTGCTCTTAGGGTCATGTTGGGACATGGTGGAATTCTACAGTGTCCCTTTAAGGATGTGCTATTTTTCTGGCGGGGTTTATGGACTTGGATATTTCATAGGCCAGATTGTGACACTGCTCATCATCAATAGGTAGAGGAAAGTGTCACTCCTTTCCTGATTCCGGACAGTGTCCAGTTCTAAAGCGTAAATAGTTCTTGCCCATGGGTGATTCATGTTATTGTGTGTGCTGTACTAATGTCTTCAAAACCACAGATAACAGGTAGGCTTTAGTTTCTTCACTGGGTGTTTTTGACACTTGAGGCAGTGCTAAAAAAAAATAAAGGTGAATTGTTTTTTTCTCTCTTGCAAAATCACGATAAAGATAAGCAGGTGCCCATCAAACTCTGTTATCTCATTCTGAGAACAATACAGCAACACCTGTTATTTAGGTGTTTCTGCTGCTTTTGGTAAAATGAGAACTAGTCTTGGAACCAGTATCCATCTGTTATTAAGTTATAAAATGCATTAATAGCTCTAAAAATAAAAAGTTGTAAGATAACTTCATGGCTGTTCGTTGATATTTTTTCAGTATGTTTTAAGGGCTGGCTCATTCAGAACTACAATTCAGTTATGTATTCCTATGAATGCATTGCTACTGAAGTCAGTGGGGTTTCCTAATCCTACAAGCATTTTTATCAACTAATTCAGTAATTCTTTTTTCCCTATACAAAGTGATTAAAACTTGCCTATGCACTGGCCCTATATTCATGGTTCTCTAATGACCTCATAAATGTCTTTTTAAAAAATCTTTTCAGGAGTTCCCATTGTGGCTCAGCAGTGACGAACCCGACTAGTATCCATGAGGATGAGGGTTCAATCCCTGGCCTCCCTCGGTGGGTTAGGATCTAGTGTTGCCATGAGCTGTGGTGTAGGTGGCACATGTGGCTTGGATCTCAGGTTGCTGTGGCTGTGGCTGCGGTGTAGGCCGGCAGCTGCAACTCTGATTCACCCCTAGCCTGGAAACTTCCATATGCTGTGGGTGAGAGCCTAAAAAGACAAAAAAAAAAAAGAAAAAAGAAAAAGAAAAACCCAACCCCGCAAGACAATACAAAGCCCTTTTTAAAAAGATGGTGTTGTGGAATTTAGAGCTGGAGGAACTATTGCGAGAGCCCCTGACAGAGCCCTCCAGCAACTGGTTATCCAGTTCCTGCTTGAATACCTCGCAGTGACAGGACCGCTCCCTCTTGTGAAACAGTCCTTTCCATTCTCAGTTCTCATTCTTAGCAAGTTCTTTCTTGCTAAGAAAGCAGTAAAAACAATAAAAACCATTTGCTGTGCCCAATATCCCCCCTATTATATCCGCACAGTTGATTCTTTTAGGCCTTAGTACCAGAGCTTCGATTGATTGAATCTCTCAATACCTTCCTGAGTTCTGATTCTTTCATGTCATCTGCATGGTTGTTAACTGTGCCATGTATGTCCTTATCCTGTCACTGCAGCCCAGGCAGTCTGGCTTCAGGTCCCTCAGGTAGTTATGCATGCCCTTTATCTAGGGTCCCCTTGGATCACAGCAGCCTTTGGGGTCCCTCACTCTGCCCAGTATTGCCCTGGTTTGTTCTCTGTACATCCACTCTGTTCTCCTCTTCGTACCTTCACCATACATGTGGCTTCACGGGGGGCGGGGTGAGGGGCTGGACCCCCTTCTAGCACGACTCTCCTCGAAGGTCCCTGCTCAGTATCTCTGGCCCACCTGTGTCTCCGGCCCACAGGTCCACATTCCCAGAAGGAAGTCCAACTGGCCCTGCTGACCAGGTGCCCCTCGATGACCCTGATATCCAGGACCAGGGAACTAGGTCAGGGGCAGAGAGGAGGGGCGGGAACCAAGGATGAGCCAGGGTAAGCACCCTCAGGAGCGCTTGCAGGCAGGAGGGAACTCAAGGAAAGCTTCATTTTGAGCCCCTCCCCCCGTGGATGTTTGTCTGCCAGTTGTGAGTCCATGTTGTTACATAATCATGGGATCGCGTGTCTCAGTTTTAGAAGAAGGGGGTCTAGTGGAAAGCCTTATTGAAGTACAAAGTGCTAAGGAGTTGGCCGATCACATTACTGTTGAGACTTAGGTAATGTAAAGGGCCTTTTGAAAGGGGAAAATTTCCTGATAGTCTCTATGTATTTGGGGTATGAGAAACACCGCTTTCAAAACAGTGAACCGCTATTCCACGGTCACCGAATTCTCAGTGCAAAAGGGAAGTTTTCCTTCCAACTTTTGAATAAAATATTTTCAGAAATTTACCGTAAACCTTTAGAAGCTGTAGATCCCGTTAGGTTAATCTGTGAACTCTGAAGACAGGTCTGTAGATTGCCATTTTCATAAGCAGTAGTTTTTTTGTTTTTTTATGGCCGTACCTGAGGCATATGGAAGTTCCCAGGCCAGGGATTGAATCCAAGCCACAGCCGCGACCTACATCGGACACTTGAACCCACTGCACTGGGCTGGGGGATTGAATCCGCGCCTCCACAGCAACCTGAGCTGCTGCAACTGGATTCCTAGCCCACCGAGCCATGAAGGGAACGCCCTGTGAGCAATGATTTATAATGTACAGGACCCATTACTTTCCTTTTTAAAACACTGGGACCTTTCTCATTCACCATGGATCTTCTATGACTAGCGACAGGTCACTTAACTATTCTGTAAGTCCTCACAGCTCTGTAGGTTTAAAAACTACATATGTATGTATGCATATGTGTGTATACATTAGTGTGTACACACACACACACACACACACACACACACACACACACACACGCTACAAAGAATCTATTTAGAGTAGCTAGGTGCTGCCTTGTCTTTTTTCTTCCTTTAAACAATTCCTTACATTCTCTTTTGTTTAGTTCCTCCAACTACTGTTTGCTCTCACCTTCCTAGTTTTAGGATGATTATCCTTGATGGAGAATGAAGTGAAGGAGGAGTTGAGGAGCTCCGGTTTTTATCACCCATGAACATTACACCATCTGTTGCAGGTAGCGACGCTATCCCATCAATTCCTTACATTCCAAGTGGAAGGAAGAAAACACTTCGGTGGTCCCCAGCACTTTGTAAAACCCCTTTCCTCCATTCTCAGATGCCTATGCATCTGTTACCCTTCACTATTGAACATGGGAGCCTTTTTCCAATCTTTCCCATGATCTTTTTATCTGCTTCTCCTTCTTCAGGTCTTCTTGTGCTACAGCAGTGGACTCTTTGACCACACTTCCCTTTCTGCCCTAGACAGGACCTTTCACGATTAGTCAGCGTGTTACTTCAGACAGCCTTCTGGATTTCTGTGCCTTTGGGGTCTTGACTCTAACTGGAAATACATCCTCCTGGAATCAAGGACACATGCCTGATTTCGCCTGGCGGTCCCCTCTTTGCCGACCTAAAGCTCTTTGGTACAGTTAGGTTTTCTAGGAGTATCATTATTACCTTATCACTTCTGCATTGATTAGAATCCAGTCCATCGTAGCAATTCCTCATCCTGTTTCTGCTACCTTCTCAAGGCTGAATTTGCTGCCTGAGACAGTCAGAGATGCTTTCAGCTAATTGAGACTTAGATAGATGTCTGGTGGTTGAAACCCCTCATTGCTAGTATAATTTGTTTCTGTGCCAATGTTTAATCTATGTTGGGAGCACATTTATTTCTTCTCTCTGACCAAGTGATCAATGGGATATCCCCGCGGAGGTATCATTCAGTTCCTTTTATTTTTCATTGTTCTTCTTCCTTTTCCTGTCAAGCATGATTTGGCAGTAATAAGTATTTTCATTATTATTTGCAGTGACTCAGAATGCCCAAGATGATTATTTTTCTAGGTTGGTATCCAGGGCTGGCAGCCAAAGAAATTGGGTGCTTGCTAGGTGTGAAGCCCAAGACTAGGCACGCCTAGGTTTTCATATAATACTTCGTAAGGCTAGCCTTTCCTCTGAAAGCCAAGAATACTTTTTTCTTTTCAGTGTCTACCACTTAGAATTTGTAGTGCTACTTTTGGAGCTTGTGGCAGTTCAGCATGAGTGCAGGAAGTGTTAAGCCATTATTTTTTTTTTCCTGTTTTAGGCAAGAAATAATGTCAGCGTGTTTTCACACTTATTTTTAGATCAGTTCCTACAAAGACACTTAAACAAAAATACCACTTACCATGTATGGTAATAACAGGTCCTGATAGGAAGATCTGTTAATGGGTATCTGAAGAGGGACAAGACTGCAAAGGTCTGGGAATTTGGGCGTGCCTGACCATAAACAGAAAATTGAGTGCACATTTATTCCATGCAGGGGGCTTTCCTGAAGTGTTACGTTACTTCCCCGTGTTAAGTGTTACGTTACTTCCGCAGAGTAACACACCGGGTAGATACTCATAAGCGCCCTTAGGCCTGTCCTGTCCTCAGTGCCTACCTGAGGTACATCTGTAACACAGCGGTCATGTTCTCAGTTAGTGTATATATCTAAGTATATAGGTCAAATGATTAATATTGGAGTGGTCAGAAGACCACCGTATATTCAAAATTTTGTAGATGCTACTTCAAGGAAGAATGGTCCTGGAGACTGCTTTGACATCTAATCGCATCCACAAGGCCATGAGGTGGGACAGGGTCATGACTGGAGAAACTGTGTAGAGGAGAAATGGGGCAGAGGGAGAGGTCAGGTCAAGCTTAACTGTGGAATGAATAAATCTTCGGTGTTAAAGCTTTAGGACCGAGTTGGACTTTATCGATTTCAAAATGTACCTGACTGTGGTACTCCTTGGATCTCTGACCATCAGCAGTTCTCCACATGGGAAGGAAAGTTTCCTCATCTTCATCATTTTGAGAAGAATTCTTTGGGGGGGGGGGAGTGAAATTTTTTGTAAGATGAAACAGGAGTTCCCATCGTGGCTCAGCAGAAACGAAGCTGACTAGCATCCATGAGGACGCGGGTTCATTCCCTGGCCTTGCTCAGTGGGTTAAGGATCTGGCGTTGCTGTGAACTGTTTTAGGTTGCAGCCGCGGCTCACATCTGGCGTTGCTGTGGCTGTGGTATAGGCCAGCAGCTACAGCTCCGATTTGACCCCTAGACTGGGAACCTCCATATACCACAGGTACAGCCGTAAAAAGAAAAAAAAGGATGAAGCAGATTTTTTTTTTTTGAAGCAGAAAACCGTGTTTTATATCATCAGGGTAAGTGGAATATTCTTTGTTACATTTTGGTTTAACCTAAATGGGCTTGTGGGTAATGAGCCAGCATCAGGGTTGCATGAACAAGAGGCTAAAGGAGAGGAATCCAGGGGTGTGGAAAGCTTTTTGGCTGTTGTGTAAGTTCCTTAGTATGGAAACCCCTCGTTGTCCCAGAATATGCTGGACCGAGGGCTTGGATAGGAGAGCTGTTAATATCAGAGGAGATCTGATCTATCAAGTAGGGCCTCCTGGGGACGTTGCCAGGCAGCCTTATGATTCACGTGACAGACTAGTTGCACATGGTTCCAGGTCATTTTCCAGAAAAGCCAGCTAGTGACTGGAGGACAGAGAATAGGATTCAGCTGCTTTGAAGAAGAAGGCTGGTCAGGTCCAGGCCCAGGGTCAGTCAGCGCCCAGCTTAATTAGGTAGGCCTTGGGGCAGGACCTGGTGTCCAGCCGAGGACTGAAATACCTCTGCTTAAATCCCGTTCTATGGAAGCTGAATATATTCTTTCAGTAGGTGGAGTAGATCCTAACATCAAGGGAAAAGCTTTACAGGAAGATCAAGGAGCATGCAAGGCAACTGGACGAATGGACACAGATGCAACAGAATCCATCTTCTCTGTGCCTCTTAGCCTTTTCATATGTCTAGACTGCAAACTGCCTATAATTAGCTTAGCATGGGTCATGTGCCCACCTTTAAGTCAAAGAGGGGGAATGGTATTTTGATGGACTGGCCCCTCAAGACTGCCTATGGTTGGGGGAGGGGAGTCCTCCAAAGAAAACCGAAGGATTGATTTCAGGAGAAGCAGACACCAAGCTAGAATAAACAGCAGATGTTCACTTCATAGAACCTGAATCAATATTCAGTACAGGGAAGGGATATTGATGCAATTGAAAATTTCATTTTTCTCTCTGCCTGTTGCAGTCATGGTCGAGAAATTTGAGATGCATTGCTGAATAGTTTCTATTTAATTTCCGTGCTATTAGAGGTGTTTGATTTCTTCAGTGCCATATTTGAAACTGCAGTTTATGAGTCTTAACCTTTAAAGCACCCAGTTCACTGTTTCCAGAGTGGTCGCTCCTTCCTTTTGTTCCTTCTCCATCTGAACAGCTGCCGGCTGGCTCACAACTGAACATTTGAAATGATCGTTCCACTCCAAAAATGCAGAACATGGGATTTCAAATCTCTCGTAGCTCTACTAACTGCTTCTGTATTTCTACTTAAATAAACAATATGTATGGCAACCACTAAAAACAAAATAAATAAAATACAACCATCTTTATTATTCACCAAAGACTATTTTGCTCCAGATACTTAAGCCCCGCCCCCAAAAATCATTAGATGAGGACTTTTAATTTATTATTACTGTTTCTCAATGAACAGAGTAAAAACATATTCAACCTTGGAAAGGACTGTAGGTGATGCTCATAATTTCCTACTAAGTAGCACCTAGTTGTAATCACACCTAAATTCCCCAGTTGCAACTCTGAAATCTCTGGCTAGTTTTCCAGTTAATATTTTTTATTGGACTGTTGTCTAAAGACTTCATTCTAGCTCAAGAATTGCAAGCAGTTAATATGGCCTCCTTAATATCTAATATTAGAAGCCATTGAGTAAAAGGATATGTAATTGGACTCTCCTGAATATCTTTAGGAGATAATATAGATATTCTGATACCAGTTACAGCCTTATTTATAATTGTAATAAAGCTGAGTCTGCAAAAAATGTAATGATTCCAAACCACATTACTAGGCAACAGAATGATTTTCTATCTTGTTCTCTTCTCCCTCCTACTTACCCACCCCTGCTTCTATTGCATAACCTGATACAGATGACAATTTGGAGAAAACATGTACTTATTTAATATTAATTTATAAAATTACAGGGTAGAATCTACTATTTTACTATCTAGATATATTCACTGGTCACAACTTTAAATATTACCCAAAAATTTTTTGAATGTTAGTACCTACATTAATATGTTCCTAAGATTTTTGGCTATCCCATGTCGAGTATGTTTTTGAATGTATATATTTTTTATTAAAGTATAGTTGCTTTACAATGTTGTGCCAGTTTCTGCTGTACAACAAAGTGACTCATCAGAGTGTGTGTGTGTGTGGGTGTGTATACACATACACATTCTTTTTTTATATTATTTTCCGTTATGGTCTGTCCCAGGAGATTAGATATAGTTCCCTGTGCTGTACAGTAGGACCTCATTGCTTATCCATTCTAAGTATAATATTTTGCATCTACCACCCCCAAACTCCCAGGTCCATCCCACTGCCTTCCACCCTCTTCCTCCCCCTCCCTTGGCAACCACAAGTCTGTTCTCTATGTCTGTGAGTCTGTTTCTGTTCTGTAGATAAGTTCTTTTGTGACATATGTTAGATTCCACATATAAGTGATATCATATGGCATTTGTCTTTCTTTTTCTGACTTACTTCACCTAGTATGATAATCTCTAGTTGCTGCAAATAGCGTTATTTTGTTCATTTTTAATGACTGAGTAGTATTCCATTCTGTGTATGTACCACATCTTAATCTATTCATCTGTCGATGGATGTTTCCATGTCTTGGCTATTGTGAACGATGGGTCTTACTGTTTGGGTCATGGTGTATATGACAAGAAATGGCAAATTCAGCGATGATATTTCTGCTGTAACTGTATGAGAGGGTGCAAAGCCTTTCATCTTAACTGCTGAGCATTTTTCTTCTCCACTACATTACACTGTATGCATTTAAGCACATGACCGTGAACCTGGGCAGAGGGAAAAAGGAAAACTAGGTGTCAACATACTTGGTAACCCAGTTGACACTTCTCGGTGGGTGGGTGCCAGGTGGTTGCTGGCAACAAATGATTGTCACTACTTCTATTTTCAAATATGGAGATTCAGGCATGAGCACAAAGCACCATTGACTTTATGCCTGTGTTCTGGCGGCCGATTATATAAAGCAGCTGTTACTCTGAAACATCTGGCTCAAGTAGGGAAATTTTTTTTTTAATTTCCCCATTCTTCTGAACAAATGATGTATTGACCTTTTTCTTCCTGTGCCCAGCAGATACTGATTTCACAGGATTTGAAAGCTGAAAGAGAATTTCAGATTATTAGCCTCCTTTCCTCTTTAACAAGGGAAAAGAATAGCCCCCCGGGATTATGTGCACAAGCTCATGTAAGTCAGTAGCGGAAGAACCAGAGCTCTCCCCACAACCACTAAGTGGGTGTTAAAACAGTCCCGTGCTGTTAGGGAAGG
Organism: Catagonus wagneri; assembly: GCA_004024745.2. NCBI lineage: Eukaryota > Metazoa > Chordata > Mammalia > Artiodactyla > Tayassuidae > Catagonus > Catagonus wagneri. The sequence goes on along the minus strand of PVHT021183710.1, from coordinate 25,004,212 downwards.
ATGAACCACCTCTTCACTTCACGGCCGCAACTGAGGTGCTGTTGCATCAGCTTCTCATGTTTTCTTGATAATGGAAATTACTGTCGGAAGCTGACACGGTCAGCAGCGGGATGTTGCTTCTACATCCCTCTTTAGTGATACGAAGTGTTACCTCGTTGTAGCACATTCGTACTACAAGTGATGTGTGGGCCTGTTTCCCTGCACTGAAGTTAGTGATCCTTCAGAAGTCTAGAAGTAGTATTTAGTCATTTTATAACCAAGAAGGCAAGATCTGGTCGGGTAAAATCCCTGGTTTGGTGTGTGCTTCTGAAATACTAAGTAATTTTATTATTAACTCAGATAAACCACGATTCAGAAAACAACTGCTTTACTGCTGGGGGGAATAATAGTCAAGGGGGCTATCACGAACATGAGGTATAGCATTTCCGGTGTACCTGGAATTCTGAATTACTGAATTATTGTTTATGCTGTTTGGCCTTTTCCTTATTCATTTTAATAAGAGCTAGTCCAGAGTTTTCTTATTTTGGAAGACTGGCTTGATTCCGGCTGGTGTTAACACATTGTACATTTTAGAGAGTATAATAGTGAATGAAGCCATTGTTGAGCCCTGGCTCATTTCTAATCCTTATAAAGTGATGGATGTGTGAAGGTGGCTGCAGAGGTTTGCTCTGTGGAACTTTTAGTGTCGAAAGAGTAACGATACTTTTGTGGATGCCAGATGCCAGGCCGAGCACTGAGGATGCCGGGGTGAATGCCTGAGCGGTTGTTCTGGAGAATCCAAACTGTGGTGAAGGAGTGTGTCTCTGGTGTCATTATCAGCCTTGTTCATGTGGCTGTTCCTGGGGCCATATTGAGATGCCCCCAAGCACTTGAGAAGGAGGGAAGTGAGCTCGCCTTCTTACTTCTGTGTAAGATCAGCGCATGGTAGAGGGGTGTGACCCGCGTGAGGGGCAGATTTGTTCCTCCACCTGCAGGTTTTGATGCGTGTCCCATTGACAGGTTAGGTATCAACTTGAATTTGGAGATGGCAGTGGTCTGGAAAAGGGTGTGTCAGGGAGGTAAACGTTGGCAGCGCTCTTCTCAGTTCAGGGGACGAGAAGTGTTGGCCGACAGATCTGGGGTGTCTTGGCCCCATTGCCGAGGTATTTCAACAGACTTTGGATTTGGGGTCCTGTGGTACATCGACCCTTGTTGTGGGTTGGGTGCATCAGGCTTTGCTGGCCCATTGCCATTCGATTCATGTCATCTCACTAACAGTGGGTTGCTTCAGTGCTCACCAGACACCAGCACTTTGCCCTGGACTTTCTACAGAGACTTCAATTGACTGTGGAACTTCGATTACTCTGTCTAGTTCCTATGGTGATTATTTCTCATCAGAAACTTACTATTTGTCATTTTGGATTTATGCATCAAACTTATTGGATAACCTGCCTCTGCTTTTAAGAGAAGCGTCTGTTCTTGATGTATTGCCAAATGTGTTTGGATCATTTGTTAATTCATCAGACACTGAGTGCTTGCTGTGAGCCAGAGGTATACTATTCAGATAATTCTCAGTGTAACAGGGGAAGCAGTTGAATTAACAGTTACAAGGCAAGGAATTGCCATGCTGGAGATTGCTTGGAAGGCAGTGTGCCAGCCTCCCATTTCTATAAGGTTCAACATATGGATTTGTCATTATTTACTCCTACTAATTCTTTTAGTGGAAAGGTAAGTATAATAGATTATTAGGTACTTAACAAATATTAGGCATTTTGTTAAATACTTTGAGTAAATTCTTCCATATAAAATTTCTTTAAAATTTTATAGACTGGGAAACTGAAGTTTAATGGCATTAAGTAACTACTTTGTCACATTTTATTCTTGGCTTTGCCATTTCCCTGGTCCTGTTCATTTGACTATGCTTGATATGTTCAAGATGGGCTTCAGAGCTCATTCTGGACCATCTCAGTAATAGCCCAGGAGGGTGGGATCCCAGAAGCAGTCATCCAAACCCCCTGGATATCTGTTTCCAGTAAATGTGTACATATTGTGTGCCTTCTTTGTGCAGCTCTTGTGTTAAGAGTGGGTCTCTGGGTCACTGCCAAAGGGGGAGCCTGTGTGGCCAAGCTCTCTGGAGCTCTGAGGAGACGGGCCAGCAGTGACCACCAGCTCCCATTGGCTGAGTGTCTCCCACCCTGCTTCAATGTCACAGCTGCTCAGGGCATCCCACTGCCTGAGCCCCGAGGGTTCAGCTCCGTGTGCACTGTCTTTCCAAGGCATTTCCATAGTGCTGAGTGAAGGCCTACAGCATCAGCAGTATCTTGTGCTACAACCAGCCTTTTAATGCCCAGCTCTTTTTTTAATGCTTTAAAGTAACTTTTTTATTGAAGTATAGTTGATTTAGATATTATAAAAGTTACAAATGTACAGTATAGTGATTCATAGTTTTATTTACTTATTTATTTATTTATTTTTGCTTCTTGGAGTCACAGCTGTGGCATATGGAAGTTCCCAGGCTAGAGGGGTCAAATCGGAGCTGCAACTGCTGGCCTACGCCACAGCCACAGCGATGCCAGATCTGAGCTGCATCTGTGACCTACACCACAACTCACAGCAACGCTGGGTCCTTAACCCACTGAGCGAGACCAGGGATAGGGCCTGCATCCTAGTGTCAGGTTCATTACCACTGAGCCACGAAGGGAACTCCAGTGATTCATCATTTTAAAGGTTATACTCCATTTATAATTATTATAGAATATTGGCTATATTTATTCCCTACGATATATCCTTGTAGCTTATTTTATACCTGATAGTTTGTACTTCTTAATCCCTACCTTATATTGCCCTTCCCTGCGTTGCTCTCCCAACTGGTAACCATTAGTTTGTTCTCTTTTATCTGTAAGTCTGTTTGTTTGTTTGTTTGTTTGTTTAATAGTTTGTTGTATTTTTTACGTTACACATGTAAGTGATATCATATGGTATTTGTCTTTTTCTAACTTATTTCACTTAGCATAATACTCTCCAAGTCCATCCATGTTGTTGCCAGTGGCATTTTTCTGTTCTTTTTATGGCTGAGTAGTATTCCATCATATGTATGTATATTCCACATCTTCTTGATCCATTCATCCTTAGATGGACACTTAAGTTTCTTCCATGTCTTGGCAGTTGTAAATAATGCTGCTATGAACATTGCAGTGTGTGTATGTCTTCAAATTAGTGGTTTTGCTTTTTCAGATATATACCCAGGGATAGAATTTCTGGGTCATATGGTAGCTCTATTTTCAGTTTTTTGAAAAACCCTCACACTGTTTTCTGCGGTGGCTGCACAAACATTCCCATCATCAGTGCATTAGGGTTCCCTTTTCTCCACATCCTCACAAGTATTTATTGTGTTCCTTTTGATGACAGCCGTTCTGACGGTGTGAGGTGATGTACTATTTTGGTTTTGATTGGCATTTCCGTGATGATTAGTAATCCTGAGCATCCTTTCCTGTGCCTGTTGATGGCCCTTCTCTTGGGAACAGATCAGCAGTCTAGCCATTCACGCTAATTTTAGTGAGGTTTTTTTTTTTTTTTTTTAGTGGCCCCTTGTTATCATACCTCGGTTGGAGCCCTACTAAGTCCCTTAGAATTGTTTTAAGTATCCTGGCTCCCATTTAAGGGAAGAGGTGACTCCAATCCCTTTGTCCTAGGAGTGTCCTCTGCCCCATAGAAATTCTCTAATACAAATTAATATGTGAGGAGAAGATGCACGGCAGCATTTCAGACTCCACAGTAAAAGGAACATGCTGGGTAAAGAGTGACCCTAATTCCTCCACTGAGAACATCCCAGGGCCAGGCCCTCAAAAGTTAAGTTGCGTAAGGCAAGTCCCAGTTCAGAACAGAGTGGAGTGGAGAGCTGGTTACCTGAGGCTCTGTGTCCAGTCAGGGTGCTGTGAACAACACACTGTGGTCTCTGAGCTGTCATGAAGGAAAATCTAATGAAAGATTTTTAAAAATACTGATACACCTTTATTTGATAATCCATGCATGACTCAGTCGGTTTGGGTTGCTATGACAAACCCCCAATGTACCAGGTGGCTTGTGAAAGCAGAAATATACTTCTCACAATTTTGGAGGCTGGGAAGTCCAAGATCAAGGCACTGGCAGGTTTGGAGTCTGGTGAGGGCTTGTTTCCTCATCAGAGAGGGCATCTTCTTCCTGTGTCCTGACATGGTGCCAGGGAGCCAGGGATTTCTCTAGAGCCTCTTTTAAAAGGGTCACCAGCCATAAAAGAAAGAGTGCAGTCATGCCCTTTGCAGCAACATGGAGGGACCTAGAGCTTATCATACTAAGTGAAGTCAGTCAGAGAAAGAAAAATATGATACCGCTTCTACATGGACTCTGAAAAGAAAAAAGAAAAAAGAAAGATACAAATGAACTTATTCCCCAAACAGAAATAGACTCACGGACACAGAAGACGCACTTGTGGTTACCAAAGGGGAAAGGATGGGGTAGATTGGGAATTTGGGATTTCCCTGTCCACACTCATGTATGTAATAGATAAGCAACAAGGGCCCATTGTCAGGACAGGGAGCGATGCAGCCCTGTGACCTTGAGAATGAGGAGGGTAAAATGTGACTCTCACTCTGTGCCTCCCCTCTTGGGAAGCTGTCCGCGGCTCACTGCCAAGCAGAGGATGCGATCCAGACTTCTTCACAAGCCTGAGAGGTCCTTTGAAACCTGGCCCGTGTGCTTTTGCAGCGCTGTATCTCACCGGTCTTTGCTTTGCCTTTTGTGTCATCAGTAGCATTTCCCTGTCTGGGCCGCCCTGACCCTCCTCCCTGACGCTCTCACTCCTGCTTCCTACGCTCGTGTCTCCCACCTTTGTGGGAAGTCCTCTGGTTTCGCAGAGTGACAAAACCCCAGGGGCAAGCTTTCATTGTACAGTTTGTTACCAGCATTTGGCTGTCATTATGTCTTTATCAGTTGGTGGAGAAGCATTTGCCTGCCCTCAAAAATAAAAATAAAAATGCCGCATAATCACTCCTCTGTCACCTGGTTTTTATTGATTCAGCAAACATTCATTGAGTACCTGCTGTTTGTTGGTACTGGTGGTAGAAATGAGTAACATGGCAGCTATGGCCCAGGGAGTTCCCAGTCCGGCTGGGGACTGACTCAAGGGATGGGGGATGGGGGGGTAGGAGCGGTGGGTACAGGGGCCCGGGGGAGCATAGGGAAGGTTCACTGAGGTTAGCCCTGCAGACCGCTTCAGCAGCGGCCCCCTGTTGGCAGGCCTTTGGGAGGAGTTGGCACTGGCGAGGCAGAAAGGTGGGTATTTGAGATAAAGTGGTGTTGGTGATTCTTTCTAGGAAAGGGGTAAAGGACTGATTTAATCCAGTCTCAATTCTCACTAGACAGTAAATGTAGCAGATTAACATTTTTTTCTGTTTTTCTAGAACCTGTGTGTATTTTTAAAAGTGTTGTTAACATTACAGTAAGGTGTTACCCCATCGAAATTGCGAATAGTATTGTGTCTGCCTTGTTTCCATGATTGTGAGGTGACTTGATCTTAAGAAACATAAAATTCATTTGTGAGCATAAATCCTAATTACTAGGAATATTAAGATGATCCTAGTGAGTTAGATCATTGTGGTGATTATCTATTTAAACCTTAATGTATATATTTTTCTTTATCAAAAAAAACAAACAGAAAAGCATTAATAGGTATGCTTAAAATTTCTGAATATATTGTTATCACCTCTGTCTTGTTAGTCTTGTCTAAAACTGTAATGTAAACCATCTAAAATTTTTGTGGCACTTATGGACATATTTTCATATAATGGAAGGAAATAAGTTGAATATTTGAGGAAAAGATTACCAATTAAATATGGATGTAACTGTTTTTGAAATGTGTCAGTTTTTACATGACTATTAAAGGCTGCCTTTTTTTTAGTGATTTTTGTTTTTTCCATTATAGTTGGTTTACAGTGTTCTATCAATTTTCTACTGTACAGCAAAGTGACTCAGTCATACATACATATCTACATTCTTTTTCTTACATTATAAAAGGCTACCTTTTAAATTTAGTAGACATGCTGGTTGTGGGGATTTTTCTTTTTGTTAGAACAGACACAGCACCAGTAAGAGGGAAGCATAGAGCTTTTAATATATGTTAGGTTCTGGAATAGTTAAAACCAGTGGTTTTGGTCTGTATGATTAAGATGAAACATTTCTTCTCAAGTAAGGAGACTGTATCTCTCTAAGGTTATGAGAAGACTGATGATGTTTCAGAGAAGACTTCACTGGCTGACCAGGAGGAAGTAAGGACTATATTCATCAACCAGCCTCAGCTGACAAAATTCTGCAATAACCATGTCAGGTAGGAACTATCAAAGAAGGCTTTGGGACCAGCGGTCATGACAAAACTTGGTAGGACGTCTCTTCTGCCCAGCCAAAATGAAAATGCTTGCAAGGAGCTTTCAGTTAAATCATTTTAGGAGGTGAGAGCTCACCGGAGGCAGTGTGCATCTGCTGCTGATCCATCTTCTAGACTCAAAGGAGATGCTAATAAGAATCTAGAAGCAGGAAGGAGCAGAAAGGCTAAGCAATCAGGCTCTACCAATTCTATATATAGTTATCTGAATAACGAAAGCTGGTCATGGGTAAGTGCCTCTGTCTTAAGCTTGTTAATAGAACCAGGAACTATTGTTTTTGATGAACAAGTTTTAATCTTTTAAAAGAGGTCTTTGCAGTTCTTCACTTAGACATCGCTTGTGTTAAATAGTCCTTAATTATTGCCTTTTGCTACTTGCAGAATTGAGTATGGTGCTGAGGAATGGGGGGCTGTCAGAATTATTTCACTGTCATATTTTCATTCCAACAAGAGTGTAAAAATACCACTGTTATAAGCATTATTCGCCAGGTGGTCTCTAGAATCAAGTAAACCCGCACTCCCGCGCCCCTACCTTGTGTCATCCAGTGACAAAATACCTAGATTTGCAAAACGACCTTTTAAAAGTAATATTTACACCTTCAAATTCTAGAGTAAATTTTCTGAGCTTGGGGAGTGTGGCATGTGTCCCTTTAGCCTCCTTTCTGTTTAGTTGACAAGAGGAAGATGGGATGTTTTCTGAGAGTTAAATGGTGGTATCTTCCTGATGGTGGATCTATGTGGTATGTTTAGTGTGGAGTCCTAGTTAAGCTTCTAGTGGAGTCATGAAAAAAATTCAAGCCAAACCCTGGAAAACTCCCCATTTCTCTGAAGTTATCCAGGGAAGCCATCTCTATTTAATGCTTCTGGCCCTGTCAAATTGCCGACTTTTTGGCAAGATTTTATTTTTTATTAACATAGTATACACTGTCTTAACTAGAATTGGTCTTCTTTGCTAAGAATGATAACAAGATGATTGGCCAAAGAGAACCAAAGTGTTATGCAAAAAGTTAAACTGTTTGGATGGTTCCTTTCACTCTTTCATTGAGGTTAATGACCGTTTGCATTATTCTCCCCAGCGGAAGCGAAGGACAACTGTTCATCATCTAATTTTTTTATATAGAGATAATGGGATTCTGTAAATGTGGGTGCTAATTATGGAGTAATTAAGTTTTATGCTACTCTTCATTTTTGTTTTCTAGCACTGCAAAATACAACATAATCACATTCCTTCCAAGATTTCTCTACTCTCAGTTCAGAAGAGCTGCTAATTCGTTTTTTCTCTTTATTGCACTGCTTCAGGTAAAGTCACACTGTAAAACCTTAGCTCAAAGTCATGTGTCCAGATATTAGTAAATGTGTTTGTTAAGCCCATGTCCAGTCTTCTGAAGCTTATCTAAACACAGAGAGCTAAGCTGGTTTGGGTGGGCATTTCTGGCACATTCTGTAAGCCACCTCTGAATACAGCTACCGCCTCAAGCCTTTTGATTTCATTTTTATCTGCTTATTTTTAAACATTCTGTCAGTGTGATATGGCAAGAACTGTTCATTTTGGGTGGTAAAGGGGGATGGGACTTTTTAAAAATATTAACATGGTTCAGTAACAGTAATATTGTCAGTTCTGAACCTTAGAATGTGAGTTGCCATTTTAAAACTTTTGTTGTTTTATATTTGGGGTTAGTTGTAATTAGAAAGAAATTTTATATTTTATTAAAAAGTAGGAGTTCCTGTTGTGGCTCAACAGATAAAGGACCCAGCATTGTCTCTGTGAGGATACAGGTTCAATTCCTGGCTAGGTTACAGATGCGGCTTGATCCTGCCTTGCTGTGGCTGTGGCGTAGGCTGGCAGCTACAGTTCCGGTTCAACCCCTAGACTGGGAATTTCCATATACCTTGGGTGCGACCCAAAAAAGAAAAAAAAAAATTGGGTGTGTATCCTTCTGGTCTTTTTCTTTTATCCCAAGCATTGTTAATGGACCTAGTTTACAAAAAGAGGATCATAGAGCATTTATGTCTTATCGCCCGCTTTATCCCTGTAATAGCATGTGGATATTTTCCCATGTGATTCATTGTGTTTCTAAAATACCACTCTTAATGGTTGTGTGAGATTTTATTATATGGATATGCTGTAAGTTAGTTAACCAATCCCCTTTGTAGGTGTTAGTTGTATGTACAACTACTTGCCATGAAGCTAATGAACCTACTCTTTCAGCCGCTTATTGGTTACAAACAATTGGCCTCACCCAGTATTAACTCGCTAGGGTGATACAATCAATGAAGCATATTTAGAAGCGCCAAGACTTTGTTGTTTTTAAATGTATTATGAACTTCCTAGTTCTTACTGAATTTCTCTTCCTTTTTCCTCCCCCTCAAATAGCAAATACCTGATGTATCACCAACAGGTCGATACACAACACTGGTTCCTCTCTTATTTATTTTAGCTGTGGCAGCTATCAAAGAGATCATAGAAGATATTGTAAGTATTTTTTTCATACATAAATGTAACTATTATTATATATTCGTCTTTTAAAAATATCGGTCTCTTCTTAAGCTGTTTAAACCTTGACACTGGCTATTTAAAACACCCATTCAACTTAAAAGTATGTAAAATATGCTCCCATCCCTGGAGTTAATTCCCCTTGATCTCTAAAGACTGGTATTAGAGAATGCTTGTTGGAGTGCCCGCTTAGTTTGTACCTTTGTAATGAAATAAATTTAATGAAATAAATTATTGAACGTAGTAATTAGCTTGGCAAGAAAACTATAATTTGAACATTATTTTTAATTACACTCAATTTTCAATGTGAAGATTTTTAAGTTATCTAAATGTGAAGAGGTTTTGGTATTTTTTATTTTTTAATTTATATGCCCTAATTTTCACCTTATAGAATATCTTTGATTCCTTTTCATCTTAGTTTAGTAGTTCTAAGTTTCCTTTTATTTTGTTAAGAGAAAGTAACAGCCTTTTGCTATTTTTGGTATTCTGTAGTAGCATAGAAAAGGGGAAGTCAGTTTTTCCTTTACGAAACAAGTTGCCCAAAATAAATTCCGGTTTTTATTTTTCCTCTGTTTACCGTTATTTTAACTACTTTAGTTGAGAAGCTTATATATATTTTTTTCTATACTCCTTAAATACAGTGCCTGTCTGAAATGAGCTTCTGTCAAGCCTTAGGCAAGTCACATGGGAAGATGAGGAAAGGCTGAGGCATTCTTTAGAAAAATCCAATTTAAAGATGCACAGACATCGATGCTACTCTTATAAAGAGTCAAGTTGGGATCTCGTGAAGATCACATGAGCTGTAGCATCACTGGGCCCTTTAGAAATGGGTCAGCTGACCATTTAGATCATCAGCCCTCAAAAGCATCCAAGTACAAATGAGGGTACAAATAGGTGTATGAGTGCGTGTGTGTAAACATCATAGTCCTCTCGTGAGAAATGGCATACTTGCCAGGGACCACCAGCTGAAAACTCAGGGCATTCTCTTTTCCCTGTATCACTGCACACAGACTTAGCATCCTTTAAATTCTACTTGCACTTGGCAGTCCTTAAGGGTTAGCCTTTAATACAATTGTGTCTCTTTAACCTAATTTTCATTGAGCATCTCTTATTTGCTAGATGTGCTATTGTTTTGGCAATTTTTGTTTTGACTTAAGCCCTACAGTAACTTTGGAAGTTAGATTTTGGCCTCATTGTAAAGGTGAGAAAGCTGAGGCTTCAAGAAGTCATTTAACACGGGTAAGAAATCAATGGGATCAGAATTCCATCCCACCCAGTGCTCACCCTCTGTATTATTGTGACGCGTCACCAACAATATTAACAGCATTAATTGAGCTTCTGGGTTCTATCTGTTTGCTCTCTGCTCTTCTCATTTGTTAAACCTTACAAAAAGTCTTTAAAGGGTTATTAATATTATCCTCATTTTACAGATGAGGAAGAGGAGGCCAAGAGGGTAAGGCAACTTGCCCAAAGTCGCAGAACCAGTAACGGGGGCTGTCAGAATTCAAACAAGGCAGTTTAGCTCCAGAGCCCTGCCTTATAGTCACTGCTCTAAGCGACCTTTCCTTTTTCTTTTCTTTTCCCCAGCAAAACTATAAGCTCTCTAGCTATAGTTTCTGGTATCCCTCTCTATGAAAATACATGTTAAATAAAACGGTATCCAAGAAGTTTGTTTTTAGCAGAACTCTTTTTGTCATGCTGTAATAATTAGGAACTATGATAAAACAGCTAATCAGACAGTTCCTGAAGGATGTAGTAAGAGTATTGTGGGTAATAAGAGTATCATGTAAAATAATTTTCCAATAAAATCAGTTGAAGATATTGACTAAAAATATTCTGTAAGAATGACTTCCCCAGATGCTTATATTAAAATAAGATTTTACTCACTACAAAAGGAAAAAAATCAAATAGTTTAGATAGTTGGACAAAGAATATCTTTATCATTGATTATAATTAATCTATATAATTGTTCATTCAACAAAGATGTATGAAGCAATACTTAGGTACTAGACGTTCATTAGGATATGTGTTATGATATGTTAAACTTTTGCTGCAGTAATAATCATGTCCCAAATGTTAATGGCTTAAATGTAAGTTTATTTTTCATGTATGCAAAGACACTGCAGGGGAAGGAGGGGCAGGAGGCACCATTCTTCCTATAGTCACTTAGTCACTTAGGAGTGCAGCTGAATCAGGACTCTGCTTAGTGGAATATTGGTGGTCACCGTGACGGAGGAAGAGAGGGAACAGAGGTCTTCCTTCTTCTGCACTTTGGCCCAGAGATTGCACGTATCCCATCTGCTTATAGCACAGTGTTAGAACCGGTGACGTGACAAAAGGGAGGTATAACGTCAGTGTCCATGGAAATAGAGGAGAACTAGATGTAGGAGAATATAAGTAATGTGTACCGCTCTTACAACCATGGATGACACAGAGCTCACATTCTAGTAGACCTTCCTTTATATTCGGTTAAACAACCTTTTTAAAAATTTTATAATAAAATAGTAAGAATTATCTCCAGTTGAGATACCTAGGACTTACCCATCCCAGTACTTTTTAACTCTTGTTGCCTTAGACGACACCTTAACATAATATGATTTCCCGTTTTTGTGTGTAACAAATGACATGTATGCTTACCTGAAAATACAGAATCATTAGAGAAATCTCGTTTTTTTTAAAAAAAAGCTACATCGTGTCAAATGCAATTCTTATGGTATGAGCCAAGGTTGTTTGTTGACTTGATATTTGCCATTAGAAACATGCCTTCTTTGCTATACACTTGTTAACTTAAACAACTGAAATATGGATAAACTTTATTCATTATAAAACATAAGATTGTTTAAAGTCTATAGCATTTAGGAACCAAATCCTAGGAATATGCCTGTGAGTAAAAGTAGCCAGAATAGAGCTTGCAGTCTAGTACAGGGGACAGATACTAATCAAGTAACCACACCAGGTCTTATGAAAATTAAATGATGCACTGAAGTCCTTAGAGCAGTGCTTAGTGTATAGCTAGTGCTGAATAAATGTTAGCTGTATTGTCATCATCTAAAGATCTTTTTGACTAAAGTATGGAAATTGAGTTGGAAGGAAAACAGAGGATTTTGGTGTTTGTCGTGAAATCATGAAGATATCTTAGACTAAGTGGTATTGTAAAGATAAAGAAATACGGAAAAATGAATTCAGTAAATATTTAGGAGTGAAATTGACAAGATTTATCACTATCTGACATGCTACATACCCTACCTATTAGTGTTTTCTCTCCCACCACTAGAATGTAAGTTAAATGAGAGCAAGAGTTTCTGTCTCTTGTTCATTGCTGTGTTAGAAACAGTAACAGCCTGACTGTAGAGTAGTGTTTTATAAAATTTATTGAATGAAGAAGTGGATTGGATGGGAGTGAAAGGGAGAGAAGGTACTTACGACCCTCAAATCCCTGGTTTGTGCAAGCAGATGGTATATAGTTCCATGTCCGAGACAACGACCATGTCTTGGGGGTTAAAGTCATAAATTGCCTTTTGGACATAGTTTGAGATGCCTTTGAGACCGCCACAGGGACCTGTCAAGGAGCCTATAACTGTTTGCAGCTCAGATGAAGTCTTGGCAGATATATATATATATATATATAAATAACAGTTTTCATGGAAATGGCAGCTAGGAATGAGCTAAGAGAGTATAGAGTGAGAAGTTGAGAGGGCAGGGAGTAAGGCTTGAGGGAATCCAAAAATGAGAGATAAAGAAGGGGACAAGGTGCAGATAAACACCTGGGCAATGATGTCTTAAGATATGCCTGGGGAGGGAGGGGTTCCCAGAAAGAGGGGATGGTCAACACCACATACTTAAGTAACGTCCAGTTCATGGCACTGTTCATACTGTGGAGTTTATTGGAGTACTGTCAATCAAATATCGATAATATTAAATAATTTACTAGCTTTCATTGATATTAAATGAATTCTGATTGCAGGACAGTAGAGGTATTTGAACTCACAGCAGAGCCATATAAATTTTTTCTCCGAACTATTAGTTTTAGAAGAAATAATATTCTCTTTCAGATACAAAGATACTTTCTTTTTGAATGATAAGATTAGGATCTGCCTGAGTCCGATCCTTATGTATTTTCAGTAGTTATTTCTTGACAAGCGACCTAATTTATTCTCTGGGAAGGTTGAGGAAGGATAAGAAGCACCTGTATAAGAATTCTGTGCTGATGGAAAGTGATGCTTAGGGCCTTCTGAAGTTTCACTAAGATTAAATTTTCAGTTTAAGTAGAATGTTTCATTAATTAGCTTTTATTTGTCTCCTTCCATAGGAAATCTAACCATTGTCTGTCCTAGATGTGTGTTGTTTTAGAAATATTTGCACCACCTTCAAATATCTAAATTTGCCTGGGACTTTTATTTTGGACCAAAATTTGTTTGTGGTTACTTTCTAATTTTCTTAAGATCTTTACTAACCAAAAGAAGAATAAGTATTTTAGAGTTTTATCCATCATAAAATATTCTCCACTGATGCTACAAATTTAACAGAACTTAAAAAAAAATGTTTTAAGAACATTTGCTGGCAAGGAGTTCCCACTGTGGCGCAGCAGAAACAGATCCGACTAGGAACCATGAGATTGTGGGTTCAATCCCTGGCCTCACTCAGTGGTTAAGGATCTGGCATTGCCGTGACCTATACCTACCATGGTGTAGGTCACAGATGCAGCTTGGATCCCACATTGCTGTAGCTATGGTATAGGCAGCTGCAGCTCCAATTAGACCCCTCACCTGGGAACTTCCATATGCCGCAGCCGTGGCCCTAAAAAGCAAAAAAAAAAGAGCATTTGCTGGCAAATCATGTGCAATCATTTGCCTATTGAATGTCTGCATTATTACACTTTTATTAGTGTTTTATAATGAGAGAGAATTGTAGTGTGTTCCTGCATGGGGATGTAGCAAGAATCGTTTCCAACAAGCCTTCCACAGAGGCGTTCTGAATGCCCTATTTACATTTTGTGCAGTTCAGTGACTGATTGTTCAGATGAACTGAGTTCACACTGCCAGCTATTATGCCACTCTTCATGAGCGCCACTGTGTCTTGGCGTGCTAATCAACAAGCCTAGGCTTTTCTCTGGAAAAGTGTTTTGATTTCTGCCCTGTGATTTTAAAAACCGTGTTTCTTCTCCCATGGGGAATTTAGGGACTCATTTGTTATATTTGTGCCAGCGCACCTTATGGTCAGGTATGTGCGGCTCAGTCTGACCCCAGACTTTATATGACAGAAGCTTTGAGCTCAGAGTTAGTTATACTCAACACTTTTCTGCGAGGTCAACAGAGGCTGATGTTTATACTCAATCCCTAAGTTTAGACGGAAGCCATGGAAAACCTCTAGTTGGACTGGAGAACAGATAGCCTCCCCAGGCCACTCAAATTCTCAGCTTTCCTCTCACCTTCCCTTTCTCTTTCTTACTGCTATAAAATTTGATCTTACTGCTATAAAATCTTGTCTTCCTGCTATAGAATCTTCAAACTTACCCACCTAGACTTAGTCTCACTTCTTTACCTTTTACTTTTTTTTGTGCTTTGGGAGGAAGGGTAATGAGATTGCACGACTTATGATGGTAAGGGAGTGGGCTGCTGGGGAGCGGTGGGTAGAAGTGAATTTATGCAAACGGTAGATGTATTTGGTTCTAGTCATTGACAGACATCGGCACGTCATTAAATTATAGAGGATGTACTCGGCTTAATGAGATCATGAATTTCATAAGAAATTGAAAATATTTCAGTACATTATTAAATGGTGGTTATTATAGATAATTCTCTGGGGCGATCTTCTTTTTCAAGGAAGTTATTTAAGCAAAAGACTGAATCAGCCTTTCGGTTCCATCTTTTCTAGTGCATTAAAATTTTATTTATTTATTTATTTAATTTATTTTTGACATTAAAATTTTAATCTTACCTGTATGATAAATGTAAGACCCTTCTGAAGACCACACACCTGTACTCTCAGAAGAGAAATAGCATCTAAAATCCTATGGATGGCAAATTCCTTCATACCCTCTGATTGTTCCCATCACCACACCCTGGGCATACTTGTAAAAGTAATAGGGCTGTGAAAGCTTAAAAGCTTTGAGAAACATAAGTTAAAAGAAATCTTTCTTTTGTTATAGGTGCAATGTTGTTTTATTAATCTCATCCACTTTTTCACAGTTGTTGTTTTTGCTTTTAAACTTTAGAAACGACATAAAGCTGATAATGCCGTGAACAAGAAACAGACCCAAGGTAGGAATTTTATGTTTTGTTTCTTATATCTGTCAAATACACTCAAAGGAATATATACAAATCACTTCAATTAAATATAATTCAATTGAGAAAACTATGTGTCTCAAGTTTTTGTTCCAGAGTAGATTCTTGATTTGTAGCATTTTTTAACATGACACTTAAATTCTTATAAGAGTGATTTACAGGAGTAATAAGTTTGAAAAGTAACCTCTTTAAGACATCTAAGTGCCTCATACAATGTGCTCACAAGGACTGTTCATAAAATCTGCAGTTGTTTTGACAGTGTTAAATGCTACAAAATGTCTTTATTTGTATGTGTGTGTGATCTATACACACATGTTAGATCTAAATAAGATGTTATGCTATCTAGATGTTACTCTGTATAAGACTTACAGAAAATAATCAGATGTGACGTTACTCAGGGAAAATTGCATATTAGAAGCACTCTGAGTTGCCCCATACTTGCAAATGATAAATGCTCCAGAAATGAATAAAACAATTAAAGCCAGGCCAGCTTCTGGGAAGCACATGGCATGTTGACATGGTACTTTTGTTGTGGGTTTCATTTTGATGGAGTCAAAACCACAACGACCTTCAGCACAAGCGAATAGATCATCATGTTCTCAATTAAAAAAAAAAAAAAAAACCCAAGAACATATGAAACAGATATTTTGCCCCATACTTAAGCTCCCCTCATTTGAGAATCTCATCTCTCTCTGAAGTTCCCTGATGTGAAGAGGATCCACCATGTATGCCAACATTAGCTGGCAACTAAAAACAGTGTTTCTGTGGGACCCTGTCAAAGTGCCCTGCTTCTCTTCTCACCCTCTTCTACCGAAGGGATCATCAGCAGATCTTTGGTGCACGTGAGGAAGGCTCATTTATTAAAGTATCACCCAATAAATTAACTAAATACTTACTGAGATCATTATGGGATATATGAAAAGGTATAAGATGGGAACTGTGTGTAAAAGGTACAAAAATGATCTTGTGTGGAAAATGAAGGGTTTGGATCACATGATCTCACCATCACTAACTTTTGGTGGCAAAAAATGGCCCTTGTGTCAAACGCTATATGGAGTCAAAAGAAGGAAATTGGAGAAAATTGGAGGGTAATGTGAGCTAGATCTTGAGTTTGGGGAATAGTTTGGATGAGCAGAGGAACCTGGGGAAGACGTTACCTGTGTGTTGAGTGAGGAAGGAGAAAGAGAGGTTTTCCTAAGCAGAGATGAAGGAGGCTGTTGGATTGCTCTGTGGAACCACTACTAGAGTGCCAGATGGAGAAAGGAGATTCCTAGCAAAAGGAAGCAAAGGCAGAAAGGTAGGCTACGATCAAATCTTATAGGGCTTTAAATGCCAGTCCAGGAGATTCCAACTTTTCTTGTGTATGCTGAGTAGAGCCAAAAAGAGACCAAATGAACATACAGATTAAAGATGGATAGCAAAATGAAATGGAATCAGGTGCTATTAGAAGCCTGGGGACTAAGCTACTCTAGGAGTTTAGGCGGGAAGGGATAACCATAGATACTGAAAGGGAAAAAAATCCAAATGTTGCAGGTGCTGCTATTTTGGGCAATATTCGTTTTTTGCATTTGTTGCCATGTTGCTTGGGTTATTCAGTAACAGCTTTTGAACCAAAAATATGTAAGTATTTTCCCAATACATAATGTATCAGAGGGTGCCTATCCTCCCGGAAGTAGTTATTTCTTTTTGAGTCTTGACCCAAGAAGTCAACATTGCACAGCTGCAGGGTAGCTGTCATAGCTGTGATGACTTTAGGCTACCATACCTTGTACTGATAGGTTTTCTGGTTTTCTAGGTGATTACCTACTCCCTTTTGTCTACTATTCAGAGGAAGTATTCTTTCTTGCTTACCATTTTTGACTCAACAGTTTGTTCTGGATGAACAGGATTAGCTCTATGGCTAAAAATGAGGAATGGGCAAATGAGAGGAAAGACTTGCATAGTATGTAAAACTTAGGTCAAAAATAAAATATTTGGGCTTACATATAAAAACCATTTACAGTCAGCAGAATACTTGAAAATCCCATATCCAAGAAATTATGGCCTTTAGTTTAATATTTTAAATTGTTTTCTAAGAGAATAGTACCGTTTTTTTCTTTCCCTGGCTTAAGTTTTGAGTATTTTTTGGTTGAGCATCTTTTCGGTTTTGCGGTTGATAGGAGATAACAGAAATGTTTGAGTAGGATACTGTTTGCTGTCAGTTAGCTTAAATTACTTTATATGAAACCCATCTGTGGTCATTAGGCCAGAATGAAATTAAATTTGCTTTCCTGTATTAAGGCAAGAGTGTGTGTGGGAGTGGAAAGGGTCATTTTTGACAGATAATTAATTTTTGACAGACATTTGAGGTATCTAACTTAAAGTTTAATTTTCCAAATGTTTTCCAAGACCATGCAATTTATAAGAGGACACTTTCTCCCAGATGCAAATATTAGTCCTTCTGTATTCTTAGCAAAATGAATATTTTCCTTCCTTATTTTGCATTGAGGCACTAGAGGGTGACTTCTTTCTCGGTCATTCCCTGGTGACTTCAGAAATATAAATCCATAATTTCACTTAAAACATTTTCAACCATTTCACTGTGGACTGGTACTTGCCTGATGCCTAATTTCACCAGTTAACTCATTCAGGGATGAAATTATGAATTCTGCAGAGGGTAGATATACCCTCTTCCTCATCTTTGTGTTTCCCACAGCTCTGGCCCATGGGCCCATACTTAGCAGGTGCTCTATATGAGTGAATAATAGATACTTGTATAGATATTGTATAGATACTTGAGTACAAGTAAGGAAGCATGAAAAAAAAGCAAATTAATTAAAGGAGACTTCTTGAAAATTCATTATCTAGGGTATGAAGAGCAGGATGGGAACACAGCCCCTCCCCATCAGCAGACAGGCTGCCTAAAGTTGTCCTGAGTTCATAGCCACCTCTAAACACCACTTTACATGGTTCTGCCCACCAGAGGTACAAGACCCAGTTCCTTCCATCAGTGAGCAGGCACCAGTCCCCTTCTACCAGGAAGCCTGCACAAACCCCCAGACCAACTTCACCTACTGGGGACAGACACTAGAAGCAAGAAGAACTATGATCCTGCAGCCCATAGAAAGGGAACCACAGACACAGAAAGTTAGACAGACACAGAAAGTTAGACAGAATGGCAGAGAGTATGTTCCAGATGAAGGAACAAAGTAAAAGCCCAGAAGAACAACTAAGTGAAGAGAAGGTAGGCAAGCTATCTGAAAAAGAATTCAGAGTAATGAAGGTAAAGACCATCTAAGATCTCAGAAAAAGAATGAAGGCACAGACCAAGAAGATATAAGAAACGTGTAACAATGAGCTAGAAGATTTAAAGAACAAAACAGATGAATGATATAATAACTGAAATGGAAAACGCAGTCTTTTTTTCTCTCTGGAGGTACCTGCACATCTGATCCATCCATAGGCCTGAAGCTATTCTGCTACATGTACATCACTTACCTATAAATAGTTCTTGGAAAGTATTTTTTCCATGAACTTAAAAAACTGAGCACATATGTGACCTAAGGAATGTTTTTAGATACCTCAATGTCTTCAAATTCAAATTTAAAGAATCTTGAGATTTCTAAAAAATTCACTTGTTAGATATTTTCAGCAATAGCTGTGGATGAAGAGGAGGTATTTATTTGTGGGGAATTATAACCCCAGATTGTCTTTCATTTGTCCTATAAATAAAAGTTGCACTCAGAGGAGCAAAACCCACTGAGGAAACTGGAGCCATAGGTCAAGTGAAAGGAGGAAAATAGGTATGACTCCAAGTTAGAAATTTTATTTCACTTCGATAAGTCTTACTGGATATCTACCTTTGTAAGACCTGGTACAGCAAATGCAAAGAAACCAATCCTCATTCTTGCCCTAGAGGACATTAGAATCTGGTAGGGAAGATAAGATGCTCACCGATACTATGATACAAGATAGAAAAAGTAATAAAATCCAAATGACAGAGGTGAGGAATTTAGACGTGTCATGTGAGAGGTTTGTAAAGATGTGTGGACTTGCAGTAAGCAGAGCTGTCGGAGTGGTTGCAGTGGGCAATCCGGGAGGCCCTGGGGAGGTATGAGATATATTCAGGGATAGCAAATACCGATGTCTCTCCCTCACTATCCATGGGGAATGGGTTCCAGGACCCTCCAGATACCAATCCAAGGTTGCTCAAGTCCCTTGTGTAAATTGGCATAGTAAGTGGCAGGTGTGGAACCTGTGGTCTGTTTTGGCTCACATGGCAGGGGGCAGGGATGGGCAGGCAAGTTAGGGTCATGATTTGGAAGCCTTTTGGAAACAGGGTGAAGAAATTGGAGAGAGTTACTCAAGGGTATGGTTACTAGGTTCCCAGCTGTGCTTATAAACAAAGAATGCAACAGCTGTATGGGGAGGGATGGCATGCGTGAGGCACGGGGGCGGTGGGGGGGACTGATGTTGGGTTAATTAGGGAAGGGGAATTAGGGCAGCGATGATGAGAAGACCAAGGAAGATACACAGTGGGTAATCCAACTGGGCTTGGCAAAGGAGGGGAAACCCTGTCAAACACCTAATGCTGCTGAATTCAAAGAAGACCAGGACCGCCAAACCCACTAAATCCAGCATTTACGAAGTCATAAAGTAGATAAGCAAAACGGATTTACTGTATAGCACCAGGGAATATTGAATATCTTGTAATAACCTATAGTGGACTATAATCTGCAAAGAAAAACCTGAATCACTACACTGTACACCGGAAACTAATGCAATATTGTAAATCAAATAGACTTCAGTTAAAAAAAAAGAAAGAAAGAAAGCCTCACAGTTCTCAACTGGAGTTCCAGTTCTGAACTGGAGAGCCATTGTGAAGCTGTAGGATCTGAAGGCTGTTTGAAGGGAAGGGAAGGGTCGAGAGACTGACTGGTGAGGCAATGGAGGGAGATTTTCCTTTCAAGGAATTTCTCAGTTACATAAAGAAAAAAGCAAATAATTCATGATTCTCAGGAGGACAAAGGGAAAATATTTTGAGAAAAGGAGATTTCTGGCCCTTGTGCTCTGATCACATCTCCTCACCCCCCCCCACCTTTTTTTAAATAAGTCACTGGTTCTCAGTTTGCTGTGATGCACCCCTAGAGTCTCTGTAAGCCTCACAGGGGACCAAGAATTTCATTCTGAAGAAATTCTCAGAGTTCCCATCGTGGCTCAGTGAAATGAGCATGAGGACGCAGGTTCGATCCCTGGTCTTTCTCTGTGGGTTAAGGATCCAGTGTTGCCATGAGCTGTAGTGTAGGTCACAGATGTGGCTCAGATCCCGCGTTGCTGTGGCTGTGGTGTAGGCCGGCGGCTGTAGCTCTAATTGCACCCCTATGCCATGGGTGCGGCCCTAAAAAAAAAAAAGTGAATTTTCAGTAATGCCGACGCTGCTCGTGAGGACCATTGTGACAGGTTTTATAAGTGATTGATAGAAGTAGTGTCAACTCACTGTCTATAGAGAAGGTAGACAAGTGTGGAACTCGGGAAGTCCCATCTGTCATTGTGGCTGTAGACCCCACACAGATTGTTGCTTCTTTTGACCATTATAGGCAAGTTCATGCAGGAGACTTTTGTAAGGTGTCAGTTTGAGCCTCAAGAGGTTTTTGCCTGCACGTTGTCTTCGTAAAGGTCTACATGGTAAATGAGTTGATGCTTTAATACGGCTGCGCTGGTTTTCCTTCTCTGCCCAGTTCTAAACCACAGTCCGGCTGCACCGTCCTCCTCTATGCACTAAAGCTCCTCTGGTGCTTGCTCCTACTTAGGAATGCAGCATCCTGCCTTTGCTGCCATTTCTCTATCTCCTGTGACAATGGTAGTGCCCATTGTCCTTTTGGATACCTCGCCTTTTGTTATCCCCTTCAGATAGCGGCTTGATTGGTCAGGAATAGACCCCATGGCACCCTAGTGACTCTTTCTGTATGTGTAATGGCCCCAGTGAGAGGCTAGTTAGATCACAGAGGTGAGGGCTTCCCGGAGAAGCCAGTGTGATACCCTAACCCGGCACCTGTACCTGTACAACATTTGATGGAGTTCTGAGAGACGGTTTCTTCAGGGCCTTTGATGAGGGAATTCCCGAGGGACTCTGCCAGAATGTTTTCATATTCAGAAAGAAAAGCCATTACAACAAAGCTGTGAAGTAGCATCCTGCTGAGTAAAAACAGGTTATGTTTGAGGTATTTGTTTAAAATCCGAGCTCTCCCATGCATATTGTCTGACTAATTAGCCCATGTGGAAATTATGGCAGGTGTGTTTGGGGAACTGCAGAGCGTTGGAGGAGTTTTGCATTTAAAAGAATGAGCTGTTTAAAACATCATAAGACAGGCCATTGTCATAATTCTGTCCTCACTTGCTCTCAGTCCCCTTCACTAGGCATCACGAATCATCTCCACGGCCCACCTAGACTCTAAGGTTGTAAAGTAAGTGTGCTCTTGGCCCAAGACAGTAAAAGCTAAACAAAGAACTCGGCATCATTTCTTGCTTCCTCTAAACCTGATTAGAGCTGGGTCAGAGGAGGTCAGTGATTAAAAATAAGTAGGCTTCTGTTTCAGTCTCCGGCATAATACATGTGATATGGTTTATTTTAATTGTTCTGTGGTTGAATGTTCAGGAACCAGTTGAGAAGCAAAGACAGCAATGAATTGTGACTGACTTTTTATCCTTGGCCAGTATTCAAGCCTTGACTTGTACAGACACCTTTTACAGGTTGTGAGCTGATTTTTATCTTCACCAGGATTCTCTATTCTCTATATCCTAAGATGGGTCTAGCTTCGAGTTTGAAGAAGCCATGCATTTGCAGCCTTCATTTCTGTGTTCAGGTTTTATATTTCAAGAACAAAGAAAATTGGGAGTGGGGTAGAAGGTATAGAAACATAACCTCAAGGTAACAAGTCTCCTGGTGGTGCTGATGCTGCAGGTCTCTGGACCACCTGTTGGGTAGCAAGATCCTGGTATACATCCAAAGGTGTGTTATTCTACTCAGAATTGCAACTCAGTGTAGAGACATAAAAGTAACTTACACCTGGATTAATCCAGACCACTGTAGCTTTCAAAACAAATACCAAACACCCATCAGGTTGACAGATTTCGAATGACTGATAACAGTGTGTGCTTGTCTAAGTTTATAGTCTTTGTAACTATATATATTGCTAGAGACAGTATGGATGGCAGTAGGGAAGGAATTTGGCTTTTTCTGATAAAAGTACAAATGGAAATACCCTAGAGCCTTTTGGAATCCGCTCCTATAGAATACAATCATGTAAATACATTTCAGTATTGTTTGAGGTGGTAGAAAAAAATTAGGGGAATTTTCATTGAGAGGAGGGTAGTTGCATATGTTATGATACAGTTATTGTGAAACACAGAGTTTCCCAGAGTTGTTTCCAGCTGGACTGGAGTAGCTCTGTGCTAATTTCAGGACACCTGGAATCGAGATGCTGAACCTTGGCCAAGAGAAGGATAAGATGGACTAGCTGGGGAATTAATGTGCTGTGTAGGGTTTGAAAACTCCCCTGGAGCGCCACAAGCTAGCTTGCCTGCTTAGTTTAAGATGTACATAGATTGATAGGTTACCTGGTTTGACATGTTCCATAATCTGGCTTGTTTTATTGACTAGGGTTTATAAAAGACCCCTGGAAACTTTCTCCCTGGCTTCGCTGAAATTTAGATTTTTCATACATATCATGGAGGTTCAGAATCTATATCCTAGGTATGAGAAGGGACCCTGGGGGGATGTGCTTAGAAGTTTCTCAGACCTTTGATGCTTGCCTGGGCTTTTATTTTTTTGCTGAACGATATTCTCAACTTTGATTAAAGCTCTTCATGAATATACCGTGTAGAATGTTCTGAGTCTGTTTGGTTAGCTGACCCCTCATAATGGATGCACCCATAAAAGGGATTATTTTTTTAATTTTTATTTTTTCATATTTTATTTTCTGCTTTTGGGGACCGCCCCTGTGGCGGATGGAGGTTCTCAGACTAGGGGTTGAATTGGAGCTACAGCTGCCGGCCTACACCACAGCCACAGCAACTCGGGATCCGAGCCTCATCTGCGACCCACACCACAGCTCACGGCAATGCCAGATCCCTGACCCACTGAGCAAGGCCAAGGGATCGAACCTGCAACCTCACGGTTACTAGTCAGACTTGTTTCTGCTGTGGCACAATGGGAACTCCTTTTTTTTTTTTTCTTTTTCCTAAGTGGGTTGTCACTCTATGCATTGTCCTAAAGTAAATGTGAAGTGGACAACCAAGTGGCAGAGAAATGTTTTTTTGAAAGGAACGTGCGTATATGCATGTTTATCTAGAGAAAAGTATGTGAGGATGCGTCAGTGTGTATCTTCAGTAATGAATGGAGAGGAAAGCTTTGGAGTAGAGGAGAAGAGAGGAGGAGGATGCACTGGCTGGGTGGAGCAGGCATCCCTAGGACGACGGTGGGAGACAGGCTACTTAACTGAGGGAGGGCAGTGCAGGCGGTCAGGTGGGGCAAGAATATAGATAGGTTCCAATGTTCCTGGAGAAACCGTCCAAGCAAGGCTGAGGGGACTGAGCAGGTGCAGACGATGAAGACGTGAAGCAGATTGGGAAGGTTTTCCAGATTTCCATGAAAATGGCCAGGCTTCCACCTCTCGCTAGTGGAGCAAAGACTCCCTGCCATGTCTATCTAGTTTGCTGCGTGTGGGAAGCCTGCTGTGACACTTCTGTCCTGTAAGGGGAAGCCAGTAGACTGGTCCGGGGCTATTTTTAGATGTGAACTGACGAACGTCTTCCAAGTGGCAGCATTTCAGGGAGGGCTTGTTTAGATTACAGGGCTGGAAGTGGTGGCCCAGGGCTGATGTCCGAGGACGTTCATGTCCCAAACACAGAGAACATTAGTAAATCTAATGGTTGTGTAACCATTTCCACTGCTCATCCACTAGAGTCATTTTAGGAACTTATGAAGCTGAGAAGGCTATTTTAAGCAAATGTTTAAATAGTTTGTTGGCTTCATTTTATGTAGCTGTTGTTTATTGGGTTATAATTCACATACCATAAAATTCATTGTTTTCAAGTATACAGTTCAGTATCTTTCAGTATATTCACAGCATCATGCATCCATCACTGCCATCTGATTCCAGAATATTTTCATCACCCCAAAGAAACCCCAGACGTAGAAGCAGTCAGTCCCCATTGCCCCCTTCCTTGAGTCCCTGACAGCCACTAATCTGTATTCCATCTCCGTGGATTGGTCTCTTCTGGGCATTTTATATCAATGAGATCACATAGTATGTGGCCTTTTGTGTCTGGATTATCTTCAAGATCCATCCACGTTGTAGCAAGTATCAATTTCATTCCTTTTTATGACTGAATAATATTCCATTGTAGCTTTCCCTTTCGTTTAATCATTCACTGGTTGATGCACATTTGAGTTATTTCCACTTCCCGCCAATTAGGAATAGTGGTAGGGTGAACTTTTGTGTGCAAGCGTTTGTGAAGATGTATGTTTTCAGTTCTCTTGGGTGTACATTTAGGTGTGGAAGTTCTGTATCTCATGATAGCTCTGTGCTTAACTTTTTGAGGGATTGTCAAAGTGTTTCCCTAGATAGCTGTTTTTTAAAACATTATGTTTATGTTGTTTTTGACATGAGATCTACGACGGAGCAGGGTTGTATCTTTAGTAAAACTGTTACTATGGCTTCATATGGCCCCAAAACATGTAGGAGCATCCGTGGATCCAGCTTTCCAAGCAGCAAGCATTGACTTGTGTGTTGCTGCATAGAAACACTTGGGAATACAGTGGTGAACAGGCTAGAGGATAGTCTGGAGGAGGGGGAAGCCTGCATAAATCCTCTCTCCCCTTCATGTATCATACAACTGTCATAGCTGAAGAAGTGCAATAAGCTCCTTTAGACTTGAGAGTAGGTGGTAAAGGAGCAGGTGTCAAAACGTGTCCCCCAAGTCAATGGTGTTAGAGCTGAGATCTGGAAGACACGTGGAAGTTACCTAGGTAAGGGTTCAGGGGATGTGTGTTCCAGTTATAGAAACAAATACGAAGGATTTGAGGCAGGAAAGAGCATGTTGCTTTCACCACGGTGGGCGTGGGGAAGGGACAGAGGGCGTGGTCAGAGGTGGTGATGGAGAGGAGGTGGGTGCTGCCTCATCCCAGGCCACCTCACTGCCTGGACTTCCTTTGTGAGCCAAGGGGAATCAGCTGAAGAGTTTTGAGTAAGGGGCGACCTAATCTTAAATATGTATGTATGTGTGTAAAGATGTATGAGTTGGTATGGAATAATCCATAATTACACATATATCATCGTATTTAGCTGTACTGTAGAAACTAAATGTGAAAAAACATCAAGAGTGAATACAGGGAATTCCTGTTGTGGCCCAGCAGTAAAGACCCCAACTAGTATCCATGAGGATGCCAGTTCCATCCCCGGCCTTGCTCGGTGGGTTAAGAATCTGGCGTTGCCATGGGCTGTGGTGTAGGTCACAGCCGAGGCTCATATCCTGCGCTGCTGTGGCTGTGGTGTAGGCCGGCAGCTGAAGCCCCGATTAGACCCCTAGCCTGGGAGCCTCCATATGCCTCATGTGTGGCCCTAAAAAGGGGAAAGAAAACAGCAAATGCAGAAAACTAGTGACTAGTGGTAAAGTTAATTCAAGCCTCCAGTTCAGAGACAATGATCGCTTGAAGTAGGGGTGCTGGTGTTGGTGCTGGTGGAGGAGATGAAACCTGGGCAGAATTTGAGATGCTTAGAGCACAGAATCAACAAGGTATTTTTAGTAGAAAAAAATTATTTGGGATTTATTTTTGCATAAGAGCAGAAGAGTTTAAAAATAGAGAGATGAACAGTGAGGCATATGAGCATCATAAAACTGCCAAAAATCATAATCAGCCTTGTTAACAAACAGAAGTTAAGTTTCTTAGAAAGTATTGCCTCAAAAACAAAACAAAAAACCCCTTTCAGAACTAATAAGTAAATTTAACAAAATTGTGTGATGACAAGGTCAGTGTACAAAAGTTTTAATACGTTTCTATATACTACCAGTCAGCAGTACAATGGAGTGAAAAATACAACTTACAGTATAAGAAAAAAGAAAAAAGCCATCAAATATTAAGAAATAAATTGAACGAAAGACCAATAGACGGTAAACTACAAAAACATATCACAGGAAATTTATGGAGACTTAAAATAAATGGAGAGGTATAGCCTGGACATGAATTAAAAGGCTCACGCCCCAAAGCAAAGTCCTAAGAGAGTTCGTGTTTTGTTTTGTCTTTTTTTTTTTTTTTAGAATTAACAATTTGATTCTAAAATTTACATGGAAATGCCAAAGACTTAAAATAAACAAAACAGTATGGGAAAAGAACAATTTGGGAAGTCTACGATTTCAAGACTTTACCATAAATCTGCAGTGATCAAGGTGGTATGCATTGGTGTATTAAAATGTGTCAGTTGATCAGTGGAATAAATACAGAAACCGTAAATCAACCCGCCGTTGTACCGTGTCAGTTTAATGGGAGAAAGAAACATCTTTTAAACAGAATTTCAGATATGTTGACTGAAAGCTCAATACAGAAATACTGTATGATTCAGTACATATGAAATGCAAAACTGATCTATGGTGAATAATTTATATTTGCCTCTGGAGAGAGGGGGACCCAAGGAATCTTCCTGGGGTTCTATATCTTGTTCTGAGTGATGGATTCACAGAAGTTTACAGTTTTTAAAACTCGTGGAGCAGAACACCTAAGGTCTATATGTTTCATTTTAAGTTATGTCTCGATTAACAAAAGAAAAAACCTCCCAGGCGCAGGAACCAGGCAGGTGTCCTCAATAAGGGAAGTGGGCCGCAAGTGTAAAGCAACAGGAAACCACAGCACTTGTCGGGGTCGTGTGCCCAGCCAAAGAGGTGGCCACTGCTTGGTCCTGTGTCTTATCACAGTGAGAGAACTGACCGAGCTTCCTAGATAGGCCTGAAGGTATCATTTCCATGTCTTGATTTTAGGAATACTGGATGCTGATTTTTAAAAATGAGGGCATGTTTGTTTGTTTGTTTGTTTATCTTTTAGGGCCACATCTGTGGCATATGGAGGTTCCCAGGCTAGGGGTCTAATCGGAGCTGTAGCTACAGGCCTACACCACAGCCACAGCCACACCAGATCTGAGCTGTGCCTGCGACCCACACCACAGTTCACGGCAACGCCGGATCCTTAACCTAACACTGAGGCCAAGGAGCGAACCTGCATCCTCATGGATGCTAGTCGGGTTCGTTAACCGCTGAGCCACAACAGAGAACTCTGGAATGTTTACTAATATGAGATGGGGTTAGAAGAAGATACGTGGCGATGAGGAGCTCTAGATACTGTTGAACAGGATTTTTTTTTTCTAATTTAAATTTATGTAATTTTTTAACCCCATCATTCAGTGTCAGGTAGTACTGGTTAAGCAGATTTGAACAGAGCTTTGCCAGCATTCCTTGTTGAGTACTTAATATGGTAGCCACTTGGTTAAGTGATTGAAGGGCATAATGCTCTCATTTGTTCTTTATTCTTTGTAATAACTGATTTTGAGGCAGATACTGCTAGAAAATGTTGGAGACAGCATCTAAACTCAGGGCTTCTTTTACTCTCAAATCTCAGGCTCTGAACACCTTATACTCTGGGAACAACATCAAAGAGCAGTTTTTCTTCCTGTCATCAGTTTGGGTGAACTCTGCAGGCGTTAGAGTTTGCGTATTAGAATATTTGTGCATTAGAATATCAGTTGTAGATGCCTGAAGCTCAGATCCTTCTTCATCCCTAACTTCATGAATACTAAAAAACTGGAAATTTAACTTATTCATATAGTTACAAGTATTGCACTGCAAATACTTTAGTGTTCGCTCTTCCATTTGGAAGTATTATTATTATTCTTTAAATTAATGAAGTTCATTCACCAAAACTTACTACAAAATATTCCTGGTTGTGCTTGGTCATCTCTTTAACAAACACCGGAGTGTCTTACATGCCAGGAGCACTGTGAAGCGCTAGACATAAAGAAATGAGTAAAGACACAGCCCCTGGTGTTCAGGGAATTTTGTAACACAATGTAAATTAAAATAAATTATATTGAAAGAAAACAGTGGTTTCCAGACCGGTTGGTATAAAATTGGTGTTAGATTCGCTATTGCATGTTTTGGGGGTTATAACATTGTGATTTACTTCAGAGGGATCAGCCTTCATGTCTTCGAACATCAAAAGAAAATGAATCATATGCTTTTGTACCTTTAAATGATTCATCTTGCAGATATTTGCTCAGTAGCTACTTTGTGCCAGGTACTGTGCTGTTGGCAGGGACTATTGTGTTAAACAAATATTAGCTCTGCCGTCATGGGATGTACCGTCAGGATAATTTGTTGACTGACCTTGATTTTTCCTTTTCTTGAGTATTTCATATTGTGCTATCTACTTCCTATCCTTCTCTTTTCTGTTTTGTTGTATCCGTGTATCTGTTAGTATCTACTGGCGCATTCAGTATTATGCCACAGACACACTGCAGGAATAAAAGAAGGGTATACTGAATAACTTTACTGCTGCAAAGCAGTCATAAAACACTGAGAAATAGCAGCCTCCTCAATCATAATTTAATCGTTACCTCTTCTTTCGTTTCTTCTCAGTAAACACGTGCAGAATCATTTGCAATTTTGCATAATTTTAAAGCGAAAGGTACAGATTTTTTCATCTGTTGGTTTATGTGTTAAATTTTTACTAAGCAATTCGAAATCCATTCCTTCTATCTTATAAATCTTTTTTTTTTTACATTGCTACTGTTAATGGCTTCTGAATTTTTTTTTTTTTAGCTTGTCATTCCCCTTTTCAAGTCATTTTTGTGGCTCTCTCCTCCAGCCAAGCCCTGTAATTCCTCCATGTGCTGAAGAAAGCCCTTGGCAACACCAACGAGATTATCCTATTAGAAATGTTTTATTGTGGGATCTGAAATGTATATTGGTTATTTATTTGTGTAATTTTACCTATCCTTGCTCTTATTTTTAGTTTCTAAGCCTGTAAAAACTGCTAATAGTTATTTGAAGCTGTTCATTTAAATCAATCCTTTCATCTGAGGTAGGCTTTTGATAAGTAGTAAAAATGTTCTTAAAACTGTCACCTTTTCTCTTTCCAGTTTTGAGAAATGGTGCTTGGGAAATTGTGCACTGGGAAAAGGTATGCATTGACTTTTATTTTGTTACAGGAGAAGAAATGCATAGAGCTGTACTCTAGTAGATGTAATTTTTGTGTATAATAGAAGTAAACGTCAAGGATTCCACTGATATTAAAGCTGTTTAGTAATTAATGTAGTGAACACACATAGAATCTCCAGTCACTTTATTTAATAATTTAATAAGCCCATTTAATAATTCTGCAATATGTTAGACTGTTATCTCAAAGTCATATTTAGAACTTTTTGTTTCTTTCATAGTATATTTTGAGTATTGTGTTCATAGATTTCACTTAACCATAGACTGTTTTGTGTTGTAATTATTTTGATTTAATCATCTACTGCCCAAGTAAAATAAAAATTAGATTCGGATAGTTCACGTTTGTATATTTTACTTCAGACTCATATGTCGTGAACAGTCACATTTACACACTGCTAATTCATTTTTTTAAATAAAATTTTACTAACTAAACATCATTTTCCAATAATCTGGAAATCAGTTCCATAACATCAAGAGGTTAATTTACTCCTCGGACCTCTAACATGGAAGTTAGCGAGTTGAGTCATAACTGAGCAAGTGTTATCCAAGTGTTTGTGTGCTTTTCAGACCTCCATTTCAGAAGGTAAGCAACGATTGTTAGTTCTCCCTTAGTTGTGGAAGACCGTTTAACCGCTAGTCATCCACAAGCGAATAGCCTTCATAACTTGGTAAGAGACTTTTGGAGGCGAGGCCATTCTGCTCAGGGGGCCTTGGGTTTTGAGACCACCAGGACGGCAGAGGTGTGACCCACGCTCGGTACACCTGCACTCTGGCATTTCCCAGTGAAAGGTCACACTCTTGAGTCTACCTTGTGGTGTTCACAGTGACCTTGTGTTCCCGCAGGGAACAGGATTCCCCAGAATTAGTTGCATTTGTGTTGATTTTAAATCAGTGTCTAGAATAGAGATTGACATCCCCTTTTCTGGATATCTGAAAACTCACTACTCTCTCCCTTTGGTCTTTGACATAAAAGTAATAAAGAGGAAGATGTTTTAACTATACTTTCCTTATTTCTGTGATAGTCACCTCTCTCAGAGGAGCAAGATGAAAAAGACAAAAATCTCAATTTTCTGTTTGAAAAGAAGTTTCTTTATGCTCTTATAAGGTATTTGTGGATTTAAACACTTCAGAGAGAAGACAAGTAGAGTATCATCAAGAATGATAAATTGAATTTTATTATAAATGTATTTCATTTACTAGGTTAACATTAGTGCATATCCTAATAAATTGATACATCAATTTCTTCTTAGCTAAAGTGGCTGCTTAGAAAATGAACAGTTGTAAAGTGAGAAGATAACCATCTACTACTTCACCCAAAAATTATCCTGTTGAAAGTGCCTTATTTTCGTAATAGACAGTCATTATTCCAAGATCGATTGAATTATTTTAACTTTCTCAGTTTTTCACAGACCATGAAAAAATGAAATTACCAGCCCATGAGTACCCGTGGTCATAGCATCCTCAGTGGGGGACCAATGCCACACCTTAATCCCACTTGGAGATACAGAGAGATAGAATTTAAAGTGTTGCCAAAGTCATCCAGCCCAAATGAGCTGATGTTACTTGATAACTAGAAGTAGATACTTAATTAATAAAAGTTGGTTCAACGATGAGTTCAAGATAAATGTTCATATATTGATATTACTTTTTTTGGCAATAGCAATTTTGAGGAATACGATAATAAAGATATTTCAGGAGTTCCCATGGTGGCTCAGTGGATTAAGAACCCGACTAGCATCCATGAGGATGCTGGTTCCATCCCTGGCCTCTCTCAGTGGGTTAAGGATCCAGCATTGCCATGAATTGTGGTGTGGGTCGCAGATGTGACTCGGATCCATTGTTGCTGTGGCTGTGGTATAGGCTGGCAGCTGCAGCTCCGATTCAACCCCTGGCCTAGGAACTTCCATATGCCACAGATACAGTCCTAAGGGGGAAAAAAAAAAGGATAGCTCATTCCTGGTGGCATGTAGGATTCTTACATATAAACTTGAAAAATATAGATGACCTTTGTAAAGGAAACATCAAAACTTTAGGTGTTAAAATTTCATATAAATGGACAAATATGTGCTATTACTAGAAAAGCAAGGCACCACTTATTCAAAAGTAATGATGTAATATAACCCAAGGAATTACATTTTTTTCCTTAATAATTGACTAAATAATTCAATGTAATTTTTAAAAGAAACGGTTGAAAAAAATAAAAGAATATTTTGGAAAATTAAGAACAGTATACAAAGACTAAACATAAATAAAATCGCAAGTAAAAGTTATTAAAATAGTGTGGATCTGCTGCATAACTAGAATTGATGAATAGCATAAAATAGAAGCAAATAGGATGCCCTGAAATAAAAACCACTTAATATTTGATAGATGAGGCAAATATCATTGATAAAAGAATTATTTAATCATGTTGGGATCACAGAAATAATAATACAGTTTATATCTAAGTCACAGCCTGTGCTAAAATAAATTCCAACTGGCTGGAAGAAAATGTTAAAACATTGTTTTCGAAAAGCATACAAATAGAATAAAGACAAAAATTTGGAGAAGAGCAGATCATAAGGATCGGTGGAATTTGATTATATAAAATGTAGAATGAATACACAGCACACAAATAATCAGAAAGAATATGGAGATAATAACACCAAATATGACAAAATATTGAAATTGTTATCTAGATAGGAAATAAAAGTTGTCAATAAGGAATAAGAAATGTAATAAGCAACCAGACTCAGTGTAATTTTTCAACCTAATCATAAAAGTTGCAGATTTAAACAGTATTAAGGCCTCATTTTCTATCCAAGAAGAAAACTCATTTAGAATTTTTATAAAGTATTTTATTCATATACTATTATGAATAGTTTAGGTCTTCATACTGAGAATCACAAGGGAAAAAAAGGATTCTGGGACTTTATCACAAGAAAATAATCACGAAGTAGGGAGATACCTGTATGTGTCTAAAAATTATCATTGTAGCATTATTTATAACAGTGAAAAGTTAGAATACATGGATGTCCAACAAAAGAGAAAGAATTTTATAAATAATGACGTTCTACATTCTGGTCTATTTTGTGATAAGTAAAAGCTGTAATTTCAAATACTGTGGCAACACTGAAAAATTCTGTACTATCACTCAACAAATTATTTATGGAGTGTATATGCCACGTGGTGAGCTCTTAAGAGCAAACAAGATGTACGAGAGTTCCTAAGTCATAAAATAATCAGAGATGTAAAGAACGGGACCTTGTACACTAAGATGCTGGCTATGTAGAAATGATTTATTATTTAGTGGATAGGTATGAAAGCAGGCTGGCTTGTTGTGTTAGCCAGATTCTAAGCAAAGTATTTTCTTTAGTTTATGTAATATTTTGTGCAATTAAAAGTAAAATCAATAAACCAAAACCAAGAGTCTGATTCTCATGCCAGCGTAATATGATAAACCTTAATGCAAATGGGCTTTAGCTCAGGGTTCCTTCTTTCTTGGCTTTTCTCAATGTGTGGCTACTGTGGTTGCTTTTTAATGTTTCTCAAAGGACTTACAAATTGGCACAGTGTACACTCAGTCTCATTCATAGATGGGCAGACTTCAGCCCTCAGATACTAAAAATTCATCCTTCTGGTTACAATGATCATTTCATTGTATTTGCTTATGCAAAATTGGGCTTTACTGTCAGATGTAGGTTTGAGTCTAAGCTCTTCCTCTGTGATCTTGGGAAATACTTAGAATCTAAGACGCGTTTTCCTCCTCTATAAATTATGAGTCATAACTAAGGTCATCCGAAGAGTAGAGATGTATGTATGATAGTTTTTTTCAGTTGTATTGAGATTTCCTTAAGCAGCTAAAGATTTCATTTCATAAGTTCGTCCTTTTTATTTTCATGTCACAGGGAGAGAATAATGAGAAGGTGAGATGTCAATTAAGTGGACAGAATGGATAAAATTTATTTTTATTAAGCTAAATTGTAGAATGGTACAATAAAGATATACAGTGTTTTTTTAAAGGAGTGCCCCATCCTCAGCCTCACTCCTAGGTAATTTTATGCCATTGTGTAAAGATAAGTGGTTCTTATTTGCCAATAACCGTTTTTACTGTATTCTATGCTTAAATACAATGGGTTGTATATTTGTAACTATTTTCAATGCAGATAATTAACCAATTCCCAGTTTTCTTTCAGGTAAATGTTGGAGATATAGTTATAATAAAAGGCAAAGAGTATATACCTGCTGACACTGTACTTCTCTCATCAAGGTAGAGAATACCTACTGATGCTCAAACAGTGTAGAGGATGGTTTCTCTACCCTGCATTGACCTTGTGATTTCTCCAAGGAAATAAGGAATAAACGAAGAATTTCAAACCTCTCTAATGATTTTGAATGATGCGTTAAAAAAAAAGGTTGATTGGGCTTAAAGAACTCTTTCATGTTTGCCATATAGAATAAGTGATGGGTACTATATAATTCAGAAATTATATTTACAGTTAAGAGTCTGTTCTTCCTCTGAATGTGTCCAGATCTGTTTGTGGAGACTACTAACTCTTGTCAGATTTCCTATCACTTATTTTATACAATACATGGATTGGGTTCTGTTGATTTTATCTTGCAATCCTTCTTCATGATAAATTCCTTTATGATGCATTCGTATATCCCTCCAAAGTTTCTTGATCTTCATGGTGCATTGGTACAAGAAAATGGATAAATTATTTTTTTGGTCATCATATCTTTTGAAATGTTATTCTTCTTCCAACAACAACAACAAAAATAAAGTATTTTGCTTTCTTTTTTTTTCCATTCCTGAATTTAGATAATTTTTGTTTTGCTCATATTTGAGGTAGCCATGAATTAGTATTCAGAACATGTGGCACTGTTACCCTTTGAAGAATGTGGCTTTCAAATGGGTTTAGGTTTAAAAACTGTAAAGCTCGTCCTAATAGAAATTAAGAAAAAACGTTTTTAATATTGTAGAGGTTGTTTATCATCATTTCCTTGGACAGTTTTATTTGTAAAGTCCACAGATAAATACGGACAGTGTCCTTTTTTCAAAATCTGTTTAATCAGGTCATTATTTAAACTGATTGAATTTATGACAAGTTAGTGAAACCTAATTGAGCAAGTCAGCGTTACCCAGGTAGTCATAGAAGTAAGTCTACAACTAGTTGAAGTAACTGTAGGTAGTTATACTTCCATAGTTTATAGTTAGGAGCCTTTTATACCACTTACTATAGAATTATTTTTTTTCCAGAAAGATTAAAATTAATAGGTTTTTAAACTATCCTTTCTGTTATTAGCTCCCTTTGCTTCCAGCTTTATCAGGGTGCGTTTCTAAAACTGAAGGGTGAGTGTCATGGTCTGTGTGAGAATGAGTCAACAGGAGCTTCCTGTCAATTTTCTCAGGTAGTAATGAGTCCTACTTAGGAGGCAAACACCGGGGTTCTTATCCTGGCGTGGTGATTTTCAGCAAAACACTCTCTCAGGCCTTGACTTCACATCTTTTCAAGTGAGGAGGATGATTAAATGATCAGATTCTATTATTCCCTGATTCTCCTTTTTGTTTAAATTGATAATCTTTCAAGTTTTAAGACTGACTAAGCAACAGATTCATGTACACTTGCTGATAACTAAGTAAAAGTTTGATAAGTGTACTGGACGATGGACCATCTGAATGTCATATGACAAAGTTCAAAGGACAGGCAAGCATTCCAGCGATTAAAGAAAGTATTAATGTTTTCCTGATTAAACTTAACATCATAGAGACCACCATGTGCTGAACCATTAATTAAAATTTTCATTTTTTTTTGTATGTCCAAAAATAGGGAAGATAATTGACTACACCGTCTTGACTTTATATTTAATTTTAAGTTGAAATTTTCAAAATATTTTTCACCTGCCTCCATACGATCCAAACTCCCACTAAGGTCTATGCTGCTATTTCTTAAACTTGAGGACATTTTTATAGTATGCATTTTTTCAGCATGAAAAACATGTTCTGGGAGTTCCTGTTGTGGCTCAGCAGAAACAAATCTGACAAGTATCAGTGAGGATGTATGTTCGATCCCTGGCCTAGCTCAGTGGGTTAAGGGTCAGGTGTTGCCATGAGCTGTGGTGTAGGTCACAGATGTGGCTTGGATTTGGCATTGCTATGGCTCTGGTGTGGGCTTTGGCTACAGTTTGACGCCTAGCCTGGGAACCTCCATGTGCCTCAGGTGCAACCCTAAAAAGAAATATATATATATATATATAGTGATTATAAATATTGGTAGATTAAATGGCTTCTATATCTTAATATAGCATCCACCATGATTAACTTCCTCTTACAATGATTGTTTTTTGATTTTCTTATTCATTGATTTTTGTTACTTCATAGAATCAAAGTAAAGTATAAACCTGTGCTATTAAATATTTCTACCCAAGTGGCAAAATACCAGCTTTCGGGGTTTTTTTTTTGGGGGGGGGGTTGTTTCTGAATTTTTCTTCCCAAAGAGTTTTTTTCATTACTTGGCTTTTTTGAACATATATTAACCTAAAGAAGTAGGTACAAGCTTTACCCAGGATTTAACAGAAAAAAATTTTTGACTTTAAGTCTTATTTTTAGTCATTTAACTTTAGCCAAAGTCTAGATCAGAGTTAGAATGCCAGCCAGGGTTAGAATTATCTTCATTATCAAAATAAGGACAATGTGATTTTCGCTGGCAGGTGAGCACCATTGAGCAAAAAGCATAAACAACAGTTTATAATATTTTAATTTCTAAATTTTTTAAGTTAATAATAATGCATCTTTTTTGACATAGTTTGAAAATGAAACATGAACATTGTTGAAAGTTACTATATTTTATTGATTTTCACTTTCAAATGAAGAAACCAAAATTTTAGCATTTAACAAAAGTAAATATATGGGTTTACAAAGTATAAAATACAGTAAAATAACTCAAGTTATTAATTCCAAAGAGACTCTTGGCATATCTAGTTCAAATTTTTCATACCTTCTCTGAAAAATTTCTCCTGCATTCAAAGGCTTACCCTTCCCAAGCAATGCATTACAAAGACTTAATAATTATTAAATAAATCAAAAAGCTGCAGTCGTGACTTCTAACTTCTGAAGATCCATGTCTTTGTAGCTAAAAGTCAATAAGAAATGTGTAAATTAACTTTGAAAATGTTTTGGAATCAAAATGATAAGGTGTTGTTTTTTTTAACATGTTTATAGGTATATACTTTGTTTTTCAAAAGCCTGATAAGTGGTTTCCACCATTATTTCTTTTCTTCTTGGGGAGGAGTGGAGATAATAGATGGCGTAAGATGAGGAACTGGAGAAAGGAAAAATCTATACGATAAAGTAGCTCTCTATATAAAAATATGTTTTTAATTTGTTGAGATGCTTGTGAGCAAAATTTTAGAAATCAAAAGTTTCTGCATTACAGGTTAAAAAATTGGACTTAAAAGCAAGTCAGTGATCCTTAATATTCCGTTTTCTTGTACCTTTAGACCTGATCAAAATAAGTTTTGAAAAAATTGGCATTAGACGTTTTTATTAACATGTATTATTTTCTGTAATAATTTCAAACTTTCTGTCTCTTTTGTCCATTGTTTGTTTGTTTTTTCCCCCTCTGTTATTCATTTTTTTTTCCGTTTTACTTATTTTAAACTGGGACCTGTAGGTGGCAGTAGGGGAAATAGTGAAAGTGACCAATGGGGAACACCTCCCAGCAGATCTCATCAGCCTGTCCTCAAGGTTAGAACCACTGAGCTGTACAGGATGCGTGTATGTGGATCCTCACCCTACACCAGAGAACAGTTGGTGCCCAAAGATGGTTGAGTTCTGTCATCTCTTCCTTTAAAAACGTTTTACACCTCTTGGTGATGGATGTTTCGTAGAGATTTTAAAGGCCTTTTATGAACACATCGTTGAACGATGTTTGTCCCTCATGTGGGCACATTCAGCTCCTCTTTTTATCAATAGGAGTCAGAGTCCATGAGGCACGCCAGTAAAGGTAGACTTTAATTTCCTATACGCCATTAATGTATATTCATCTTTGACACCTGGCCTAAATACTAAGGCTTACTTTATTATCTCTCTAGGATATTGTTTTGAACAATGTTAAGATTTACATGAAAGATCGTTATTTAGAAATTTTTACC
The DNA here is from genome assembly GCA_004024745.2 of Catagonus wagneri. Taxonomy (NCBI): domain Eukaryota; kingdom Metazoa; phylum Chordata; class Mammalia; order Artiodactyla; family Tayassuidae; genus Catagonus; species Catagonus wagneri. Next base: position 24,966,666 of record PVHT021183710.1, on the reverse strand, counting down.
ATGTTAAAATTTATCTTATATTTGAAATTTTCTCTAAGTTCTGCAGACTCCCTTCAGCAGTTATGACTATAATTTGGGCTTGTATAGGGTTTACAGAGGACCCCCTGCACAAAGCTGGATGTTGTACATTTGGAACTGCATGCTTTGGGATCCGTTTTTATCCCACTTGGACTAGTGACAAAGTGCACGTTACCGTGATAAATTTCAGCTGTCTGCTAGTGTCTGTATTGTGATATGCATCTTGTTTCATTTTTCCACTTACTAATCAAAAAGCCTGCTTTGCCCTTCTATGGTTTGTGTTTTCGATGTCATCATAATACGCTGAAATGTTTATTATCTGGCATGATTTCTTATCTGAGACTTCTTGCTGCCTTCTTAATAGCATTGTTAAGAACTGCTTCAGTAACAGTTGTCTTAGAGGATTAAGAATGTTCTGAATCTGAATGTATATTTGCCCCACTTCACATAGAAGCCAGCCATTTAACTTTCTAACTCCCTAGGCATTTAAAGCTCTAGAAGAGTTGTTCTATGAGAAAAAAAAAAATAGAATTAGGACATTATTCTCATTTTGGTATGCACATGGCTTCAGTTATAATGACCAGGAGAAATTTAATGCATTTTACAGTCAAAATATGGAATTGGCATTGTTTAGCATTTATTTGTCATCATGCTTCTGTATTATCAGAAGATGTGTTTTATGATTTTATAAACCATTTTGTTTCAAATGTATACATAACTAAATTACAAATAGGGAGCAAGTGCCAGAACCAAATTGCTATTATGACAGTAATAAAAAATAAAACCTTAATTCATTGATAAAGTAAAAATATATTGAAAAACTTATGTGGTTGGGGAAAAGTATCAGTCTTTACGGAAGAGAAAAAAAAAAAAAACCTGTAGAGAAAATTGAAGAACTTGCAAAGTTACTTTAAGTCTATAAAATATTTGGTTAATGACTGTATATTTTCATACTTTTCACAAATCCTTAGGCCATTCAACTAAGCTGTAGGCTCATTTCTGAACCTCAGAGTAGTCTGCTTTACACATGTAAAATTGGAAGTTGATCAGAAAATTCCAGATGTTTGTGACTTAGAAACACATGCTAATCAGAAATTACATTCGTAGTTACTGATATAATTAATTGAGCTTTCTATATAAGCAATTGCTTGTATAAAAATAATAACTGATTTCACTTCAGGATGCTTTTCTTTACAGTTGATGATCAGATTATAAGGTTGGGCTGCAGACTCGCCTGTCTATATTGCTGAGCAACTATAGTCAGCATGTGAAGGAGCAGTTATATGACAGTCAAATGTATGTATGTACCTGTGAAAAAACTGGAGCACATGGGCCCCTCACACCAGCCACTGCACGCCACACTTGACTAAAACACTACTGCAGGGACCCATAAACTGAATCTTCTAGGTCAAAGAACAGTATAGCCAAGTTGGCTGATATTAGTTTTAGCTTTTGCTGCCACATGAATCTCTGAAGCAACTTTAATACCACAGAAAAAATAGGAGGAAGAGAGTGTCTATCCACTTTCATTGTAAACTCATGTTTATCTTCAAATCTTAAAAATATTTCACCTCATATTCAGTTTTCTTAAGTAGCCTTAAAAATTAAATACTGTGGGAGTTCCCATCATGACTCAGCGGTTAGCGAACCCGATTAGCAGCCATGAGGACGTGGGTTCGATCCCTGGCCTCGCTCAGTGGGTTAAGGATACGGTATTGCCATGAGCTGTGGTGTAGGTCGCAGACGCAGCTCGGATCCCGCGCTGCTGTGTCTATGGCGTAGGCCGATGGCTACAGCTCCAGTTAGATCCCTTAGCCTGGGAACCTCCATATTGCCACAGGTGTAGCCCTAAAAAGACAAAAGACAAAAATTAAATATTATGGTTCATATGATCCTATCCATCTTTTCTAAAGATGCAATACAATACAATCTAAAGATGTCAATGCAAGTTTATAGAAGCAACAGTCTGGAATTTTCTAATCAACCACGTAGTCAATTTACATGTGGGCTATGAGCATGAAATCTCACTTGATATTTCTGAGCTTAAAATATATCTGGACACGAAACTGCTTTACATTTCAGATACAGTCTGTCTTGTGTCTATATGGTGAACAACTTAAGTATAATGTGACAAATCTAATTACATTATCTTGAAGATCAGTACTTTGATGTCTGGGAAGTTGCTTTGGGGTCCTTCTGGCTGAACAGCTGGTCTGGGATTTGTCATGCATGGGTTCTGCCTCACAGCATTTTGTGGTTAGAATGAAAGACATCCAGAAACTAGGCGACTAAAGCTTTGTTTAGAATGAAAGGCTTCAGTGAGTCTGATAATTTAAATAAGCTATTATTGTTATGCTTTCCTTCCCCAACTAAGTCTTTGTGCTTTTCCATTTTAAACAACAGTGAGCCCCAGGCCATGTGCTACATTGAAACATCCAACTTAGATGGTGAAACAAACCTGAAAATTAGACAGGTAAGATCTAATATAGGTTTATATAATTATTGCAGTTGTATTACATGGAGTTAAGAGCTTTGTTGAGGAGGAAGAAAACTTTCCTCTACCCTTCTAGGTTCTTCCAGCTGACCCAAGAATTAAATTGACATGAGACCACTTAATAAGAGAAAATCAAATTTAATTTCATATGTACCAGGAACCCCACATTCATGAGATAAAATGAGGTATAGGGAGTTCCTGTTGTGACTCAGTGATAACGAACCTGACTAGTAACCATGAGGATTCGGGTTCAATCCCTGGCCTCGCTCAGTGGGTTAAGGATCCAACTTTGCCATGAGCTATGGTGTAGGTTGAAGATGAGGCTAGGATCCCGCGTTACTGGGGCTGTGGTGTAGGCCGGCAGCTGCAGCTCTGATTCGACTCCTAGCCTGGGAACTTCCATATGCCACACCTGTGGCCCTAAAAAAAAAAAGCAAAAGATATAAATAAAATAACTGAAGTGTACATACCATTCTGAGCTGGGATAGGGGCCTGGGGCTTCCAGGGACAGGAGGGTCATTCACAGGATGATGAGAAGAAGGGCAGATGTTTGGTAATTAGATGCTTGCCCTGCCCGATGGATGGAGCTGCTTCAATATTTATCATATTTATAAATATAAATATAAATTTATCCCTTCTCTGGGAAAAATCCCCAATTTAAATTCTTCTAGATAGTTTAGTTCCAGGAAATAGTTTCTCTTAAACCCACAGAGTCCCTGTTGCCTTTAGCTCAGAGTATTCCTCATACTCAAGTGACACATTTGGGGGAGGTTTGTTCTGAACCACTGTAGCTTTATTTCTTAGTGTTATTGTCTTGAATTGAGGCATTTTTGTCCACTTGCAAATATTTTCTCACTGAGCCACTGTGAAATGGTTTTATAAACTAGTATAGTTAAAAATTATGTAAAACTCAGAGTTCCCATCTTGGCTCAGTGGTTAACGGATCCGATTAGGAACCATGAGGTTGCAGGTTCGATCCCTGGCCTTGCTCAGTGGGTTAAGGATCCGGTGTTGCCGTGAGCTGTGGTGTAGGTTGCAGATGCGGCTCAGATCCCGCGTTGCTGGGGCTGTGGCCAAGGCCAGCGGCTACAGCTCCTGTTAGACCCCTAGCCTGGGAACCTCCGTATGCCGTGAGTGTGGCCCTACATAAGACAAAAAAAAAAAAGTTATGTAAAACTCAGTTTTACTTGCCTAATTAAATATGGGGCATCATATAGATACTGTTTTGTAACTATTTTAATATTTTATATAATAGCCAATACTCTGATGATAATATTAATAGTTCTAAGTGCTTTGACATGTGTTAGCTTATTTTCCTGTTCACTTGGCCTGAGTTATTTGGCTTTGCCATATTGAAAGCCATTGGTTTCCATTGTTATTCTTAAAGTCGCATCGCAGGGAATTGGTTAGATATCTTCTTCCTTATTTTTGTCTTTTTAGGACTGCACTTGCAACATATGGAAGTTTCCAGGCTAGGGATCAAATCGGAGCTGCAGCTGTCTACACCACAGCCACAGCAACGTGGGATCTGAGCTGCATCTGAATCCTCCACCACAGCTCACCGCAACGCCGGATCTTTAACCCCCACTGAGCAAGGCCAGGGATCAAACCCAATCCTCGTGGATACTAGTCAGGTTCAGAACCTGCTGAGCCACAGCAGGAACTCCCAGTTAGGCTTCTGTATTTATCTCTCATACCTTTCCTAACAAAGCAGCTGTAAGGTTTTTTGTTTTTAAAGTTTCAAAAGGGACTTAAAACTGTATTCCCTTGGGGGAGTTCCCATTATGGCTTAGTGTACCCGACATTGCCTCTGTGAGGCTGCATGTTTGTTTGATCCCAGGCCCCACTCAGTGGGTTAAGGATCCAGTGTTGCCGCAGCAGTGGCATAGGTTGCAGATGTGGCTCAGATCTTGCATTGCTGGCTGTAGGCCCCAGCTGCAGCTCCTATTCTACCCCAGCCCAGGGAACTTCTATATGCCACAGGTGAAGCCATAAAAAGAAAAAAAAAAAGATGTATTCTCTTGGGTTCTAGGCAAATGGTTAAAATGACATGTGGGGAGGTCAGGTTGTAGTGGAAGCAGGTCATGATTGCAGTACCTGAACTTAACCTGCCACAGGAAGGGAGAGCCACTCAGTTCCTGCCAGTTCTTGTTGGCCGGAGGGACCAACCGTTTTGGAGTATTCCTTCTCAGTGGACTAAAAGCACAAAAACATAACTACTCTCTTTGGGCAGAGATTCTGTTTCTTTTGCATTCCCTTTTTGAGACTCAGCAGACAGATTTACACTGACTAATGTTAAATAATATTATTTTTGGAAGCAAACAGTTCTTTGAGGATGTATTTCAAAATATCTTTGCAAACTAGTTTATAGTCTCTTTAAGATACCTTAGAACTTTTGCAAAAGCTGCCATAACTTGTGCTAAAAATCTCTGTTGAAGTGAGAGGAAGGTACCCCTAGTTAGTGGTTAATGCAGAGAGTGTTGTATAAGAGGGGGATAATTGCTTACAAAATAGCGGGATCTCTTCCATCTTAATGATGTGGGTGAATTCAGAATTCCCTGTTTCCTCCCACCCACAACTTATTTATTAATATACTCTTTGCTTATTTAATATTTTCTAAACAGGGCTTACCAGCAACATCAGATATAAAAGACATTGACAGTTTGATGAGAATCTCTGGCAGAATTGAGTGTGAAAGCCCAAACAGACATCTCTACGATTTTGTTGGAAACATAAGGCTGGATGGACACAGGTATGTAAAATCAGTCTTTATTAAAACATGGAAGTCACCGTGCTGCCGGGTTTTGCAGACCTTGGTATATACGTTCTTGTATTCTGCGTTTGATCACTCAAACCCTTTTTCTTAAGCATTTCTGTATTATTTCCACCCAGAGATCTTTTGTGAAAATGCCCTTAACCCTATACACACTATATAGATAAAGACTTCCTCGGGATTTCTCCCAGGCTGGGAGCTGGGTATTTTCGGGGACATGCCAAGCTTCTGGCACGTTGTTCAGTGGCTTCTTCTTTGGCCAGAATACTAGTCTCATCGGCTCACCTGTTGGTCTCGATGAACAGACCTGGGTCCTTTCCTGTGATCTCTAAAGGCCATAAGGACTTCAGACTCTACCCACAAGGGGTTCACTGTGCTGAATAATTTCTTGTCTTCTTTGTGTAATTGCGTATGCTCTTTTCTCTCTCTCCCTTTTTTTTAATGATGTTTATTTTTTCCATTACAGTTGGTTTAGAGTGTTCCATCAATTTTCTACTGCACCGCAAAGTGACCCAGTCACACATACATTCATACATTCTTTTTCTCACATTATCCTCCATCATACTCCGTCATAAGTGACTAGACATAGTTCCCAGTGCTATACAGCAGGATCTCATTGCTTATCCATTCCAAAGGCAATAATTTTCATCTGTTAACCCCAGATTCCCAGTCCATCCCACTTGCATATGTGCTTTTTCTAGGCTATGTGAGCTATAGTCATTTTCTTAACAACTGCTTCCTGCGCTTCCCCCTTCCCTCCCCTCCCCTGTTTCCTGCCTCTTCCCTCATCCATTCACCCCCACCCAGCAGGCTAGGCCAGTTGCAGATGCTAAGGGGACAGCAATGGACAGAGCAGACAAATATGCCTGACCTTGAGAGCTAACCCCCTGCAGCAAGGGGAGGGCAGAAAGACACAAAATAAAATGACACATGACAAAGTTTTATACCGTTTTAGAAAGTGACAAATGCTCTAGAAAAAAGAGAGATCAGGAAGGAATCACTTTGAGTTAATGTGGTTGCAGAAGTAAGTGTTGCTCCACTGAGAAGGTACTGTCTGAGCAGAGGGGAGGAGGCGGTGAGGAAGTCAGCCATGTGAATACCTGGGGGAGAGGACTCCAGACAGAAGGAATAGTTGGTGCAAATTATTAGCTGAATGCTTTCGTCATTCGAAAGTGGGAAAGTGCCTGGAGTAATTATGGCATGTCAGGGAGGCCAGCGAGGTTGATTATGGCATGTGAGGGAGGCCAGCGGAGTTGGGGTGGAATGACCAAGGAAGGGAGTCACAGAGGAAGGGCTGAGACATAATAGTGGGCCAGACCAGGCAAGGCTTGGTGGGCCATTGTAAGGGTGTTATTCTGAGCGGATTGGTGATCCACTGGCGTGTTTTGAGGTGCACTGATCAGCAGTTCAGTTTTGTTTTGTTGTTTTTTTTTTATTTGTTTGTTTTTTGCCTTTTGTCATTTTAGGGCCACACCCATGGCATGTGGAGGTTCCCAGGCTAGGGGTCTAATCGGAGCTGTAGCCACTGGCCTACACTGCAGCCACAGCAACGCAGGATCCGAGCCGCGTCTGCGACCCACACCACAGCTCACGGCAATGCCGGATCGTTAACCCACTGAGCAAGGCCAGGGACCGAACCCACAACCTCATGGTTCCTAGTCAGATTCGTTAACCGCTGCGCCACAACAGGAACTCCCAGTTTTGGACTTAATAAGTTTGGGGTGTCCACACAGAGGTGTCAACGAGGCAGTTAAATATATAAGCCTGGAGTTTGGGTTAGAAGTCAGGTTCATGAGATGTATTTGGGAGGAGCTGGCACAGATGTTTAAAGCCATGGGTGGAAACAGAGTGAAGAAACTGCCCTAACACCGAGGGAGGGACAAGAGTGGGTCACGTGTTGCTTAGGTCAAGTACAATGAAGTCAAGTACAATGAGTCTGAGCATTAACAGTTGGATTTAGCAAGTGGAGATCTTTGAGCTCTATTAGGACAGGTGGAACCTGTTGAGAGCAAGTTTGAGATATTGGAAGAAGAGGAATTGAAAAATAGACAGGAGATCCCCTGGTGGCACAGCAGAAACGGATCCCACCTGGAACCATGAGATTGCGAGTTCGATCCTTGGCCTTGCTCGGTGGGTTAAGGATCCGGTGTTGCCATGAGCTGTGGTGTAGATCGCAGAAGCAACTCGGATCTGATGTTGCCGTGGCTGTAGTGTAGGCCGAAAGCTGTAGCTCCGATTAGCCCCCTAGCCTGGGAACCTCCATATGCCACGGGTGCAGCCCTAAAAAGCAAAAAAAAGAAAAATAGACAACTTTTTCAAGGAATGTTGTTACCAAGGGGAGAAAAAAAATGGGGCAGAACTTGGCAGGAAGGGTGGGGTCTCCCGTGCCTCGTTTCTCCTTTCTGCTAGGCGTTTGTAGTGGCCAACTCAGTGCAGCTAAATGCACAGCTTCACCCCAACAGCCTGAGAGATTATCAGTGCTTTCAGTGTTTTGTAATTCCATAATCACAGTATTTGAATTCTAAAGGACACTTGAATCCCTGAACTGTCATCCTCATTCAGGTCCACCCAAAGTTTTTCTGGAATTTTTTAAGTAATTATATATATTGTTCTAAATGTTTCACAGAGTGATCTTTCCGTGAACATATGGTTATAGACTAATCATAGAGTTGGCCATTTATATAAGTGATGTTTCTCGAGTCTGACATTCCTAACTGGCTAGCTTCCATTTCTTATCAGTTTCCCATCAAATTGATGCCAAGCAAATCCACAGCATGAAGGAGAAGCTTTATGCGATGGTGCCGAGATTTGGCGTACAGGTAGAATTTATATCATAGGCTTCAGTTTATATAAAAGGTGGCAACAGATTGATATCTTTGTGCTTGTAGCACATTTGACTTTTACTGTGATTACCCAGTACTCTCAGAGCCCCTTAGTTGGGAACAAATGTACCTTGATTCCACTAAAGATGAGAGTCATTGACTACTGCCAGAAATTAGGAATTCCAGCTCTGATGAAAACTAATGGCTAATTCTTATTGGGTCCTTGACATTGAAAAGTAGTATTTTTGCTTTTGAAGAGTTTGTACCTAATTCCCATCAATCTACATCACACTGCTGAGGTGACAGTTGCCATGGTATACCTAAATGGATGTTTGAGACATGGTTGGCAGCGGTGTGCTCCAGAGCCTAATCCAGCAGCTTCTCAAGAACTTTTTTTTTTTTGGCCACACCTGTGATGTGCAGAAGTTCCCGGGCCAAGGATCGAAGCTGTGCCGCAGCAGTGACAACACCAATGCACCCGAAAACTTGAGACATATACTAAAGGGGTTCCCTTCCAGATGGGTCATGTTGTTGTGCATGAAGAATGTGAGTTATGGTTGCTGTGTTCTTCTTCTAAATTGGAATACATTGGAGTACACCAATTCCTAAGGGTTTACTCCGTTTATTGGAAGGTTATTTTTGCTTTCTTTGTTGTTGTTGTTTTTAAGTCCACGCTTGCGGCATATGGAGGTTTACAGGCTAGGAGTCAGGTTGGAGCTCTAGCTGCTGGCCTACACCACAGCCACAGCAATGCAGGATCTGAGCCGTATCTGCGACCTACACCACAGCTCACAGCAACACCGGATCCTTAATCCACTGAGCGAGTCCAGGGATCGAACCCACAACCTCATTGTTACTGGTCGGATTCATTTCTGCTGCACCACAACAGGAACACCTCTTCATTGGAAGATTTGAGGTGTTATTATTATGCACCTATCTGGATTGATTTCACCTGAGCCAATGACATTTGCATAGTTTTTAAAAGAAGTTTCCAGGCCTAACCTACTACTGGCCTTAGACACCTGTTGGATTATGAAAGCCCACCAGAGGTGAAAGCTGTCTCGCTTCACCTTCTGTGACAGATAAACTCTGTGTTTTTGGAGACCTTTCTTGGTGGAGTCGCTTCCTCCTTTTTCTGGAAGTTTTCTTTTCCTTTTTTTTTAATTTTTCTCTGTATTTGACTTTTTTGCTTGTTTCATCAGTAAAATGAAGAAGTAGTACTAGGGATCTATGAGCCATTAAATCGTGTGAGGTACCTTTCCGCCATAAGTCCCACAATATTTGTGACAGTTGGCACCCTTCTGTAGGTCTGTGAGAGAAGAACTGGCTTGACCTTTTTTCATGAAAAATGTGGTTTAGATGATGTGGAATGGAGAGTCTTAGTTTGCTGTCATTTCAGAGGCGTGTTTAAGACTTTTCAGTGATTACCATTTGTTGAAAAAGTACTCACGGTTCTTGGAAAACTAATCTTCACATTCAATAAAATAAGTGTCCTAGAGATTTTAATACAGTCTTAATCTCTGGAGAGTAGGGACAGCAATGCAAGTGTATGATGAGGTCTGTGTATTTATCTTACCTTATGTATTTTTCTGAACCTTTATTATGTACAAAGCTATTTTTAATTTAAAGGAAGGTGGAGGAAGGGGAGCAGATCCCCTAATGTCACCACATCAAAATATCTCAGAAACATATGTGGACTTACTAAGTTAGAAGACATCTTCAGTGGGTTTGAGAATTAGCCTGCCAGTTCCATGGTGTTGCCTACCTACCATCTTGGACGATGCAGTTGTAGGAAGTGGCTGGTTTGGTGGAAAGGAGAAGCAATGGAAACGCTTCCCTCCAGTAGACCTTGTGTAAGAAAATTATTCTTTTTGGTAGGAAAATAACTTCTTTTCTAAAAACAAAGTAGGCTCAGAGGAAACGAATCTGACTAGTATCCATGAGTAGGCAGGTTCAACCCCTGGCCCCATTCAGTGGGTTAAGGACCTGGCGTTGTCATGAACTGTGGGGTAGGTCACAGATGCAGCTCGGATCCCAAGTTGCTGTGGCTGTGGCCTAGGCCAGCAGCTGCAGCTCCAGTTCAACCCGTAGCCTGGGAACCTCCTCTGTATGCAGCGGGTGCGGCCCTAAAAAGGCAAAAATAAATGAAAATAAAGTAAATGTGAGAAGGGTTATCTTTATAACAGAAACTTTCTTGGAACTATATAATGACTGTGGAGTTCTGAAGCACTTGGGAAAATGTCGTTTCTAATGTCAGTGTAATCTGTCATAGCACTGTCCCCCTGGGAGCAGATCAGATTCTTCTTCGAGGCGCTCAATTGAGAAATACACAGTGGGTTCACGGAATAGTTGTCTACACTGGACATGACACCAAGCTGATGCAGGTGGGATTTTTATCTGTGAAAATCTTTTGAATCTAAGGCTTTGGAAAATGTACTCTTTGTAGCTCTCGGTGCTGTAGTCCCAAACATAACAGGCCATCTGTCACAGATTCTTGAGCTCCACACTCTACGTCCAGAGTCTCATTCTTTGGTGAATGGGGCTGTGAAATGTCTCACTCCAAGCACAAACACTAGAAAGTTCCACTCGAAATCACCAATGCAGGAACACCCAATGCTTTTGTACACTGGTCCATTGGCAGCATTTGCTGACTATTGCAATAATTGATACAGATTGTCTGTGTAACAGTGAGTGAGTGGTCTGCATTAAAGTGTTTGAATTATATTTTAATCCAGTAGTCACATTTTAGAACTTACCATTATTTTTCGTAAAATTAAGAGAACTTGTGAGTCAAATGTTGATTATTTTACACAGCATTTTTTATGCTAAGCTGTTTTTAAATCAGCTTTAATCCTAGCACTTGTAATGTTTACACACGCCTGTGGATGCCCCTTCTCTCCGTTATAATATCATAAGTGTTCAGTGGTTGGATGGGTGTGGGGAATTCAGTGTTAAGATGTTAAATGAAAATCTGCTCTAAGGACTGGTAACTTGTTACATCATAAAGGCACAAAGATGTCATCAGCAGACAAGCAGGACTGCTGTTAATGATCCTACCCCTAACTATTCTATAAATTCTGTCATCGTTTTATATTGATTTTGACATTTAAGTTTCTGTTGGGTGGATGCTTTGGTTAGCTAAGATCTAGCATCATCACTTTTATCATTAAATGTAGCTAGGAAACTTGCCTCTGTTAATCTTGGTAGCCAGCACTACTTAGATTGCTGCTGTATTTAATAAAACACCTACTAAATGCCACCAGAAATCTGGAAGCCAGAAATCCTTTAAAGGTTGCCTTCGTGGTTTGAAATGTCCAGTTCTCTTGCTGTGGGTGCCCAGGCCACCTTCTCTGCTTCTCTTCCGCAGCTGAGATGCTCGATGCTTTAGTCTACCCTGTTTTGCTCACGTAGTCAAGCAAGGCATCGTGCATCTTTCCTGCCACAAGGCAAAAGCTGTGTCTACACAATGTCCTCTTCTTTCCTGTTGCTTCACATCTGAGAAAAAGGATGGGGTGAGACAGTGGAGGAAAAGAGGTGGTTAACTTTTGACAGCTCTTTACATCTGTAATTATTTTCCACATAATTTTCATGTGTTGACCCATGTCTCAATTTTGAGTGGCAACTTCTTTGTCATCCTGTCCCCTGTACTGGATACATATTACTAAATCCTTGGTACATATTTCTTATTACACATTTTTTGTTTCTTTTTGCAGAATTCAACAAGTCCACCCCTTAAACTCTCAAATGTAGAACGGATTACAAATGTACAAATTTTGATTTTGTTTTGTATCTTGATTGCCATGTCTCTTGTCTGTTCGGTGGGTGCAGCCATTTGGAATCGAAGACATTCTGGAAAGGACTGGTATCTCAATCTAAACTGTGAGCATTCGAATGCTTATTGGACTTATTTTTTTTCTTTCTTTAAAATACGTATTTTGCAAACGACCTTGGTGTTTCCCATTTCTGAAAAGAAAACCTTATTGCCAGGATAACTGCGCTTTTAATCCTTAGTTTCCCATGTAGTTTCCAGCAAAAGTAAGTGAAATGCTAGAATCTCTAAAATTTCAGCATCCTTAAAGGTATAGGGGGCACTCCAAAGAAGTGTAAATTGTTGTTTTATTCTTGTTGTTTTAATTTTATTAATGTATTTTTTAAAATATTTTAACACAAATAGTTACCATGGCTATCTGGTAAAGAAAGCAAATAGAGTATATTTAGAGCACCAAAAAGTATTTTGCATGTTTTTAAAATGTACAAATTGAACTTTCATTTAGATTTATGAATGCAGTGAAGTCAGTGTTGATGTCAGTGTTCATCTTGTTAGGGAAAGTGTTTAAGCAGTTTCCTTTTGGAGCTTTTATCTTTTTACTGAATATTTCTGGGAAGTAAGTTTACAGTTCCTTCTGATGAGCACTAAACCAATATCTAAGAGTGTGAAAACAAATTCTAGTCAAATTTTATTATCAAAACTGATTTTTTCAATTGTTTTTTATATATAGATTTAGCTTTACATCCAAGGTGCTTTTTTCTTTTTAATAGTCATTGGTTTGCTATGTTAGCATTAGAACTGTTATTACATTATTGAAGAGGAAATGTATAATTTACCTAGGGCAGAATTTGCCTAGGCTTCAGCACTATATTGTTTTTGCCATTTGGGTAGGTTTTGCTGATATTGCTTTGTTTGCTTAAGACAGGCTTTAAAACTGGAAATGTTTTTCAAAATTTTATGTACAGGTGATTCTACCCAGTTGAGATTTTACGTGTATAAACTCTCAGTCCTCCCCCTAATATTTCTAAACATCATGTTTGAAATGGATTTGAAATACTTGATAGAACTTTCTCTTTTTGGTGCCATAATGCAGTTCTTAACAGGATAAACAACGTGCAGAACACCAGTAGGGCCGTTCCATTTTAAAGAATGGATTTGAGGATAAGGAGATGTTATAAGCACAGTATTCCTCCCAGGCTTTCTAGATATACTGTATAGGAGGGAAAAGTCTTGTTACACGAATGTTCGATCAGTGCAAGTAAAATATAAAACTGTAAATGGCTTTCTTCCTACCTCCCCCAACAGATGGTGGTGCTAATAATTTTGGACTGAATTTCTTGACCTTCATCATCCTTTTCAATAATCTCATTCCCATCAGCTTGTTGGTTACCTTAGAAGTGGTGAAATTTACCCAGGCATACTTCATAAACTGGGTAAATATGACTTCCTGTTTTTCATTATACCGCACATACATTTTGTTTTCTTTCCTTGATAGGGTCTTTTGATCTTTGAGGAAAAAATGATCTGAATTCTATCTTGCTTTTTATTGACTGTAAGACAACATTTCAAAATATGTGTGCGCCTAATAGAATACATTTGACATGTGAAGATCATAGGAAAGTCCCTCATCTCAGGATCACACACGTTTACAGACCAGACGTGCTAGGGAAAGTAGGTCTGTAATTTGAGGAAAACTGGTTTTGGTTCCATAGTGGTCTTGGGGAAAAAGAGAACTATTGAGGGTTTAGAGTTAAGATACCCGATTTTAGTTCTAATTCTATAATTTCCTAGCCGTGTGCACTTTGCCAAGCCATTTGACTTCTTTGAGATGTATTTTCTTGGACCATCACTGGGGAATAACAGAACATGCTTTACTCTCATCCTCAAAGTGCTTAAATGGATCAGAGGACTCAAGACAGAGCAGACAGCTTCATAAATAATTGAGCCCTGTAGAAATAACACCATATTCAAGACTTGTAACAAGTAGGCTATCATGTTTTATACACCCATTTAGTTTATTTCGCAGTACTGTAAACAATTTTGGCTATGCTTGGATTTGTATTCCTAATTTTTTTAATCTTGAAAGAGTGTGCTGGACATCTGTTTCCTAAACGTTTCACTTCTAAAATATATTCTTCTTCTTCAATTAAATTTCATTTATTTTTTCCAAAGTTAAAATGAATTTATGTAAATTAAGTCTTTAAGCCAAATCTACCAGAACGTTTAATTTTCTTATTTATTTTGAGAAATTCTGGTCTTTTGATTTTTAAAAAAAATTTTATTATAGTTCATTTATAATGTTCCATCAATTTCTGCTGTACAGCAAAGTAACTAAGTCATACATATGTATGCACTCTTCTTCTCACATTATTTTCCATCATGTTCTATCGCAAATGATTGGATATAGTTCACTGTGCTATACAGTAGGACCTCATTGCTTATCCATTCTAAATGTAATAGTTTGTTATGTACTAACCCCAAACTCCCAGGGCACCCCACCTCCTCCCCTTCACTCTTGGCAACTGTAAGTCTCTGCTCCATCTCTGTGATTCTGTTTCTGTTCTGTTGATAGGTTCATCTGTGCCATATTTTAGATTCCACATATAAGTGATATCCTATGGTGTTTGAAAATCTTTCAATACACACTATATTAGGATTTTTAAAAATATGCTACTTTTGCACCTCTTTGTTTTCTTTCCATGGTAAATGATCTAGCTCAACCATCAACCTAAATTCATAAAATAAGATGATAAAATAATCTCTCAGTACAGTTAAAATTTATGGAAGGTTTTCCACTTATAGAAGTAATAAGGTAACTCATTATGAATATCGAAAAACTAGTCAGTCACTTTATTTTTTATTTGGATTTTTCAAAAGTAATATTTGCTTAAAATAATTATATAATTTTAGTGTTGGATGAACCCAGAAGGCCAATAGATCTTTTATGAAAATATCTAATCTTATTTCCAAATGACGGCCTTGCAAAATATCTGACCTTGGCTATCATGCCTGTTCTTCTAGTGTATCCCTGAGCCCCAACTAAATATAACTAAATATCATCTGTCCATCTCTGTACGTTTTTCATTTGATGTGATTTCCAAATTAGTCCTCATTAATCTGCATTGCCCATTTGAACAAGGCACCTGTAATTCAGCAGCCTTTTCTAGGTAATTTTTCCAAAGGTTTGAAGTCTTAGTTATGTGAGCAATGTTTAGTTGCTGTTATCTTAGCTGACATGAAGCTTTGTGTCAGACACTGTGGGAAGCACTTCATGTACATTATCTTATTTAATCCTTGTAATAGGTCATGTATCTAGAAACAGTGAAATGATAGTAAACCAGGATTGCCTGATTCCAGAGACATACTCTAACTACCACGCTATTCTGCCCTTACTGTAAAATATGATATTCTGCATTGAGTACTTTTTAGGAAGTCAACTGAAGTGGTATGGGGATGATGAGAGATGAGAGTGTTACATACATAACTCACCAATGAAATAAAATTATTTTCAGTCTTTCATTACCAGCTATAGTCAATGATTTCTTATTTTTTTTCTAAAAAAGGATCTTGACATGCACTATGAACCCACAGACACTGCTGCTATGGCTCGAACATCTAATCTGAATGAGGAACTTGGGCAGGTAAACTACATTTCTTATTGAGATGTTGAGTTGGAAGTCAAGATTGGGCATAAATTCTGCCATATGTGGCAACTTCAGATAAATTGACGGCTTCTGATTTTCCATTTTTTGAATGATTGTCATAAATGCATGTTAGTACCTCTCAATTTTCACTTTTAGTGAATGAACATTATTTAATGCATATTTTGTTTGCAGGACATTACACAGAGGGATGACCTTCAGTATACAGTCTGACTAGTATGTAAAGTGTTAGCTGCTATTGAGTTATAAACTCCTGGTATTTTAAAATTGTTCATAGCTTTTGTCCAAAAGAAGGAAAAAGTAAAGTGTATCAATGAATTGTATAAGTTAAACAGGAATTTCAGATTTATAATTCATACCATATTCACATGATTGTGTGTATTTATAATTCATTTATACATACTAGCTAAGAAAGAATTTTTTGCACCATTGCCATTCGCTTTTATTCTTCAAGTAGCATTTAAGCCAGAATTATCTTTTTCTTACCAATTCAGATGTTATATGAAGTTAATTTTAATTGCATGCTATAGCCAATTCCTATAATTGTCTGTTATGCTGAGAAACGCTGATAGATGTTTTTGCTCTATATATGTTAAGTAGCTTTGTGGCGCTTTCCAGTGGAAATTCAGACCATATGAAGACAGATTTCTGTATGAGCGTAGTTTTTCTGATAGCTTTAGTTTTCATGTGTGATTCATTGCTAAAATGCTAAAAGAAATGAATGAAAACATTCCTTCATGATGTGCAGAAAATACTCAGTTAATTGCATTCATTGTGCCCCTATGATGTAACAAAATTGATGAAAAGAATAATTTAAGGTGTTTTTCCCCCCTTTCTATAGAAGACTGGCTTAAAAAGACTTCTGAAATTTTAATGAGAAATTTTAAACTTTTTTTTAGGTAAAATACATATTTTCTGACAAAACTGGTACTTTGACATGCAATGTAATGCAGTTTAAGAAGTGCACCATAGCTGGAGTTGCTTATGGGTGAGTTTTTTTTTCCCCTATAGTTAGAGTATGATATACACATTTAATTAGTGCTAACAGCTTGGTACAATTTGAGGAGTTCTTATTAGGGGAGGGTTTTATTTTTTTTTTAACCTAGAAGCTACGTTTATTTTAACATACATGTGCATTTGTGTTTTAATAGCTTGGTATTGCTTTTCATTTGGCATTACCTATGAGACAGGGTCTCTGTCCAGTAATATTTCAGTGCTTAGAGTTTTTCAAGGTCTCTATCTGGCCCTGGTAATAAGGTACACATATACTTCCTCGCCATTGCCATAAAGTCGGAGTGCAGCCTGCGTGTGGTACTGAAACTGACAGCATTAACGGCCTAAACCTAGCCAGAGCACAGACTGGAACTTGAACCCTTGTGCCGGGACCTGAATCCAGCCAAAACCTCAGCTTGGGACTTGAACCCATGGTTTTAAATTAGAATCACTCACCAAGTGTCTGGACTTATTGAGCTTTAGGTTCTTCATGCCTCCGAGCAGAAGGAATTCAGCGAGAAATAAAGTGATAGGCAAGAAATAGATTTATTAGGATAGGATCCTTCTGAGAGATATAGGGGGGCAGGCACGGAAGCTCTGCTCCAAGGATCCAGTGAGCTACGGTTTTATCCTCCAAGGGGAGTGGAGGTCGGAAAAGCCCATCTCTTCCTCTTTCTTGGAGCAGTAGGTCCTCCTTGGTATCCATTAAGGTGTGCATTCAAATCAGCAGAAGGGCAGTCCTCAAACTCCTGCCCTTGGTCTGAATCCGAATGCAGGTCTCATCCCATCCCCGACCCAGTGTCTCCTGCCTCCACTAGGCCAGCAAGCCTGCCTCATTCTGATTGCTTTTTTGAGCAGTTTATTAACTTACAGTGATCTCCCAACATCCCCCAGGTTTCCCTCTCTATCTCTGGTCCTTTATTGGGACTTCTACAGCTACCTGTGCCTCCTCCATCCCTGTCACTAAGACCATGCAGTGTGTCCTTGGGCAGTTTTCAAGTTAAAATATTGTTGTTTCTCTGATAGGTATCCCTTTGATTTCTTGTCATGATCTCTCCTCTTTGCAGTCATGAGGCAATCTAAATTTCTGATGACAGAAGGAGGTAGGGACAGGAAACTATTGACTAAAAAAAATACAACCTGAAAGTTGAGAATTCAGTTTTATTTGGGGTGAAATTAGGACTTAAGCCTGGGAGACAGCATCTCAGGTAACCCCGAGAAACCGCTCCGAGGTGCAAAGGGGGAAAGCTAGGATATTTGAGTTTTTGCAACAAGGTAGTAGGAACAAAAGATTTACAGATAACCAGATTTACAGAAAACCGTTTCTGTGGGAAGACATAAAGGTCTGGGCTTACTGGGACCACTCCTTTGATATGCTTTCCTGAATTCCCTCAGGGCTCTTTGGCCCACCCTTGGGAGTGGCTGTTCTCACAGGTGACCATGACATCTTTTGTTTTGCCCACCAACTACAGCCCAGGAGGCATATTTCAGATAATTCTGAAATATTGCCCCAAAGGGGAAAGGGGGAATAGCAAGATATGAGTCATAAAAGTGAAGGGGGCGGTGCCTGCAGCCATGCACACATCTCACAGAAGTTTTCAGCTGGTCTCCTGAAGGTGACTACTAATCACAGACATTAGGCATCATTGACGGATTTTAGTGTTTTTCTAGGTATGAGGAGATGCAAGAATTGGGCTCATAAAATCCCCTGGAAATATGTAACTATCTCAAGGCCCGTTCTTCCGGTTTTCCCAGAGCACAGAGTGCCTCACTTCTGGTCCCCACCCACAGCTCCACTCAGGGGGTGCTGTGGGTCAGCAGCTGCAGTGGCTCATGTTTTATTCCATGTAGAGGCTGATGGCAGGTGCTAAACTTCAGTTCACAAAACTCTGAAATCTGGGGGTTACTGATGCCCGAAAGATGTTACCAGAATCCGGGTTCTTGTTCACGCAAAGAATGAACTCCATGAACACACAGGCAGCAAGCAAGCAAACAGGAAAGCAAATAGCTCCCAGGACTGCTGGGGCTTGGGGGGGGGGGGTTTACCTCTTAAAGATGGGCGGGGAGTGTCCAGATAAATGTGGTTTTCTCCCATTGGCCTTGCCCAGCTACCTATATCAGTCCTTGTCCAACAGGGGCCTTAGGGGTGGAAATGTCCCATAAGTTTTATGGTTTCTTTGCCTTTTTCTTCCCCTAAACTAAGTCATGGGGATTAGGGATTAATGTCCTTCTGGGTGTAGGTACACTCCCTACAGTAAACAAGGCCTGTGGGGATGTTACTCCCTGGAGCCCTTAAGCCACAAAAGTTAATCAATAGCCCATGCTTCTACACTGACTACCTGAATTAACTTCTTCCTCAAAATGAATATACTCGATTACTTTTAATAGGCTCTTCATATCCTTTAGAATATGCTTATTGAGCACACTTTTTTTTTTTTTTTCTCACTTCGGGTACGCGTGCCTAAACTGTTCAAAAGCCTTCTTTTTAAAATCCTTTCTAGGGTAATGTGAGAAAATTAATTTTTACGTTTCCTAAAAAGGCGTGATCAGAAGGTGAAACCTACTCCTGGTTGATTGACCTTGGCCTATGATGAAACGTTCCAGTGATCTTGATCTACAAGTGAGACTAGTAAATCTTGGTATTTTAACCATGCAAGCAAGGGGGCTTGCTTTTGGGTTTTCTGGCTTGTACCTCCCCTTTCCCCACTCACACTCTTGCCGAAATTCCAATCTCTGTCCACCATTGCTGAATAGAATGTCAGAGACAGAGTTTTGGGTGAAGGAAAAAAAGGCTTCTTGCTTTGCCAGGCAAAGGGGCACCCAGCAGGCTAATGCCTTAAAGACTGTGCCCCCCTTGGGAGAGATTAGGAGGAGGTTTTAGTGTGGGGAGTGGAAAAACAGGACTGTAGGTAAGGATCAGGGTAGAGGCAAGCTTGTATTGTCTTTCAAAGCTGGTGTTTAGTGACCCCCCAGGGCTGGTTTCTGGTGGTCCTCTTTCTTCCTGGAATCAAGAAGGCTTCATCAAGTAGTTCTTCCTTTTGTTAGGGGTTTTAGTTATGCCGAAAGGCTCAAAGATATTGTTATGCATGGAGGAACCAGGATCCTGCCCCAAGCCTGCATTATTGTCTCTTGACTGCTCCTCCCTGGTCTCTGCTTCCCTTCCCTTCCCTGATTAGCAGCTGCCCTTTAGAACTCAGGGAAGGTCATGGAGGCTGAAGCTTATTCCCTAAAAACAAGAAATGGAGGACACAGAAAGGCTCGTGTGCCCAGGAGCCATACAGGGCCCTGCTCAGTTACCATACTGCTTCTAAGCAGTCAATATAAAAATAGGGTGCTCTGTTATGAAAATGCCTTCAGTTAAATGACCACTTGGTGAAAAATTCTAAAAGCATGTGGTTATTCTCATATATGAGGTCTACCAAGAGAATAGATGGAGGCAGAAATTCCTATTCTTGGGATGAGCAGCGAGTGTAACGAAAAGTGACTTGCAACTATGTGTGTAAGTGAAGCTAAAAGGACATTTGACTGAATGGCTTTTTTACACTGTAGGGAGAGGCTGCTAATTTAAGAAGCATACTTCCTGTTTCCAGGGCTGAATGTCATTTTGCAACTTCCCTCTTTATCTGAAGATCCCTGATTCCCTTAGACTACAGAGGGCTTCCTCTCTCCCACCCAGGTTGTTAAAGGCCGCTCCTTGTTCTGCTGCTGGTGCAGGAGGGGTGCGGCCACCCTCTTAGATATTTTGCACTTATATATTCAGCCCACAGTTATCCCAGATGAGAGAAAGAAAAGCCTGTTGGTTCTAGAGTGTACTGTATGACAGGTTTATGGTGATGTTTGATTTTTGGCACACATTCTGCATTCATTCATAAATGTTTTTTTAGAGTGATCTATTTGGTAAATTGATATCCTTTTTTACTTTGCCCAATGTCCAGTTGAATAAACAGGTTCTTCAAGTTAGCAGTTATTGATTGTGAATTTATCAGAATAGAAAACTAGAATGATTTCACAGTGCTCTTTTCTCTTGAATTCTGTAGTTTTTTCTTATTCCTGGAACACGTCCTTAACACTTACAGGAGTAGTTCTAAAGAACAGTGTGCTTCCTGGGTCAATTGGTGATAGTATCATTAACAATTATACTTTAGGTATTATAAGAGAGTGAGTGGGTTTGAGACTGGTAAATATTAAAGTAGTGTTAGGAGTTAAGTATTGTCATCATTAAGATTACATTTCCAGTGAAACAAATTTCCTCCTGGGAAAATCACATCTCTTAACACTGGGATGCAGTTGTAAGACATGAGTTCTGGTCCTAGCTTTGTCAGTAATTTACCATATGATCATATGGTGAATATTCCAAACTCTTTAAAATGAGACCAGGTGATCTCCAAGAGTCTTTAGCAAATATAAAATTCTGACAGATTTAGAAATTTTAAAAGTAGGAATTCTTTACTTGTAATTTTTAGTAGTGAAAACAGAACTATGTTTCTTCTTTGGATAATGTGTCATATTTTCAAGAACACCAGCAGCCATGTTGAGTGAAGCTAGTTGCTAAACCCCTTCCAGTAAGCTGTGTATGTACTTTGAGGATCCTTAACCCTGAGTTTTTATCAACATCCCCACCCTGAAATACTCCTGATAGGCAGTTGGAATGTCAGTGTTGTAGAGAATTGTTGATAACATGAAGAAATTACGGGACTTCAGGTTTCTCAGGGTGGTTACTGTAGAAAAGGCACACGGCTGGAGTTCCTTTTGTGACTCAGTGGTTAACGAATCCGACAAAAAACCATGAGGTTGCGGGTTCAATCCCTGGCCTTGCTCAGTGGGTTAAGGATCCGGCGTTGCCGTGAGCTGTGGTGAAGGTTGCAGATGCGGCTCGGATCCCGCGTTGCTGTGGCTGTGGTGAAGGCCGGCAGCTACAGCTCCTGTTAGACCCCTAGCCTGGGAACCTCCATATGCCATGGATGCAGCTCTACATAAAAGGCAAAAAGACAAAAAAAAAAAAAAGGTACACGGCTGTTATTTAATTCTGCCAAACTCTACCAGAAAAAGTAATTACTGAAAACTGCCCTTTCTTGGGAATTTCCTCTAGGCCCCCTTGGGTTATAGGAACTCAGAGAAGGGGACATAAATGGTTATACTGTCCTATCTTCCCTGAAACAGTGTTTAACACTTGTTTAACATGAGGAACTACTCCATATGTACACTTCTGGCTCCAGCAGAAGAAAGCCTGGTAATTATCTCCTCAGAATGTGGCAAAACAAAGGAGGAAACACAAACTTTCGTATACTCACCAATGCCTTTGGGGTGTCAATTTCAGACCTGATGCTTCTTAAGCATCTTTAAGGAAATAAACCCTTCTTTCACCCAAAGGTGAATTCTGTTGGCTTATGTCAATTTGAAGGACAAAACTTGTCTCTTGATAGTACCATATTTGCCTAGTTCTGTGTATTCCATAGGGTTGTGGGAAGAAAATATTTAACACTTAAAACACTGCTCCAAAATTTAGTCTTAGTGAGTTTTTCCTCATTTCATGTAACCTTGGCCCCAAATTGGATTTATGAGGGGCACTAAAGTAAAACGATTTGTACGTACTTAGCAATGATGGTTATTTTATAAAGATCAACTTTGTCAGAAATGCTACTATGCTTAAACTTGTTAGATTGTTTCACTAGATTTTTTTTTAGTTAAATGTAAGTAATAATGTCATATTTATAAATTTCACTTTTTACAAACTAGAAATTCTACGGTTAAATATTTATTAAAGGATCATTTCAGAAAATTGCTCCTGTAGGGAATAATTCAGTTTTATCACAGTTACTTGAATACCAGGAATAAGTTAAGGAGGCTTTTATGTTCAGTGACTAGAATTCTCACTACAGTGAATATTCTGGACTACAATCCTAAGTATTATCTTTGTTGATAATTTGGATCTTACGATTAGAATGATCCGATGAACTGGATACAAGCTCTAAAGTTAACAAAAGATCCTAATTCTAATTAAGCAAACTAAACAATATTTTTTGTATGGACAAGTCGTTTTAATCAGTATTAAAAACATTTCACTGACAGTTTCCCTTTAAGTAAAAACCAAATGCTCCTAAAAGCAATTTTTATTTATACATGAAAATGGGATATATAAGTAGCTTAACTTGACAGTATTTTGTTTAGCAGTATGTTTGCTGGAAGGATCAGCAACATCAACACTGAGAAGAGATTCACCATGAGAAACCTCATGATTATCCAATAGTTAGTCCCTAAGTCTAGATTATAACCAACAAACCTTATCTTACTGCTCACTGTGACCAGTGGATAAAGCTGGGTAAACACCCTTGTTTATTCACATGCCTCACAAACGGTCATGTTTTTCTATTATGTAGCACATTGTTACTTAATGGGGACTTAATGATCAGCAAAAGTTCACATGGTTTCTGCCCTCCTGAAGTTTATAGTCTAATTGGAGGTTAAGGGATGTAATTAAATAATCAAACAGGCAAATACAAAATCATAGCACAGTATATAGTACAAAGGTCTATGTGGGCTTGTGACTGCGGACAGGTAGGGGTTGCTCTAATCAAGGAAAGCAGGGACTACTCCCTGAGAAAGCGATGCCTAAGAATGAGTTTAAGTGAAGAACTTAACCAAGCAGATTTAACATCACTGACCCACAAAGGCAAATAACCAGACAGGACATACCACCAGAGCTACTGGAGCAGTGGTCTTGGGGAATCTCATGCAGCCAGGGTAAGTAACAGGTGTGTGGGTCACGTGCTGCTCACCACATTCTGAATAGTGCTCAGCATCTGCCAGACCTGGACCACACCCAGAAGAGGGACCCTGAGCCTTGAGCCTTGAGGCTTTTAAGCCAGAGGAATTGGGAAGCACCAGCCTCTCTCTTGATGTGAGATCAAGGCTGCTATACAACACCAGTGCAACTTAACTGATCCGTAGCATGGTGTTTTTTCCTTGAGAAGCACCCGACCCTCTCCTGGTACCACTGGGGAGCTAGTCTAAGCCTTGAGGTTAATGAGAAGTGATTTTCCAGAGCATGGGCTGCAGCCAGTTTCCATAGAGCTTGCCGGGAGACCATCTCCTTTTCTGAAAGTCCAGTCCAGCGGGGGCTTGCTCAGCCCTTCCTCTGAAGCATCTAAAAACATCCTTTGGTAGAAGAGAGAATAGTAAGAGGACTGCCTTCATCGTGATTGGAGCAGAGATACTGGAAACTCCTCTGGAGAGAGTATGATGCTTTGGAGGTGCCTCAGAATGATGAGGCCCATGTCATGGTTAGTTTGGTGAAAGAGTGAAGAAAATGGAGGACACTTAGGAAGTGAAAGGATCCTACCAGTTTTCAGTGAAGATTACATGTGTCAAAAACAAGAACTTTACACTTTTACTTAATATTGAACTCTTCATTTTTAAATACATTTAATTTAAATACATTTTAATACATTTAATTTAAAGGAAAACTATCGAATGGTCATGTATAATGAAAGAAATGGGACATAAAATCTCTTCTAGCTGCTGAGAGAGCAGATCTTAAATGTTCTCGCCATAAAAAAAAAATGTTAATTGGGTGATGGATGGGAATCTTAGCTAAAGCAATATACATGGGTAACAAATCATCATGTTTTACATCCTAAATTTGTACAGTGTTATATCTCAATTATATCTCAGTAAAGCTAGGAAAATTTTGAACTATAAAAGGAAGTTGTTAATGAATACATATATAAATAAATAAAAGAGAATCTGCTCTGTCGTATATGATAGGCCGGTTCTGACTGAATTCATGACTCGCTGATTGAAATGGAAGCTATATATGGATCAAACTTTGCTTGTGCTCAGATGAGCTAATGAATGAAATTGAAGTTTGGGTTTTTCGTTTTTGTTTTTGTTTTGTTTTGTTTTTTGTCTTTTTAGTGCCACACATCTGCAGCATATGGAGGTTCCCAGGCCAGGGATCAAATCGGAGCTACAGCTTCCCGCCTATGCCACAGCCACAGCAAGGTGACATCCAAGCCGCGTCTGCAACCTACACCACAGTGTACGGTAACACTAGTTCTTTAACCCACTGAGTGAGGCCAGGGATCAAACCCACGTCCTCATGGCTACTGTCTGCGTTCATTACCTCTGAGCCACAGTGATAACTCCTGAAATTAAGGTATTGATGAATGTGTTTTCTGTGTGAGATAATAAATTGTTTAATCACTGAATTATGGCTTGAGTGAAAATTTTTGAGTATCTTTTAAAGTGTGGCTCCCACTAGTTATAGCAGTGTAATTAACTTTGACTTTAATATACCTGTTTAAAGAACCTCATGGTAGTCGAATTTACTTCTTAAATGTACTCTGCAAATTTTATCAGTTTTGATAGTTTGTTCTTAGGTATTAGCATGTTTATTGCATTAAGACGTTTTGTTCTGATTATACAATATGTGATCAGTTTTCCATTGTCCTTAGCCTGTATTTAAACTATTAAGTTCAGTATTTCCTACTGAATCCTGAATTATCTGCATAAAACCAGGAAGTGTCATGGTGAAGAGGCAGGTCGGCTATCCAGTTAAAGTTACCATAAATATACTTAGTATACTAACTGCCATTCTTTCCAAATCAACTAAACGTTTATTTTCTTAACTTTGTCAAGATCCATCTCTTGGTACTTCCCGTATTCATGCTTTTCTGTTTCCCAGACTTTCTGTGATTATTTTCTCCTCTTTCTGTCCCTCCTCTTGCTTTCTGAAGCCATGTCCCTGAACCTGAGGATTATGGCTGCTCTCCTGATGAATGGTAAGCTGCATGGACCCTTCTGTCTCATTGATCCCTTTAAAAGGATGACAGCGTATTATTTTGTTAGACATATTTATTACTTTTGAAAAAAATAAAACGACTGCTCGGATAGGGTGACCATGCTGTAAAATAGCTATTTCTTGAAATCTGTTGAAGAGCCCTAATTTCCTACTGAATAACTATCCTTTAGTCATTTTATAAACATTTAGTTCAAAGTTTAGGCTTGCTCGAGTTTTGTAGAGCTATGTATCTGTAATAAAGTCTGTAATCAACTCA
>PVHT021183710.1:24903953-24936540 GCA_004024745.2 Catagonus wagneri | reverse complement strand
GGGGTAATTTGGAGACTGAGATGACTCTATAAATCCCAAAACTGGAAGTTTATTCTTGTCTGTCAGCAGCTTCACCTTTCAAAGTGAAGTTCATTAAATTCCACATAGAAAACCTGTGGCCTTTACCATATATTTTACTAACCTACTTGAGCCATTTCTGCTACAAAAATACCAAGTTAAAAAACACAATATTTGACACTTAAGTGTATGTAACGTATTTACATTTAAGTCAGCTTTGAAAGCAAACCATAACATCGTAACACCGCTTTCAAAAATACTCTCTTGATGTTATTAAAAGTAACTTGATGATGGCTGTAACTCGTCTCGCTTAAATCTATTAATATAAATAGTTTACGGAGATGAAATCACTTCCCAAATAGTAGCCACTTACTCTATAATTGGTATGATTTTTTTTGTTATTGCCAAGGACCATCAGTTAATATATAACTTTATAAGTTAATTCATTTCTACTAAAATTCTGCTATTCTCAGGAGTTCCCTGATAGCTCAGTGCATTAAGGATCAGCATTGTTACTGCTGTGGCGTGGGTCCAGAACTTGACACACCACAGGCGAGGCTCCCCCAGAAAGAGATATAAAAAAAAAAAAAAAACTACCTATCTCTGAGTTCCTGTCGTGGCTCAGTGGCTTGCAAACCCAACTAGTATCCATGAGGATGCGGGTTCAATCCCTGGCCTCACTCAGTGGCATAAACCAAAGTAGACAGATGTGCTCTTTCATTCACTTCAATAATATGTCCTCAAAGCTAATTTCAATTTGTCTATATTTTCCACTACTATTACTTTGAGGCAAATCCCAAATAACATATTATTTCACCTTTTCTTGGCTATTTAATATACTTCCACATTATTCTTTCTGATAGTTGTTTTTTCTTCAGTAAATGCTAAGAAGGATACCTTAAAGTGTTCTGTGCTTAGTCACTTCACTTAGTTTTGAATATTATCCCAATATCAGTACCATTTTCTGGTCTTATTTTTTCATTTCATTTTGATCAGTAATCTCGTATGGTAATTATAGAGGTGTTTGTTTATTCTGTTGCAGCATCGAGGCTCACTAAAACATTCCTGCAGGTGTGACTGTATTATCTTCTGATGTAACACATACACTTTTTCTCCTCTTTTAGGCAGAGCTCACAGTTCGGAGATGAAAAAACATTTAGCGATTCATCACTTCTAGAAAACCTCCAAAATAATCATGTAAGCAACATAATACCATTATCTTTTTATTAGTAAATGAAAACTGAGTGTTTCTCTGAATCACCTTCCACGTTTATATATTCCTTTTTTACTTTCATAATCATTTTAATAATTATCAAAATCTCTTATTTCTAAATTATTTTTACTTGACCAACATGAATTCATAGTTGCTCAAAATTAGCTTTATCGTTATCAATAGTCAGTGTTCTAGTTTTTTTAAATATTACGTATTAATTCTAGAACCCTATTTGTATGAAACAACTCATTAACAATTTTAAAATTCTATAAAAACGAATTACCTGCTCAAAATTATAGGGCAGTGCCAAATCTAGGCAATAAGAATTTCAGACATCTGCCACCCAGTTTGAACTTTCCACGTATGAAGTTACCAATACTTACTAAAATTCCACCTGATCAAACGATAGCGTCTTCCAAGTTTACACCCAGAACTTTTTCTCACAGTGGCTTCAAGCTCAGTATGTCAAAAGCTGATCTCATGCTCATCGACCCAAAACCTGGTCCCTTCCTAGCACCGGTAGACATGCCACGTGTGCCCCAGGGCAGGGCTCTAGCAGTGTATTCATGTAGGTATTTTTGCCTCAACAAAACGTGGCCTTCAAGATCCACAAAACCTAGCCCTAAGCCCGCCTCTTGCCTCTTGTGTTCTCGAGTTCAGTAAATTGCACCATCACCTATCTTAGTACTCCTTCTAGGAACTTAGGGTTGCTTTTGATACCTCTTTTCCCTCCAACTCCAGGTCTATAGTGAGTCACTAAGCCCTTGTCGATACAACTTTTCAAATACATCCTGAATGTCTTCCCCGCTTCATTCTCACTTTCTCTACCCCAGTCCAGACTACCAGTATCCTCCAGGGGAATTTCTTTAATAGCCTCCTACCTACCCATTCTCCTAGTTTTCATTTTTATCCCCTCCAAGTCTTGTTGCACATAGCAACTGGAATGATGCAGGTAGAAATCAGGCCACATCATCCCCTGTTTAAAACCATGCTCAGGCTTCCCTCTCAGTTTGCAAAGTTATATGATCCAGCCCCTACCCCAATCACCAGCCTCACTTGGACCTTTTTTTTTTTTTTAATTTTCTCCAAATGCTTCATTCTTACCCCCTTTAGGACCTTTGCAGTCACGTGTGCTTCCTGCTTGCTGGAAAACTCTTTTAGTTCTTCATGAGGCTAAAACCCCATCAGCTTAAATATCACATTGTCTCAAGGACAGCCACAGACTGGCCCAAATCACGTTCCATGATATTTGCACATTTCATCCTTTGTAGCCCTTGTCGCACTGTAAATAAGTAAATAATACTTGTGTACTGTTTATCTGCTATTTACCTCTTTTTCCCACAGGTTAAAGCTTCGCACAGCGGGGACCTTGTCTGTTTTGTCTGCTGTTCTGCCCTGAACAGCTTTTTTTCAAATAATGTTCTGGTTTACCTTTCTAATCACTTTTTTGTCTAAGAGCATAGAGGAATAGTTTTCCTTTATTAATTCAAATGGCATTTTTCTTCACCAGGAGCCAGACAGGAAGATGTTCAGTGTTTAAAATCTGGCTGTTGTCCTGTAAACTCTAAGCTCCTTGCAGAAAGCATCCCATCTTCCTCAGGCCCTAAGAGTCCATCGTACATAAGACTTGCTCAGTCAGTCCTTTTTAATTTTACAAAATATGTATCAGGTTAAAGCTGCCATTTTGGACAGAGGACAAAGCATTGCAGAGGAAGCCCCTGCCATCATCACCACAACCCAAGTAGTGGAGCCACAGTGAGATTAGATGCCTAAAATTTAGATCCGATCAGGAATTAGAACCAGGTAAAAGAACATTTTAGAATTTCTCTCCTGTCCTCTGATGACAGGATTCAACCATAACTGCCTTTTTTGCTGTACTGTTTCTCTTTAACAAGACAAAGTGGTTTTATATAAATGTTTAAAAAAGGAATGAGAGGGTGCAAAAATGAATGATTTTAGTTAAAAATACTTGTTCTTCTTATAGATGTTGGCTTCTTGGCCTCCATACCCTTAATATTTCACAGCTGCAATCTTAATAGATACACATGAAGTAGTATTATTATCATTAGTGTCAAAATGTTGACAGGAAAGGGCTAAATTATGTGTTTATTTCTTACAGCCAACTGCACCTATAATATGTGAATTTCTTACAATGATGGCAGTTTGTCACACAGCAGTGCCAGAGCGGGAAGGCGATAAGATTATTTACCAAGCAGCATCTCCAGGTACAAATGAAGCAATTGTGATACAATTTTTTTTTGGTGGAAAATTGTTCTGAAATTTGAGATTATTCAGAAAAAAAATCAATTTAATTTGCAGAAGTAGAATAACCAAGTCACATTTTTTAGATCAAAAGTTTTACAACATTGTAAATCAACTATACTTCAACTAAATAAACAATGAATAAAAATAAAAATTTACATACTAATTAGGAAAGTTACTTTGGCTTTCAAAATTAAACATATTTTAAAATATAATAACTTTATTTGTGTGATTTTTGTTTTATGACATAAATTACATGGAAATTTGAATGACAAAATTCATGCAATTAAAAAAACTGGTACTTTTTTATATACACATAGTAAACTCTCCCTTCTTTGGAAAAACTAAGAATAGACTGTTAGTCATAAACTGTTTTTGCTTGTGAGCAGACAAGAAAAGGAAGATCTGTTTGCCTAAACAGTGTGCATTTTATTTTATTTTGCTTTTTATGGTCACAGCTACAGCGTATGGAAGTTCCCAGGCTACGGGTCAAATAGAAGCTGTAGCTGCCATGCAGCCTACGCCACAGCCACAGCAACATGGGATCCAAGCCGTATCTGCGAGCTACACCACAGCTCACAGCAATGCCAGATCCCCAACCCACTGAGCAAGGCCAGGAATTGAACTTGCATCCTCATGGATACTAGTCGGGTTTATTTCCACTGAGCCACAACAGGAACTCCCAATGTGCATTTTAGAACACCAACTTTGCTTTCTTCTTTTGGAAATGGTAATCAAGGAGCTCCTTGTGTGTTTATTTAGATGAGGAAAGTTTTACACTTTTGAAGGGATTCCATGAGATATGTATTAGCACAGTTATCAGTATTTAATATTTAGGCTTATTTTCAATGTAAAATTGGGTAAATAATCAATTGGATGATTGTAAGACTTGAAAAAGAAGGAACACACTTGGGGAAGTTAGTTATGTGTTTAAAACTGTACTCTAAACCAGCACTGGCAACCTTGTAAAATGTACCAAATTCCTTAAAAGCATAAGAAATGTTACCTCTTCCATCACTGAGATAGAGACTATGTGAATGTTTTCTTATCCTGCACCCTATCCTCAGAAACAAGAAGGTCTGATATAATAAAATAGTCAATTTATTTATATCCATTTAATTTGACTCTTAAATATTAGTAATATTATTTTTCTTTTATCTTTTAAATGATTTTATTTTTTCCATATCAGTTCGTTTACCGTGTTTTGTCAATTTTCTATTGTACATCAGAGTGACCCACTTACATGTACATGTGTACTTTCTTTTTCTCACATTATCCTCTGTCATGCTCCATCACAAGTGCCTAGATATAGTTCCCAGTGCTATAGCAGGATCTCATTGCTTATCTACTCCAAAGCAATAGTTTGCATCTATTAACCCCAGACTCCCAGTCTATCCCACTCCCTCCCACTCCCCCTTGGCAACCACAAGTCTTTTCTCCAAGTCCATGAGTTTCTTTTCTGTGGAAAGTTTCCTTGGTGCCATATATTAGATTCCAGATAGAAGTGGTATTATATGGTATTTGTCTTTTTCTTTCACTTACTTCACTTAGTATGAGAGTCTCTAGTTCCATCCATGTTGCTGCAAATGGCATTGTTTTGTTCTTTTTATGGCTGAATAGTATTCCATTGTGTATATGTACCACATCTTCTTAATCCAATAATCTGTCGATGGACATTTAGGTTGTTTCCATGTCTTGGCTGTTGTGAATAGTGCTGCAGTGAATGTAACGGGTGTGTGTATCTTTTTCAAGGAAAGTTTTGTCTGGATATTTGCCCAAGAGTGGGATTGCTGGGTCATGTGGTAGTTCTATATTTAGTTTTCTGAAGTACCTCCATACTGTTTTCCATAGTGGTTGTAAATAAGTATTTTTCTACATTCAACATTTTAGGAGGAAAAGGATCAAACTTAATATGGCAATGTTGTGCCATTCATTTTTTTCCAGTTTTATTAAGAAATAATTGACATACATCAGTATATCCCTAGTACATATTTATCTTATAAACTGGAAATTTGTACTTTTTGATCATCTTTTTCCAATTCCCCCTTCCTCTACCCTCCACCTCTGATAAACACATCTAATTTCTTTTTCTATGAATTTGGGATTTTTTTATCTTTTTTTTAAGATTCCTCATATAAGTGATATCATACAGTGTTTGTCTTTCTCTGATTTATTTCACTTAGCATCACGCTTTAATGACCTACCCATTTTGTTGCATATGTAAGAGTTCCTCAGTTTTTATGCATCATTAATTTTAGGAAAAGTTTTCTAAAGAATCTGCTGGACCAAGGGGTACATTTAAATTATCCTTTTTTAGGTGTGTTTGGCTAACAGACTTAATCTTCAAAAATATGACATGTCTCAGATGCCTTCAGTTATTCTCCTCATTCCTTTGGCATAGCTAATTTAAAAGAAATGGATTTTAATAAAAGGAGCAAGAACTAAAATAATTTTAATTCTTTTTAGAATTAAGCAGAAAATTGTATTGCAGTATTGTATTGCTCCTGTATTTGAGATAACTATTTTTCACCATGTATTTGCTTTCTCTTTTCCTAAAACAGATGAGGGAGCCCTGGTCAGAGCAGCCAAGCAACTGAATTTTGTTTTCACTGGAAGAACACCTGACTCAGTGATCATAGATTCAGTAAGTTATTTCATTTTAAGTCTCTCTTAAAGCAGTGCATATGCAGGGATTTCCAAGCTAAAAGAATACCCAAAAGCTCATAATAAAATGGAGATTCCCTACTCTAGTTCCATTCTCTGGAAGCAACCACATTCTATTCTTTCAGCTATTTCTTCAGTTTTTTTAAGCTATTCCATCATGGGTTTTTTTGTTTGTTTTGTTTTGTTTTGGACTCCCCCTTTTTGTTGATGCAAACAGTGGCATAGGTCTCAGACGTGGCTCAGATCCCACGTTGCTGTGGTGTGGTATAGGCTGACAGCTGCAGCTCCAATCTGACCTCTAGCCTGGGAACTTCCATAGGCCATAAGTGCAGCCCTAAAAAAATATAAAAATAAAATGCTCTTAAGCTGTCACTATAATTATTCTGATTATCATATGGGAAAAGCATCCTTCTTCAAAAATTAAATATTAACTTTCAAATGTTCTTTTCCAGAGTTTCTCAATCTCCACCTAGGAGAAAAGAACAGCATTTAATGACTGCATCACTTGTGTATGAGATGCATGACAGACTATGCCAGATCTTTTTTTTTTCCTTTGGTCTTTTTAGGGGCCACACCCTCGGCATATGGAGGTTCCCAGGCTAGGGGATGAAGTTGAATCAGAGCTGTAACCACTGGCCTACACCACAGATATAGCAATACCAGATCCGAGCCGCCTCTGTGACCTACGCTACAGGTCACGGCAATGCTAGATCCGTAACCAACTGAGTGAGGCCAAGGATCAAACCTGTGTCCTTATGGATAGTAGTCAGAATCGTTTCCACTGAGCCTCAATGGGAACTCCCCAACTAGGCCAGATCTTTGACAAGAGCTGCATTATGCAGAATAATAAGGCCAGTCTCCTCCTATGCCACCAAAGAACAGCACATGGGACATAAATGCTAATCACAAAAGCACAACAATTGTTACAAGCATTTTTTTTTCTTTCAAACATTTACTTCATGAGTCCCATTAAAAAGCCTTAACCGCAAGTACAGCCATACTTCCAAGGATATAAAACACTGCAGAAAGTTTTATGCCACCAGGAATCCACAGCCGTTCCAATAACACAACAGAAAATGCCCCATGGAAAACTTATGACAAACCACTCATTCTGGTGTTGAAACTAAGGGAAGAGGCATCCAGGAGCTGTTCACCGGCCCCTTGTACCCATCAGGAAACGCAGAACCTAACACTCTGCAGGCCAGCTTGAAGTTTTTCCTCCACTTGCTCTCATCTGTTTGTTTTGAGCACCTATGTTACGTGTTAATAACTGTTAGTTAACCTTTGGTTTTCTCGTGGGTAAGAGTGATGCTGGTGTGGCGGGTCTGAGCTTAACAGGGTGCTTGTCAACCCTGGGCTTCACTGTGGGATGGTCCAGCGGGATCAGTTTGGGAAGCTGTGGTTGGCTGTACCCTTAGGACTTCTCTCCAGTGTGCGGATTCCCCAGAGAGCAGTCTTCTGATTTCTGCCCGGAAGGTCTGGCTGCCAGAATGGAGGGGGTGGGGGCATCGGAGCCTAGCATTTAGCACTAATATGATGCCTTCACCGGTGCCAGCAAATGGCTAGACAGAGCGCCTCTGTTTCACCCTTTATAGAGCAAAGCCTCTGGTCTTCTCTCTTCACTTGGAAGAGCCAGTGCTGAGAACTGCTTTTCCAGGATCTCTTTTCCGGTTCTCACATCTCAGGCCCCGCCTTTACCTCACGAGATTCTCGAGCTGCCTGGTATTCCCCTTCCTTGCATCTTGTAGGGATCCTGTGGTCCAGATCAAGTGAGTTCTCAGCTTCTCCCACAGCTACTGCAGCCTTTGAAACGTCTTGTGTCTAGTTAGGATGCATCTCTCACTGATCCGTTTTCCAGCTTCCAAATTTTTAGTGCTGTTATCTCTTTTCTTATTTTCCAAGCTTTTCTTATTTGCATGTTTCCATATTTTTAAGTGCTTTTTTTTTTGTAGTTTTCATGGGGCTTCAAGAAGGATGCAGATTAAATGTGTTATGTTTGGTTTCAACCATCTTAACCTGAAAATTGCGCAAGCTGAGTTAAAGATGAGTTGTATTTAAGAAGGGACATTTTACTTGTAGTGACATTTTTTTAACCCTAAAATTTCATGACCAGGGTTTATTTCCGAGAAACCAAAGAGACCCGCCACTCTGTATAATGACGTCTTCCTTTTCTTCATAGCTGGGGCAGGAAGAAAGATACGAGCTGCTCAATGTCTTGGAGTTCACCAGGTAAAACAGCTGTTCTTTGATTTGAATGTGTGATATAGATTTTTCTCTCCGTTTTGATTTTTGCCCTTTGGGGTAACTAGAAAGTATGCTTTATTTTTATCTAACTAAATTCATTTAGATAAACTATTGAAATCTTCAGTAAAATGTTTAATTGTCATATCTGTAAGGAGATCGTAAAAAGCTCACATCAGAGTCTTGTGAAGCATGACTCCTGGAGGCAGTGAAAAAGTGTCTTTGAACAGAACTGTGTGCATCAGCTGTAGGGTAAAGACCAAGATAGTGATCTAGGAACACTGTTATACTTAGAGGCGCCAAGATGTGTGTAGAATGAAGATGAATCCAAGTTAGGAACCCACCATTCTAATTACGTGCTCATTATAATGTCTTGCTGTCTTCAGGATTTCAGAAACCATATCCAGCTCTCTGTTAGATAGAAGACCAATTTCCATCTAGTAGGAAATAGAAGAAGCGACAAGATCATCCTACTTACTTTATGTCTTAAGGTCATATAAGAGAGGTTTTCTATTATAGTCAGTGATGTCTCTGCAAGTTTGGGGCTCTTTATTTCCATAAGACTGACTCTGTAGTTTCCCAGCTAACCTACATTCTTGAGACAGATTGGCCTCAACTGCAAATAGGAGGGTCTTTAAAGATTGCATCATCATTTAGAGGACCCTTAAAGGTAACTTGAAGGCCATAGCCAGACAGTAATGTTGCCGTTCAAGGAAGAAAGTGTCCACCCTGTTTCTTGAACTTTCTCCTCCATAAGGCAAGCTTGTGTGTACACTGACTAAAAGAGGCATTTCATTTTCTGTGCCAGCTTTGGTTGCTGTCTTGGTTGGGTGTGGCCACAGGCCATCAGTTGATATCAGAAGTAATGGGATTTATCTAACTTGGTTGGATGATTAACTGTAACAGAGTATTCCCAAAGTACATCACCCAAGTCTTTTTTCACATCAAAGTGACTGTTTTTCCTAAGCCTACTTGTATCATGCCTGTAATATATTATAAATAGTGTATCAGTTAGCATTTGGATATGTTTGTTTACAAACACACACTTAGAAGCACTATGCAAATGATAAGTGTCCTGAAGAAAAGTAAAGCAAAATTTAGGAGCTCCCTGATGGCACAGCGGGTTAGGGATCCAGTGTTGTCATTGCTGTGCTTCAGATTGCAGCTGTGGCACAGGTTCAGTCCCTGCCCTAGGGACGTCTGCATGCCATGAGTACAGCCAAAAAGAAAGCAAAGTTATTGGCTCTTTCAGGATGCTATGAAAATAAGAAAAATGAATGTAGTGGTGTTAAAATAGTCTGTGTGAAAGGCATTAGTGGTTTAAAGTAGCCCAGCAGTGACAAGAAAGTGAAGTTTACAGGATCCAGACCCCCTTTGGAGGGATGTCAGGGGGATACGGGAATGGACGGGATGTCGCAGGAGAAAGAGGGCTTCTGGCACGAGCGCCTGGGTGGATAGAGGTGCTGTTTACCCAAATGGCGGATACAGGGCAGATGCTGAGGAGGAGGTGTTTGAACCACTAGTGTTTAGATGCAGGTGAGATAGACAGATGGAGGCGTCAGGCAGGCAACTGGGTATAGGGAGCCTGACACACGAAAGGCCAAAATACAAGTGTGGTAGTCACTGGCCTCTAGGTGATATTTAAAGCCGTGACAGTGATTTAGGTGTTAAGGAAATAAAATCTAGAGTAAGGGAAATGAGGAGGGCTGAAGGCTGAACAATGAGTAACTCCAGCTTCTAAGGGTTGATGAGAGAAAGGCGGATTAGCACAGGAGACTGCTTTGTGGTTAGAGACAGAGAGCACAAGAACACAAAGCCAAGAGAAAAGGGTGAGTTCCTGGAGAGAGAGAGTGCTCATCTTGAGGGACTGCTGCCAGCTCAGATAAGATAAAGCCGAAAGTGCCTGTGGGATTTAGAGATTCAGCAACTGGTGAGAAGAGAAGAAAGACGGAGGTGCCTGGGAAGTGGAGGTGGAGAAGGTGTGTCAGGTAATTGTTCTGAGAAGTTGAGCTGTGAAGGAGAGTAGAGTGTTGAAAAGGCATTTGTGTGGCTCAGAGGGCTGGATTGTTTGGGGTGAGTTTCTTAGGAGAGAGATCAGACTGTGCTGAAGGGCTGAGAAGGTTCTAGGAGGAGGAGATGCCGGTTCAAGGGGAGCCCCGTGACCTAGGAGCGAAATCCACAGCACGTGTGAAAGGAAGGTCTCTGATAAGAAAAGTATTTTCTCTCCATGGCGTCAAGAAAAGAGACAGAGAGGATGGTCCACAGTGGATTAATGTGCAGGGTTGGTTTGGGGTTTTTTTTTTTGTTTGGTTGGTTTTTTTGTCTTTTTAGGGCCTTACCTACAGCATATGGAAGTTCCCAGGCTAAGGGTCAAATCGGAGCTGCAGCTGCAAGCCTACGCCACAGCCACAGCAACACAGGATCCAAGCCACAGCCAGACAGTAATGCTGCTGTTCAAGGAAGAAAGTGTGGTAGTCATTGGCTTCTACGTGATATCGGCCTCCACAGCTCACGGCAACGCTGGATCCTTCACCCGCGGAGCAAGGCCAGAGACCAAGCCCACACCCTCACGGACACTGTACTGGGTTATTAACCTGGTGAGCCACAGCACGAGCTCCACCTGTGCGGGTTTTAATGGCAGAAAGAATAGAGATTTCTTGTGGTGCCTTCCATCAAAGTGAATTACAAAATTTCTGAGGGTCTGGAGTGACAGGGACAACTGGAGACTTGAAGACTTGGAGAGGTGCTCATAGTCCCGCAAGGGGAGTCGGGGGAGAGCTTATTAGAGAAAGTAGGTGACAAGGCAGTACGGAACACCCAGTGATGTTGGGACCATGTGTTTTCTCATCTCTGTGGCGGGGGGACTTTGCTCCCATAATGTCTGCTTACTCTGATGGACCACAGAGAGGGTTTCTGTTCACCCAAGATTGGGGAGTTTTGCCAGGAGAAGAAAAGAGTAAGGAAGTCGATGAGTCTGGGACCATGCCATCCAAGTCGGGTGAAGAGAGGCATGAATCCAGAAGGGCTGACTGAGATGAGGAGTTCCCTGGTGGTCTTGCCGTTAAGGATTTGGTGTTGCCAGTGCTGTGGCTAGGGATAGATTCCCTGGAGTGGAATTGTGCTGGGAGCATGACCAAAAGGGGGGGGGGGGTGCTGACGTAGAATATGGAATACACAGGTGTCACTACAAAGGGACCGCAATTAAATGTGGGCCTAATGCACAGGGATGGAGATCAGAGGTGTTCATACAATGGGGATTACAGATGGAGAAAGAGAAGACTAGATATTCCTAGATACTTGTGAAGGAAATTCTTGACTGTGTGCTATGACACCTTATCTAACTGCTCCTGTGCACTGGCCTCATCTCAGTTTTCTTAGCAACAGAACTGAAGGTAACATTTAGTCATAAGGTAACACAAATAGACACAGACACTTGAGAAGTGTTTTTTTCTGGAGAGAGTGCTTCCAGAAAAGCACACTCTCTTCCAAGTAAGGCTCATCTGGTGCAACCCCATGGTAGTTTGCGCTGTTCAATGTTACTTACAGTCTCTTTGCCGATGCATTGAAAGATGTTGTATGTTTGATTAACAATTTTTATCTAATTGTCCATACTGCCAATGCAGTGTTAAAAGTGTTTGTGCTCATTAACTAGGGTTTGTAAATAAATTAGGCTTTTTACATGATGGTAGTAGTTTGCTAGTAATTAAATGATCATGTGAAGGCGTAGGTGGGTTTTTTAAGTGTTAGTGTTTGCTTTTATGTGTGATTGGGTTTGTACTTAAAATTGATTATCAGTTCTCTTTTTCATAAAAGCCATAACATAGAGTTCATTGTAAAAGATACAGGCTTAAGGATTTTTTTTAAAATCTGAAAACACTGACCCAGAACTCTTCTCTACCCTGGTGGGTATTAACTCTTGCAGGTTTCTAGGGAGCTATTTTGCAAATTATTCCTATAGGGCAGCAGATGGTACCCTGGTGCCTGAAAAAACATGATGTAACTTTCAAAGACACTCAACTGGATGCCCAGGGGATGGTTTGTGTATGTGGAAGGATTGGCCTCATAATTTGGTCAAATTTACTTTTTCACTGTGAGTATTAAAGTATGTGAAGCATGACAAACATAAAGATGCATATTCTCAGTATGATGACACATGGTGGAAACCTTCTTTCTTTCAGTGCAAGAAAAAGAATGTCAGTGATTGTTCGCACTCCATCCGGGAAGTTACGACTTTACTGCAAAGGAGCCGTAAGTTTTTATTTTGGTCTTTTACAGTTTTGATTTATGATGGCTTATAATGTATATGTTAAGTGTTCTGCTATGGAAATGTAACACAGATGTTGAGCCTAAAGTTGCTGACATCCACTTTTGGTGGTGTTTTATAGTAATACTGTTCAGCCTCTTGTGAAATGTGGAATGCCTTCCGGATAAATGTGGTGCTTTGAAAAAGTTTGGCCTAGGTTATTTATATAATTCCATTTTTGATACATAATAGTTGAGGTTTGTATTTTATAAACATGTTATTAGACAATTAAATACAGATTTTTTTTTTTTTTTTTTTACTTTTTAGGGCTGCACCCTTGGCATATGGAGATTCCCAGGCTAGGGGTCGAATCAGAGCTTCAGCTGCTTGCCTACGTAACAGCCACAGCAACACGGGATCCGAGCCACCTTGCGACCTACACCACAGCTCGCAGCAACTCTGAAACCCCAACCCACTAAGCGAGACCAGGGATCAAACCCGCATCCTCAAGGATACTAGTCAGATTTGTTTCCATCGCGAGTTTCCATGATGGGAACTCCCAGAAAATATTATCAAATTGTATTAGAAATGTGGTGACCTATACCAGTTGGAATATAATTTTCTATTTTTTTTAATTTTCCAAAGACCATGGAAGTGGAAAAAAATTGAATCACAATGACTTCTCTAATTTCTTCATGTGGTGATTATTATTTGTCTTGCATTGTTTTAATTTTAACAGCATTCTAACTGTTGGTTGGCTTTGGTAAATTGGCAGTTTATATTGACAGAAATAGTCATATGTCATTCTAATTGAGTTTTCCTAGTTAGAATTTGTTTACACTCATGGAAAAATAAGAAATCTGCTGACCAGAGCCTTTTGTTTGTTTGAGGTTCTTAAAATTAATTAGTATTAAAAAAAATAGTATTTGCCTTCTGAATTATCCCTCCCATGTATCTAGTCTACTTGGACCACTCAGGTAACTTTCCAGCTTGGAACTTTCCAATTTCAAATATAATCAATAACCTTTATTTATCACATGGAACTTGGAAACTGAACTTATTAAGAATCCCAAGCTTATTATTTAAATTCCTGTTGAGAATGTTTTTCAGTGCCTTGATTTTAAAGCAGTGAAATGCAATTTTTGAATGCCTTGGTTTTAAAGTATTTTGATAGAATTATTTTATGATGTTTCATGAATTTAGTTTTAGATTTCCTTTGGCTGTTGATTCAAACACATAACATTTATTTGCTGTGCTCATTTTATCTACTAGACTTTGAACTGGATTTGGGGGCTAGGAAGATAAGACCTAAGACTGGCCAGGAGCTTAAAAATAGGGAAATGCAGGAGTTCCCGTCGTGGCTCAGTGGTTAACGAATCCAACTAGGAACCATGAGGTTGTAGGTTCAATCCCTGGCCTTACTCAGTGGGTTAAGGATCCAGCATTGTCGTGGGCTGTGGTGTAGTTTGCAGACGCGGCTCGGATCCCACGTTGCTGTGGCTGTGGTGAAGGCCGGCAGCTACAGCTCCTGTTAGACCCCTAGCCTGGGAACCTCCATATGCCGTGGGTGCGGCCTTAGATAAGGCAAAAGACAAAAAAAAAAAAAAAATAGGGAAATGTATACAAAGGAAAGATTAATATACAATATTAATGTATATTATAAAGATCTCCCACATCCCAGTGATAACAGTCAGTAATAAGGTAGTAAAGAAAGTCCTTAATGTAGTTCCCATCATGGCACAGAAGAAACAAATCCGACTAGGAACGATGAGGTTGTGGGTTTTGATCCCTGGCCTCACTCAGTGGGTTAAAGATATGGTGTTGCTGTGGCTTGGTGTAGACCCACAGCTGAAGCTCTCATTCATTCCCTATCCTGGGAACCTCCATATACCGTGGGTGCAGCCCTAAAAAGCAAAGAGAGAAAGAGAGAGAGAGGAAGGAAGGAAGGAAGGGGGAGGGAAAGGAAGGAAGGAAAAAGAGAAAGAAAGAGAGAAAGGAAGAAAGAAAAGAAAGAGAGAAAAAAGAAAGGAAGGAAAGGAAGGAAGGAAGGAAGGAAGGAAGGAGGGAGGGAGGGAAGGAAGGAAGGGAGGAAGTCCTTAAGACTTTTCACTTTAAATGGTTTTTATGTGTCCAGGATAACCATCCCCAATCCATGTACCTTTGTCTAAGTTTTAAGCAATCTAGCTAGAAACTTTGGGGAATTAAAGCATTGAATAAAAAGTAAAAATATTGAACTTTCTTCTTAAATAATTATAGAGATAGTTTGCATGTATTAACTTGCTTATTCTTTTGTTCCGCTCCACTCCCAAATTAGCTATGAAATGTGATTGAATACTGAGAAGGCACAGCCATGTAAAACAGCGTGGTCCATTTGAGAACTGCACGTAGTGTGATGGGAAACAGCAGAATGGGAGGTGGGAAAAGGCAGTCATGCCCAAGAACTTCACCTTTGTTCCTGGATCATTCTGATGCCATTTAGAAGATGATTTCAAGCAGAAAAGAGATGCGTAGAGGGTTACAAGTTGAAGCTGTTGACTGTAGTCCAGATAAAAGTTGATAAGGATTTAAACCTTGTCAGTGAAGACAATTGCAGAGAAGATTAAGAGGACAGAAATGCAGGATTTAGTCACTGACTACATGTGGGTGATGAGGGAAAAGATGATCTAGGATTATCAACAGGTTTGTTTGGCTAACTGAATAGCTAAGTGATACCACTTACTAAGAAAAAGGATTGGGAGCTACATCTGGGCCATAAAGCAGAGTTACCTGAATTTCACAGTGGAAGATATGTGCAGTGCTGATACAGATTTAGGAGTTCAAAGTAGGGCTGGAAATTAAAAACAAGGAATTGATGAGATCCCATATGAATAAAATATTGCATGAAAAGAGAGGAGCGCCCGGCGTGAAAAGTAGAGGATTCAGGAAGGAAGTTGAAATTTGGAGGAAAGCCCAAGGAGACTTGATTCCTAGGTAGAGTGAATAACCAACAGTGACAAGTGCAACAGAATACTTTCATAATGAATGTTAGTTAAGAAGTCATCAAGAGTACTTTCCAGTTAAGGTAGCATAGCCTGTTTGTACGTTTATGTAGCTCTTCAATTCCAAAATCATGGCTGTGATGGATATAGTATAAAGAAGAAACAGAAAGATGTAGATGAAAATAGGAATAGAAAATCAAGTGGTACATCAAACGGAAGTCTTGAGCTAAGACAAGTAGGCATCCCAGACCCTGAGTTTGGAATCAGGGAGTGGAGTTTGGTTTCTGTAGAACAATGGGCACAGACAGTACTTTCTGTAAAATGTAGTTGGGAGCCTGCCTCCCCTCTTTGAAACCTAAGATAGCGATGAGCTTCCTGATCAAGAGAAGGCCTGAAGAAAGCCTCATTCAAGCCACCTTAGGGGGCAGAGGGGAACCTAAAACCCCTAGATCAGAACACACGCTGAGAGGGTTAGAGCAAGAGAAGGACTTAGAGACATATGAGGAAATCTCTTGCCAAAGAGAGACCGAGCTTATAAACCACTGGAGCCTGAATTCACCCTAGATGAAATCACTTGGGATACAAGTAAGATAAATTAGAGATCGTAAATAAACTTAAGAAAAAAACATCAGCAAATGAAATAAGCTCTAGATAGGCAGAATTGGTGAAGTGAAGAATGTACTGAAGAATTCAACTAGAATATCTCACAGAGATGGTGGCTGTGTGTGTGTGTGTGTGTGTGTGTGTGTGTGTGTCTGTGGATGACTTATTTTTCTTTTTTTATTTTTGTCTTTTTTTTGGCCTTTTCTAGGGCCGCACCCGTGGCATATGGAGGTTCCCAGGCTAGGGGTCTAACAGGAGCTGTAGCTGCCGGCCTACACCACAGCCACAGCCACAGCCACGCGGGATGCGAGCCACATCTGCAACCTTCACCACAGCTCACGGCAATGCCGAATCCTTAGCCCACTGAGTAAGGCCAGGGATCGAACCCGCAACCTCATGGTTCCTAGTCAGATTCATTAACCACTGAGCCACGACAGGAACTCCGACTTATTTTTCTTTTTTCCAGATTCTTGGCAATGTCTTGCTTTGTTAATTTTTAATTGAAAAGAAAAAAGGGAAAGTATACAATACACAGTTTATGGTCGGCCATAGTAGCCAATTTAGGAAAAGTTACATTTACATGCATAAAAATTTATTCAAGAAAATAAAAATCCTACTCCAATACTTATATACCAGGGGAGAAATTAGAAATTAGACTGATACACTTAATCCTTTAGGGACCTTAAATTGACGGAAAATTTCATTAAATACCTTTTAACTAAGTGTGTCATATGCAAAAAAGGCCACATCTGAGATTAGTAATTTCTAGCAGTTCACCTCACCACCACTTTAGAGGCGAAGTACAAATAATTCTAAAGGGCATATGTAAACACAGAAAATGTTTGTCTAAATTTAAATATAGATGTCTCTAATGTCTTTAGCAAACACTGCAACCCCAGCTTCATGCAGCAGGTCAGTCTCGTCTTAGTGTTTAACCTGACAACAAGGTCAGGTTCCTTGATGGTAATTTACTAATTTATAGCAGGATTATCTACATGACATCAGAATAAATGACAGTGCTTAGATAAGTCATTATGTAAGACCTTTTTTTTCCTGCCTGATACCTTATTATTATTGATTCTTGTATTTCATTGTATACCTCTTCTTTATTTGACTAGATTGTGTAATGCAATATTCCAGACAAGTGAAATTTGGGGCTAATTGAGAATTACATCAAATGTTTTATCCATTTTGCACATATTTTTAGAACACTTGCCATGTGCAAAGCAGTGTAGGTGAGAACAGGGCAGCACTGGATTCTAAAGATGACAGGAAAACAGTACTTTGAATGAAAATTTACCAAAGATAAGTTCATAATCAGGAAGTTCTTCTCATAATGTGAAGCTCTTCACATAAGTGACTGTAATCTGATGGTCATGCCACTGCAGTAGTGTCATCCAACCATGATTTTCCACTTTTGCCCTGACAAGGGTTAAGACCCTAGATAAGTAAATCCACTTGGGATTTTCTGTAAACGTAGCCTTGGTAGGTTCTACCTCTGATCCTATGCTTTAGTCCCTGTGAAGAAACTTTTCCATGTATCGAACATTTATTGTAGCCATCTGAATAAATGAAGACATTTTGGGTGAAAAGGTATCTATATGTATTTATTTTTCACATGTAGGCATGGCCAATTGTGATTGTCATTTAAAACATACTCTACAATTCATGCAGAAAGCCACATTCTGTTTCCTGCTTTCAATGATACCATAAAAAAGATAGAAAATTCCCCTAGTCAGTTACTTCCACTGGAATGCTTAGTGGCAATGCAGAACTTAATCTCCCTAGCCTTACTATTTATCACTTCACTTTTGTTTTCGTGATTTTAGTGTTTTTAAACTTTGTTCTTAGTTTTAAAATGGCCTGCTTTAATTTCGTTGAAAATTTCAATAGCCTCTGGGAAAAAATAGAGGTTGTAAGTTACACCTTTCTTTCTCAGAAAGGAGCCACAAAGGGAAATTATCATTTCCTTTTGCTATGCCCCCCTCCCCCATTCCACCACTGAAAAATGAAAAGAAATTCATAATTGGAGCCTGGAATATTCCATCTGTTCTGAGGTCACTAAGTTCTGTT
The DNA here is from genome assembly GCA_004024745.2 of Catagonus wagneri. Taxonomy (NCBI): domain Eukaryota; kingdom Metazoa; phylum Chordata; class Mammalia; order Artiodactyla; family Tayassuidae; genus Catagonus; species Catagonus wagneri. The sequence continues at coordinate 24,918,245 of PVHT021183710.1, read as the reverse complement.
TCTCTCAAGGGTTCTAAATCATACTCCATTAGTCTGCTTCCAAACCTCAACCCTGAGACTGGAGACCCCAAAATGGCTAATACCACTGAGAAAGTAATTGCAGGTAAATGATTTATTTTTTCCTGGTCTAATAAAACCATGCAGGCCAAGTACTAAAACGCTTAAAACATTAAACACAAGCCGAAGAAATAACTAAAGGAACAATAGGCAGTTAATAAAGGGGCAGAAATTAGAGAAACGTGCTGATGCATAAAGTTAAAGCTGAAAAAGACTTTCAAGAGAATCTGGTAATTTAATTTTACAGACTAAGTACAGTGAGTGTTAAAGCTAAAGTGACACAATCAGCAATATTCAGTTGTCAGGCAATGTTGCGTTTGTTCGGGATTTTCCCTGCTATCCCCACCTGCCTGCTTCATGGATTCAGACCTGTGTTTCTCAGAGTTTGTTCTTGTGTGAGCACCAGTGCCATAAAGATGCCCTAAGCCCTGAGAGGTTCAGAGTGCCTTTGGGTCATACACCTTACCTCCCCCCCAGAACCGCTGTGTACATTAGCATTTTAAAGGCTCTAAGATGTACTGCAGCAGGGCAAGCTCTTTAGCTCCGTTCACTATAGCATTTCCCAGACTTTTTGTTTGTTTGTTTTTCTTTTTTTGATTTTTAGGGCTGCCCCAGTGGCATACAGAAGTTCCCAGGCTAGGGGTCGAATTGGAGCTACAGCTGCCAGCCTATGTCACAGCCACAGCAACACCAGATCCAAGCCACATCTGCGACCTACAGCACAGCTCACAGCAATGCTGGATCCTTAACTCAGTGAGCAGGGCCAGGGATTGGACCCTCATCCTCATGGATACTAGTCAGGTTGATAACCTGCCGAGCCACAGTGGGTACTCCTCCCAAACTTTTTGAGTGCTGGGCCATGCTCCCTATGGAACACTGCAGAGTTCTGCATAATCTTCGGGGGTGGGAGGAGATCTTGCAGCACATCGAATGTGAGTCAAATATTGATAGAATATGAAAAAAAAATTTTTTTTTGGTATTTTTAGGGCTGCACCCGCGTCATATGGAAGTCCTCAGGCTAGAGGTCGAATCGGAGCTATAGCCGCCTGCCGACACCACAGCCACAGCAACGCAGGATCCAAGCTGCATCTGCCACCTACACCACCACAGCTCACGGTTAAGCTGGATCCTTAACCCACTGAGTGAGGCCGGGAATTGAACCCGCATCCTCATGAATCCTAGTCAGGTTCATTAACTGCTGAGCCACGAAGGGAACTCCAAGGTTTTTTTGTTGTTGTTGTTTGTTATTTTTTGTCTGTGTCCAAAGCATGCAGAAATTCCCAAGCCAGGGAATCAAACCCACACCACAGTGGTAAGAACACAGATCCTTAACATCTGGGCCACCAGGGAACTCCCAGAATATGGGATTTTGAATATTGGCATAACTATGGATTTATTCAAAAAGAAGAAAGATGAGAATCTAGGACTAGAACCTTATTTCTTAAGTGTCCTAAGGGAAACAGTATTATTAGGGTGAAATGTTTTGTGCTTCAACACTAATGCTAAAAGTGATTGATTTTTTTTAAATACTTATTTGTTGCTAATAATGTTGCCATCATCAACTTTATCACCAACTCAGAATGCTTAAGGTATGTTTATACCATCTGTTTGTTTTCTAGGACACTGTAATTTATGACCGGCTGGCAGAGACTTCAAAATACAAAGAAATTACACTAAAGCATTTAGAGCAGTTTGCTACAGAAGGTGAGTGTGATATAGCAATAAAACATGTTTAAGATAAAAAGAAATCATATAGTACTGATATCTAATAGGGTCATTGCTGTTATTTTATAGGTGAGTATAATATGGCAATAAAGCATTAAAATGAAAGAAATCATGCAGTTGGAGTGGATAAGCAATGAGATCCTGCTGTATAGCACAGGGAACTATATCTAGTCACTTACGGAACATGTTGGTGGATAATGTAAGAAAAAGAGTGCCTATATACGCATAACTTTGCTATACAGTAGAAATTGACAGAACACAGTAAACCAACTAGAAAAAATAATCAATCAATAAATAATAAAATAAAATAAATCAAATACTACTAATACCTTACAGGGTCATCATTATTTTACTGAGACATTCTTAAAATAAAATAACAATACATATTGATAATTTCGGTTCTACTATATATGCTATTTCCAGCCATTATTTTATTTTGCTTTCCTGTATTTGTTACAATTTTTAGAGACATCATCTCCACCTTGTAGGAGGTGTGGGGCCTGTAAGTCTGTTTTGCTTTTTATTTTTTTTAATTTCTTTTTATGGCTTCGTCCACGGCACGCGTAAGTTCCCGGGCCAGGGACTGAATCCGAGCCGCAACTGTGGTCTACGAACACTGGATCCTTTAACCCACCATGCTGGGCCAGTGATCGAACCCACGCCTCTGCAGCAATCCAAGCCACTGCAGCTGGATTCTTAACCCACTGCACCGCCACAGGAACTCCTGTTTGCTCTTTAGAATGGATACTGTTTAAGTTTAAATACTTTAAATCTCAAGTAATGCAGCGGGAAAGAAACAAGAGTCAAAGAAATGGATATTCTAACCTAAGAAAGAGAAGATGAAATAAACAAACCTCTATAACTATGAAAACAATTATTCAGTTTAGTTTCAACTCAGGACTTTTTATGAAGCCCCAGTCACATGCCAGGCTGTGTGTGCAGTGTGTGAATCTGTGGTATAGCTTAGTTCTGTCTCTGGTTTCCAGGAATATAATACAGGGAGATGATCTAGAGAAGGAAGTGAGAGTTGTTCGGCCCTAGCGTTGGTAGACAAGAACTTAGAGAATCCTACCTCTAAACTTGGCAATAGTGGCCAGCGCCCTACCTGAATCCCGTCTAAGCTGTCCCTCTTGTCTGCCTCTGCCGGAACTGTTGCCGGTGGCAGCGGGCCTGACCTCCGATCAAATCCTCCCCCTCTTAATCCAAGCTGCAAAAAGATAGGAACTTTGTTTTAAAGGACCAGCCTTTCAGAAGCAGGGACGTGAAGCACCTTCTCCCATTTGTACCCCCAGAATGGAAGAGCACGGAGTCCCGCGAGTCTGTTGGAGTTGAGGTTCCGTAAGGTGCAGCTTCGGGCGGGCTTGGTGGGTACAGCCTACCCGGCACCCAGAGTGGTTCTTTTCGAGGAGGAGGAAAATTAGGGCCACCTCCTGCGCCTCTCTAATTGTGATGGTGAGGATATTCTAGCTCCTAGACAGATCCCATTGCTGGGCGTCCACCTCTACCCTGGTCTCTTTGGCCCTGGGTGGGTCTGTGCAGGTGCCCCGCTGCTGCCCCAGAGAAAGTCTCCAGACAAGTTTCCAGAAAAGAAAAACATGTCCTAATAAGGCCCCAAAGACGTAAGTTGTGGGGATCTGGCAGCAGACAACCCTACTCCTTTCTTGGAAGATGGAGGCCTCCGGGCACTTGGTGTCCTGTGTTCTTTGCCTCTTTTTCTTATATGGTCTCGGCCATATTTTACTTGGCTTCAGATCACTAGCACCTAATTATTCTGAGAGCTTAATGACCTTGAACGAGAACATTGTCTTCTTGGGAACCTCGTTAACTGCATTTATCGTGGCTGGCAAATGTTTTCGCCTCTTCCTTGTTGCAGCCCATCGGATTTTTTCTGGCTCGGGGTAGCCTCTAAGTGAGTTAGAAAATTGACAGGCACCAAACACTGGAAGTAGGTCACTTCAAATGTCAGCTTTGATTTTCTTCCTAGGGTGTTTCTGGTGGATTTTTTTTTTTTTTTTGGTCCCTCTCCCTCAATTTTTTAAACTGTTAATACTACAAATTCGGTGGTAAGAGAGCAGTAATAAATTCAGTCCTATATCCCAGTGAGAGGGAGGTGGCCCTCCCAATAGACCCTATTAGGACCCCTTCCTTCTTTCCTCCATAAGCATCTATGAAGCTGCTATTATAAGCCGCCCACTGTGCTCAGCACCGGAGTTGCCGGTATGAAGAACTCTGGGACCCTGCCCTTCAGGACCTCAAGATAATTTAGGAGATCACAGGAGAAACAATATGACACATTGTCGTCGACACAATAGGAGTGTTGGGGGGTTTTGCCTGTAGAGTCTCCATGAGAGGAGAATGCTTCAAAGAGGTGATTTTAAAAACTGAGTCTTAAGGTAAACGCAAGGCAGGCAGCAGAGGGGGAACGGAAGAGAATGGAATAGAGAAGTGTTCAGTTTGTAAAAAGATCCTGCCATGGAAAGTGAGTGACAAAGAATGAGTAGAAGACAATTGATGTGTGGTGACCGAGCCAGATTTTGGATTTCTTTTTTTTTTCCTCCCTTTTTTAGGGCCACACCTGCAGTATGTGGAAGTTCTTGTCTAGGAATCCAGTTGGAGCTGCAGCTGCAAGCCTATGCCACAGCCACGGCAATGCCAGATCTGACCTGCATTTGGGACTTATTCTGTAGCTAGCAGCAACGCCAGATCCTTAACCCATGAGCGAGGCCAGGGATCAGACCTGCATCCTCACAGACATTATATTAGGTTCTTAACCTCTGAACCACAACGGGAGCTCCCAGGTTTTGTTCATGCTAGGGCATGGTTAAAAGATTTCAAGCAAAGGAATAACCTGATAAGATTAGGAATTTAGAAAAGTTACTCCAGGCATGAAGGATGGGTTGAAAAAGCTGGGGAATGAGAAGCCAGGTGCCAGTTTTAAAGGCTAGGGGAATATCTGACACCAAGGTTCCAATCAAATGTGAATGGAACTTTAACATATTATTTAAACTGAATCAGAGTTTTTGAAACGAGACTTTGTGAAATAAAAACGGAAGTGTCGGGCTTCTGAACAAAATCTCATTTGATGTTGGGGTGTGCTCCCTTTCTGCAGGGTTAAGAACTTTGTGTTTTGCTGTGGCTGAGATTTCTGAGAGTGACTTCCAGGAGTGGCGAGCCGTCTATCAGCGCGCATCCACGTCTGTGCAGAACAGGCTGCTCAAACTGGAAGAGAGCTACGAGTTAATTGAAAAGGTAAGTGGAAGACTGTTTTGCTCATCCGGAAAGTTTGATTTCCAGAAAACTTCATCTTAAGACAAGGGGCTAATAAAATAACAATCGGAATATCTTAGAGTTCCTGACATGGCGCAGCGGAAACGAATATAACTAGGAACCATGAGGTTGTGGGCTCAATGCCTGGCCTCGTTCAGTGGGTTAAAGACCTGGCTTTGCCATGAGCTGTGGTGTAGGTCGAAGATGTGGCTCGGATCTGTTGTTGCTGTGGCCGTGACGTAGGCCGACAGCAATAGCTCCAACCGGACTCCTAGGCTGGGAACTTCCATATGCCTCGGGTGTGGCCCTAAAAAGCAAAAAAGAAGGGAAGGAAGGAAGGAAGGAAGGAAGGAAGGAAGGAAGGGAGGAAGGGAGGAAGGGAGGAAGGAAGGTGAAATATCTTGACATACCACTAACTAGGTTGAATCTCCTCGGGTCTAAGCCCTGACATGCTTCATGTTTTTGCTGAAAAGTCTCTGGAATTACTTTGTATGGGTCTTTGGTCTTTTCACAATTTTAGGTCAAATAGAGGCTCGTCTAGCTATCTCCTTGCCCAGGTTTCCACTGCTTCTGCATCCTTGAAGATATGCATGCCCGCTCCCCACACACCCAGACATTGCATTCACACGCATGTGTACATACGGGTAGTGAAGGCGTATAATGTGTAATACCAAGTGATAGAATAAATATGCAGCTTGTGTGACTTCATACTACTAATAAAGAATGTACACGCCGACAGTCCCGGGCTTAGACCTGGCCATTGTTCACTTATGTACATCCATCATTTTTGCCACAACTATACATATCCTCATTTTACGGATAGAGAAACCAAGGCTGTTTGGCCAAAAAGTGATGGATACACGATGGCGGATACTACGTAAATTGCAAGAAACCTTGCCTGCTGAATGAAGACTAGCAAACATTTTTATGTTGTCCTTCCCCTGTGCCAAGTGCCGTTTTTAGCACTTGAGTCTATTAACCTGTTTAATCATCACAGCATCCCTTTGAGGCAGGTCCTGTTAATTATGGCAGCTCTGCAGATGGAGAAATCAAGGCACCAGAGAGGTTATGTAACTTGGCCGAGCTTACTCAGCTCCCAGAGGGTGAGCCCGAATTCTCACTTTGGCTCCAGAGTTCATGCTCTTAGCCCCTCAATTATCTTCATTCTGACCTTTAACTGTCCATTAAATAACTTCCTAGTTATATAATTCCTTCAGCTGAACTCATGCGTGTAAGGCATAGAATCAAGCTTGTCCGTTAGCTGCGGTTTACTGGATCTTGCCTTCAGGTGCATAAAGGCTGACATGTTTTTCCTACTTCTCAGCGTACTTCCTGGTACCTCCTGTCTTGAGCAGTGGCCAGCACCCCGCATGCCTCCCTGGTCCTTTTTCTCCTTCCTCTCCCCACAGGCCCTCCCTTTTGGATTACCCTGGGACTGGGGTGCTCCGCTGTGGGTGGTTTTCTCTTATGCAGTTGCCCCGTGTGACTGCAGATGCTGTTCCCCTGTCCCCTCAGCAGACTGAGATCACTTCAGAAGCTGGTGTGTTTCTCCTCCCTCCCTTACACCGGAACTTAGTCTGTATCCTCCTTACTCCTCAGAAGACTCGTGATAGCACGTTTGATACCCGCCAACCTGATAAACCGCATCACCTCCACCATCACCAGTTTGAGATGTGCCCACAGCAGGGGACCTGTTATCAATCCGCTTATTGAATTCCTCTCCCTCTCCCTTTCTTTTCTAACGTGCTTAATATGTGATCACGTCTTCGGGATGTTATGTAGTGAAATAAAATAATATTTCATCTATGAGGCCGTGACCATAATCTCTTTCAGTATCTCCAGCCAAAGTCATATATTGTTTTGAAGCAGCACTAATCGTATTGATTTTTAATCTTTGGCTTCTCTTACTCTTGAAACGTTAGAAAAAAATTACTCTGTTTGGAAATGATTCTTTTTCTCCTGTCTCCTTTCCTACACAGCCTGAATATAATCTAGCCTTTTCCCCTGTGACAATGCTAGAACCAATATATAATAATTGACTATAAAAATATTTGAAATTAATTCTAACCACTAAATTTTGTTTCTACTTGAAGCACACTGTAGCAGATTCTGGAGTTGAATGGTTAATGTGCTTAACATTTTTACTGTGAACGTCGTAGAGTTTATAGATTTGATTTTATAGGTTTAACAGTTGTGTGTGTGTGTGTTTCATCTGTTATTAAATTTTGACTTACGTCACTGAGACAGATGTTCAACCTTTATCCCAGCAGATGGCGATCGTGAGTCACATTGAAATTTAAGTTGCCTGGGGAAACCCATTACCTGTATGTGCATATTTTTAGTTTACAGAGACAGAAGCTTCCATTATGACCACCTCTTTCCTAAAATAAATGACAAAGAGAATTTGTAGCTAATTCCTCTTTACTTTGTGATAAGCCACGCTCTCTAATTTTTATTGAAAAATCAAAAAGGTGAAGAGATTAGTTCCCTTGTCCAACCAGCATGTTCCAAATAAGGAGTAATTTTCTACATCCATCGCTACCCCTGAAAACATAGTTGTTTTCAGCTATTAACTTAGTTACCTTTCATTAGGTAGTTAATAGATGCTAGGTATCAGGGATGCACAACTAAGGAAGTGTCATAGTCTGAACCAATTCCTCCAGGAAATCCAGGAGTGACCCACAAACTTGGACAAAAGGAAGCTTTCAGAGAGGTGGTGACTTTTGAAATGAGCCTCAAAAATTATTTTACCAGTTAAAGGAGAGCAGAGTTCCCTTTAGAAAGAAAATAATAGGGACAATGACACGGAGGGGATCTCTGCAACTAAAAAATATTTTTCTGAAAAATAATCTTCCCAACTCTGGTCATTTGAGGACTGTGGGGTTTTTCATAGATCTAGAGCTGGGGCGAGAGCACGTCTGCTTCCTTGGTCTGAGCATCTGTTCTTTGTTCAAATCAGCTGGGACTAGTGCTCCTCGGGGTTGGGGCTACTGTGATCATGCATTCTAGTGAGGCGGGATTCAAGGTGTCAGCACGGCATCTGCCTGCCTGTCACCTCGATTTTCAATTCAGTTGTCATGGTCCTAGGCTCATCCATTTTGGCTTCCTCCTCAGCTGCTTTAAATGAGACTTGTCTGTTTTGTAGTCTATTTTTTACATAATTGGGATCTATTTTTTTGTATAAACCATAATATTAGATTTAGCATGTTAAGATAGTGACTTTTAAACTGATGGTTTTCAGATCTGTTTTTTTTTTAGAGCAGAACCCATTTTTCCAAACGAAATATTGTCTGAATATACATACGTATATATTATGTATTATTATATAATTTTGTATATGGCTGTGCATAATTATCATGTAAGTATATATATTATGTATGTGATATATATTGTATAATATTACATGATATAACATGTATCACATATATATGTAATATATAAATATATATAAAATATATATATGTAATATATATAAATATATATAAAAGCAAAGCTGCTCTGGTTAACAAGTGAAAGAATAGAGAGAAGCCCCTAATTGGTCCTCCACTCAGACCCTTGCCCTCATCATGTTCCATTTCTGGACTCTGGGGCTCCCTGGAGCACAGTTTGGAAACCAGATAATATTCTATCCATGTGTGAAATCTTTAGACAAGGTGCTTCTCAAAATTACTACAGGCATTTTCCCACACTTTTCGGCAAAACATTAGAACATCCTTGTGGTCATACGCAAGATGCTTCTGGACACATTTGAATTAATGATGCAAAATGCCATTGACCCATTAATGGCAGCATTACATTAAAGACTATTCAAAATGTGAAAGAGCTTTTCCTGAAAACAGGAATGCATTTTTAATATGTTACAAAATAAGTGAAATGTTATAATATGATTCAGGTTGTACTTTTAAACCCCACTCTCTGTGTGATCCCGCCAGTGTTCTTTCAGACAAGTAATTCAGCTTTCGAGATTTAGTTAGAGCCTTTTTCCTTTGGAGGCTGTAATTCCTAGCCTAAGCCGAAAACATATTCAAATAGTCCAGGAAGGTCCAAGCAGCTAATGACATCTGTCCCTTGGCACGGTGCTTTGTTACTCTTGTACCCAGCACATCTGAGCGCTCGAATGCCCCCTTCACCTCCTGGGTACATGACAGGAGAGAGGACCTGGAAGATGTGAAAAGGTGCTCCAGATAGGGCTGTCCCTCCAGACAGTCGTATTTAGAGGATTTAGGGCTTTTACCTTCATCCATAAAATATCATCAACACCTCTGCCACCAGGTTGTGCAGTTTGGGCTCCAACACTTGTATTCAGATGGTAAACATTTCAGGATTTAAAAAAAAAATCAGTTCTAATGCTATGAGTTGTTTCAACATCTCTTTTCTGTTACTACATAAAGGTCAAGAAGGTGACATTTATTACCAGGAAGCCCAAATCGTTCAGGACCGAGAAGGCTCACCTAGTTAAAATGCAAAAGGGATTATTAGAATCATATCAGATTCTTGAGTTGTCTTGACCCCGTTGAGGAAGAGAATTGTAGCGTCACTTAAACTGATGGACACAGACACCTCTTTGTCCCTCTTCGTCACCACTTGTGAGAATTTGCACTTGTCTCATTCTGTCAGTCCGTGCACTTGACCTGTTTTACCTTTTTTTAGCCTCTTTCTTTTCAAAGACAATGTATTTGGACTTGTAATTTTAGATTTTAGGACCACTTATACTGCTCGTCTATATTTTTAAATATCAGGTGATTTTTAAAATTAAGAATTCATTTGTTTGTATTGGGTCAGGGAAAAAATTGCAAGTAAAAGGATAATTATGAAGCTTTATGCTTTATTAACACTTGTTTCTCTGATTCTCCCCTTCTTCGATCTGCCACTTCACATTTATTTCTAAGACATAAATTTTTTGCCTCATATTCATACTCTGCTGCTGGACTCCTTTGAAAATTCGTAGTACAGAGGACTCTGATCTTAACTTATGAGGGGAGATTTTTATAATTAAACCACTGGTCGAAATATGAAGGTATGCCTTCATGGTAAATAGAGTCTTTGAAAAATTTTTGTATTTATTTGCTTCAATAGGAAAATGCAATTATGTCTTAGCATTGCATAAATTACCTTCAGATCACTTCTGATGTTTATGAAAGCAGAGTATCTGAAGCATTACAGAAAACAGAGTGAGATGCAATACCTGTCTGGATTGGGCAGTGATTGAAACGATGTTCCCCTGGTGATAAAGCTGTTTGTTTCTTCTTATTATGAGGCATAGATTGCAAAATACGCTTTTTTTATTTATTTATTTATTTATTTATTTATTTATTTATTTATTTATTTGTCTTTGGTCCTTTTTTAGGGCCGCACCTACGGCATATGGAGGTTCCCAGGCTAGGGGTCTAATCGGAGCTACAGCTGCCGGCCTACACCACAGCCACGGCAACGCCAGATCCGAGCCGCATCTGCAACCTACACCACAGCTCACGGCAACGCCAGATCCTTAACCCACTGAGCGATGCCAGGGATCAAACCCACAACCTCATGTTTCCTAGTCAGATTCGTTAACCACTGAGCCGCGACGGGAACTCTGCAAAATACGCTTTTTTAAAAAATGAAAACTTACCCAATACTTTTATCTGTTAAAGTTTTTTCTTTAATTAATTTGGATCAGAGAGGATGATTTTTTAACTTAAGAGTAATCAGAAAGGTGTAATTCTGGCAGCATCTAGTTCCCTTTTGAGTCAGATAGCAATGTTGTGTCTTAAATACACAGATTTTGTAATTCACAATTAATATTTATGTTCCACTAATTGCTTACTTAACAAAAGCCCGCCTTCTATTACCCAAGTAGTCTGTGCTTTCTGCGCTTTGAGGATGTGGATTTCAAATGTGTGGTCACCAAGGACTGCTTTAGGGATGTACAGAGAAGGCAGCTAATGATTTTAAAGAATGCGTTCGTTAGACACTTAGACTCAGTCATTTAAAAAACCTATCTTCCAAGTTATTTAACGGGTGAATGTGGGAGGTTGGAAAGATTCAACAGCAAATGCCTCTGCACTTGTCGGGTGTCAGGCCCTGTTGGGGTGGCGGGGGACAGCAGGGGCGGGGGGACAACGCAGCAGGGGAGAAGGATGGGAAGACCTCTGTCTTCTTTCCAGTGCTGGGGGAGGGGCAGTAAACTTGAACACTGGAAAATGCCATTCCAGACTCGGGCGTAGCCCCCTCGGCCCTGCCATAGGCACTGAGGACAGTGAATTAGTGACCTTTTTGACATTATTTCCTTGATTCCTCCCCCCAATGTGGTTGACATTTCTGGGATTTTTTTTTTAAAAGACTGCCTTGATGCGACATAATATAGATTAACCCTCACAGCCAGTGTGACTAACAGCAGTCCAGCACCCTTCCCAACATGTGGCTTAGAGGATTCCTAGAGAAATATAAAACTTAATGAAAAACAGAACTTTTCTTGAACGCTTATGGCTGCCAAATTCATAGTAACTTCTGTATTCGAATTGAATGCTTTTTCAGAGAAAACGACCCATTTCTATTCTTAGTAGCTGCCAATATCACTTTTGTTTATACTAAAAACTGAAATGTACTGGATGAAAATTTACATCGTGTACTGGTGATTTTTGTGGTCTCAAATTCCAGTAGTTTCCTATTTTACTGTTTGCTTAAGAACATATGCAGTCTGCCAACTTATCTCCTGAGAATACCTGACAGTTTGGGAGCCTTTTCTCAGCTCCAGGTCCACTGCTCTATACCTTGATTGTTTAATCCCAGGGCCTCTAAAATGGGGGTGCACAAGACAAACTATTGGGGTGAGCGAGAAAACAAATGTGACAACTTCTCTTTCTACTGTGTTTCTTTTTTTCTTTTTCTTTTTCTTTTTGGTTGCACCGGAGGCATACAAAAATTCCTGGACAGGGATCCAACCCATGCCAAAGCACTAACAGTGCCAGATCCTTAATTGCTGGGCCACCAGGGAACTCCTCTTATATTCGCTCATCATTTTTACAATTTATTTTTGCATTCTGTCATATATATAATTTATTAGTATTAACAACGTAAATATTTTTTAAAAAATATTGACATACCTAGGTCTTAGGTAACAACATTTTTTCCTACCTTACTACTCAAAAAAAAAAAAATTGTTTGAGATAAATGATCTACTTTCATCCTCAAAACAACTCTGTTGCATCCATATTATTAGCCTTATTGGGCCGATGTAGGAATTCTTAAGTAAGTTTTTTGCTGAAGGAACAGGGATCCAATCGCAGTTCTGTCTTAATTCCAAACCCCATGTTAATAACCCACATGTCATTCTGCCAGCATGGTTTAGGAGAAAGCAGGAATGTATGTAAAATGTTGGCAACTTGAAGAATGAAATGTAGCCACGTGTGTAGTCCAGTGATCATGAGATCTGCCCTTGGGGTTGGGAGGCATGGCCTGCTCAGGATGGGTCCCTGCGGGAAAGGAGGTGGCCTCTGTGTACTCTGGGCCGTGTTATGTGCTGTGCTCTGGCCTCCTTAAAAAATGAAGATGGGTCTGTGTTTTTCCTGATTTTTCTCTCAACTCATCATTAGAGTCATCTCATTGAAAGTACTTAATGTGCCCTTAGCTCTCTAATCACACGCTTCTCCTTTCTGGCTGAGAGATTTCTTCTTACAAATGCTTCGCCGTGGACTTTCCACACTGGGTTTTGCTGTCTTCTGGCTCGGATAAGATGGATGGGTTGTTTTTGCGGCTACACCCCATTGCCTCTCAAATCCTGATTCTTTTCAGCTGCGTGTGTGAATTCTGACCTTATTCGGCAAGCCCTTGGCTGTGTGAGAATTCAGATAGGATCTCTGTGGTTCAGGGAGCACCAACTTAAAACTGACTTCTTGGCCTTGGTTGCGTGATTTGTCCGGAAACAGGCCAGTGAGCCCTGCCAGCGACCTAATGCCCTTGCTCTCCATATGCGTCTAGCCCAGCTTAAACTCAAAGGACAGAGGTGTGAGACTCTCTTCTGTTAAAACAGACCCTTTTGTTGTGTGCGTAGAGCTGGTGAGAAGAGAAGCAGAGGAGTGACTGCGGAACAGAGAAGAGACCAATCCCTGAAAGCCCGCGTGGTAGAGTGGCTCTGAGCACCCCATGTTGTCAGGGCCTCTGTATCCAGATTTCGCGTATTTCACAGCTAAGGATCATGATGACGGCCATAGTCCCTGAACTGGTCTTGCACCCTCCATTCTTCCCAGTCCGGCCCCAGCTAAGCACCGGTGGACTTTCTGAATCATAAATATGAACCTGTCCTTCCTCTTCTAAAATTGCTCCCCAGGTGCCCCTTGCCTTTGGAATCCCCAGCCTGAAACGCACCCCCTTCTATTGCGATCCCCTGCCAGCTCTTCCAGGCTCATCCTTTTCCTAACTTACTCCTCGAAGTTTGAGATGACAGATCGAATTTCATCCTCAGCACAGCCCTATTAAATTAGTATTATTTAAATCACCACACACTTCGCTCCGTTTATCGGTTCCATATTGACTAAATGGCAGCTTCTCAAGCACAGTGTGCTTTTGCATCCCTCTGTCTTTGCACAAGTCATTTCTTCTGTTTGGAATTCCTTCCACCACCTCTCCCCACCTCTCCAGAGTGCTTGGCTAACTTTTAACTCTTCATTTAGGATTTAAGGTCAAATATTAACTTGTGTTGGATGGGTTTTTTTGAGCCACCCAGACTAAGAAGATACTTATTTCCTGTGTTTATCTTTTGTCTTCGCAGAAAATTTTGTGTTTGCTTTGAAAATAGTATGTAGCATAGAGTTGTGTGATTATTTGGCGAGAGCCTTATTTCTCTCTGATGGTAATCGCATATCACAGTTGAAAGGCTTTGTCTGTAGTTTGGGATTGCAAAGAGAGGAGAGAGCACTGGGGCTAGCGGACCTGAGGCCAGGCTGAGAAACAAGGGTCAGAGCTGACCAAGGAACTATTGAGAGCAATCAGTCAGGATGGGGCCCTGTGCAGAAATGGGCTGGAGTTCCCTTCGTGGCTCAGTGGTTAATGAATCCGACTAAGAACCATGAGGTTGTGGGTTCGATCCCTGGCACTGCTCAGTGGGTTAAGGATCCGGCGTTGCCGTGAGCTGTGGTGTAGGTTGCAGACGTGGCTCGGATCCCACGTTGCTGTGGCTGTGGCAAAGGCCGGCGGCTACAGCACCTGTTAGACCCCTAGCCTGGGAACCTCCATATGCCGTGGGTGCGGCTCCACATAAAAGGC
>PVHT021183710.1:24849885-24902953 GCA_004024745.2 Catagonus wagneri | reverse complement strand
TCCTTTTTCTCCACACCCTCTCCAGCACTTATTGTCTGTAGACTTTTTGATGATGGCCATTCTGGCTGGTGTAAGGTGGTACCTCAGAGTGGTTTTGATTTGCATTTCTCTGATGAGGAGTGATGTTGAACATCTTTTCATGTGCTTATTTGCCTTTTGCATGTCTTCTTTGGAGAACTGTCTGCCTAGATCCTCTGCCCATTTTTGGATGGGGTTGTTTGTTTCTTTGGTGTTGAGCTATAGGAGCTGTTTGTAAATTTTGGAGATTAATCCCTTGTCAGTTGAATCATTTGCAAATATTTTCTCCCATTCTGTGGATTGTCTTTTTGTTTTGTTTAGGGTTTCCTTAGCTGTGCAGAAACTTTGAAGTTTAATTAAGTCCCATTTGTTTATTTCTCTTTTTATTGTCCTTACTCTTGACACATGGATCTGAGAAGATGTTGCTATCATTTATGTCAGAGAGTGTTTGGCCTCACCACCGATTCTTATTAAAAAAAAAAAAAGGTTTTATTGGAACGTAGCTCCACCCATTTATTTACAAGTTGTCTCTGGCCACTTTCGTGCTACGATGACAGAACTGAGAAATTGCAGCACAAAATACATGACACTCACAATAAAATATTTACACAAAAAAGTTTGTCAACCTTGCCCAAGGTAAGCAGTTAGTTCCTCACACCAGCAGCACTGTGATCATCGCATGATGCCAGGCTTCACCGAGCACCTGCTCAGTGAGAAGTTCTCCATGTAGGGTCCACTGATCTGTGTGAAGTAAGCCCTTCAGGTAAATCTGAAGACCACTGCTCTCCATTCCTGGTCCTGTGGCTAATTACTTGGGGCTCGATGGCAGCCGGGCAGCAGGGTCCAGGAGAAACAGGACACCGATAAAAGGCAAGAGGGGGGGCAGTCAGGAAACAAGGCAGGGAGGGGAATCTGAAGAATGGATTCTGAAATACAGATTCCGGGAAGGAGGGAACCAAGGCTGTGGCCCATCCCTTGCCCAGGACTACCCACGCCATGTGTCTTTGTGAGTGAGTGCACACAGGCACGCGTGTGTGTAAGCAAGGGAGCCAGTCCCAAAACGTGAGCCTGGGGCCTGCAGGTGGAGACAGGAAACAGGCACACGTGGCAGGAGCGCCCCAGGACTGAAGCTGAAACTTATTCACAGGAACAGAGTATTATTAAAAACTGAACAGAGACAAACGTTTAAAAAGCTTACATGACTTACAAAAAAATTCCAACTTTAACCTCAGTTTTACTTCCCGTTCTCTGCCTTGGGGTGTCTGTTGATTCTTGGTGTTCCATTCTTACCATCCTAGCTCATCTGTACCCCGGTTTGACCTTAAATAATTGACTCAGCCTCCTCAAAGCTGTTACCTGCATGAATCCATGTAAAGCACTTAGCACTATCGGGTGTTTCTCTGCTAAGGAACATATTTCTTCATCTTCCTACTCACAGTCTTGTTTCATGTTGAAGTAGTTTATCAAATGTTGCTAGTACGTATCCATGTTTACGCCAGTGATACAACTTTATTTTCCAGTATTATTTATGTATTTTGCTTTTAAAGAAGCTTCTGCCAAACTTCTGTAATCAGAAGCCCAAGTTGATGATTATGCTTTTTCTCATTTAGGGGATACATCACAAACTTCTTTAAAATGTGAAATAATCTAGACCCTGACATGATATTTGCTCATGTGGAAATGGGTCATTTTGAGGTTCTGTTATTTAGCAAAATATACATGTATTGGGAAAAAACATAGTTTCTATATCTGTCATAATAATTTTATCACACAGTTTTTAAATACTCTGCATGAAGCTTTTTATCTTCTCGAGGGTAGAAATTTTACATTTATACCCCTTTTTAAAAACCCTACATACATTATGAACATCTGAAAGAGTAAATAAGATTATTGAAGGCTTTCCTAGGTAAATAAATATTATTTCATGATTTTTTTCAGTGATAACTAAATCTCTATTATGTCCAAGAGGCATCTACTGAAACCTTTATAACTTTTGGCACAGTGACATTTTGAAAGTAAAAGTATGGTTTGGAGCGTTTTTTTTTTTTTTAATTCCATAAACGCTATGGGAATTTTATCACGTTTCAACACTTGCCGCATATGTAATTCCCATAGTGACCATTAGTGGCCATCTGTGTAAGGTAATACATGTTTGGGATGAAATTGATTACAGCCTAAACACTCTTGTGTTATGATCAAGAAAAGCACGTAAAGTTCAAATCTTTTTTCCTAATGATTGTTACGTAGCTAAGGATATTAATTTCCAGAGGCAGAGCAACATGTCACTCAAGATCTAATCTCACAATAAATGGCATCAGGGCCAAAGGAAGAAAGGCTGCAGAGCCTTCCACTGAAATCAGTAAAGTGCTCTAAGGAATAGTAAGAGGCGCTCTTAGGATAAAGGGAAAGTGAGCAGACTTTCCAACATGGTTTTTCTTTTGCAGGCATCAAAGTAGACCCATTGCAGTTTCCTGAATATTCAGAAAGATTTCATTATCATTTTTAGGAATTCTTGTTATCACAGCCAACACACCACAAGTGAACCTACTTCTAGCATTTCTCAGCAGATATATTGCTGGCCTAAATGTCTTTAATATTTTACGCAATGTTTGCCTGGTTTGGAAAGTGTTACCTTTTTACCTGTGCAAAACCAGCTGCTTTCCTTTTTTCAGATATGCTTTCAGTGTGGTCTCCCCAGCGAGTCATTTTATTTTTATGAGATGTGTGCAGAGCAGTGTATACCCATGTACTTCCTGAGCTCATTTACCCCTTAGGGTGGAACTAGAAGATGCCACGAGTGTGGCTCTAAAAAGCAAAAAAAAAAAAAAAGAAAGAAAAAAACTAGAATATAAACAAGTATAGTTTATATATTTCTAATTAATATATCCACACCTTGACTTTCACGTTATCTAGTTACCTCTGTGTTTTGTGGACCATATTACCAAAAACATAGTTTTTGGTTTAAAAATTTTGAGAGCTTGTATTACTGAGGTATCATCCTGATCACCTAAAATCTTGTCATGCCTTCTGTGAAATGTCTAGCATTTGAGTACAGCCATATCCTGAGCTTCCCTGGGATGGGGGCCAGAATGATTTAGCTGTGAATGTCCTAAAAGCAGCTAAAAGAATTGATGGAATCACTGTCTCAACGCTGAAGTACAGCGATTGTGATGTTGGCATAGTTGATGCTGAACTGTTCTTCCTTTTCATTCCTGAACTTCTTGATGATGATTCTTCATCAGGTTTTTAGATTTCAAATCTGCTTCCCATTAAAGATAATAAAATAACGCTACCTTTTTTAAAGAAGGAAATTTGCCTTCCTGTCTTATGTATTACCTTCTAAGAAGTCATGCATCAAGTGTATGTAACAGCTGCAGGAGTTATTTAGAATATGTTGAAGACAAAATGGTCTAGATTGCAACAATACTTTATAATATTTGGATTTGGTTTTTTTTTTTTAATTTCATTCACTCAGCAAATACATCAAACGCTGACTGTCAGCATTCTGGAGATGCAATATAAAGGTGAACAATACATGGTCCCTACGTTTCTTTTTTCGACTGAAAATTCCACTTTGTTAATAGGTAGCCAGGGACCAAAGACTCCCCAGAATCCTTCAGCATCAGGATCTGCTGGGTGTACCTGGGCTCACAGGGTCTTGCCTGGGTTAGCACTTAGCACTCAGGCCAGCGTTCTTAGAGCAATACGCTCAGTTTAGGGGCCCTTCACTCTCTCATGCCGGATAGAGACATCAGCCTACATCGAGAACGGAAGCTGCATTTGTTCCTTTGTCTTCCTACTTGATATTACTGAAGTAGGGAAGTCAGCCTTAGCCCTTGATACTAATTTACTCCAGCCAACATTTTAGGGGGCAGAGACTAGGAGCTGACCGTTGTATTGGGCACTGTGGTGGACACAGAGGGATCCAAAGACCTTAGTTCAAGCCCTGCCCTGCCATCATCTATCAGGTTATATCCCTGTGAACTAAACTACCAGAGTCGTATATTAAACAGCTAATCTGAATATGATACATTCAGATGTGTAGGAGTTTCCGTTGTGACTCAGTTGATTAAGGACCCGACGTTGTCTCTGTGAGGATGCAGGTTCAGTCCTTCAGTCCCCGGCCTGGCTCAGTGGGTTAAGAATCCGACTTTGCTGTAAGCTGCAGCTTAGATTGCAGATGCAGCTCAAATCTGGCTTTGCTGTGGCTATGATGTAGGCCTGTAGCTGCAGCTCTAATTCAGTCTGTGGTCTGGGGACTTCCATATGCTGCAGGTCTGGACATTGGGGAAAAAAAGGATGTGTAAAGATGAGCAAGGTTCTAAACTTCTATTTGGACACAGCAGAGGAGAAATTTTTTTTTAGGGCCACACTCATGGCATTTGGAGGTTCCCAGGCTCTCGGTGGAATTGGAGCTATAGCTGCCAGCTACACCACAGCCACAGCAACACGGGATCCGAGCAGCGTCTGCAACCTGCACAGCTCACAGCAATGCTGTATCCTTAACCCACTGAGAGAGGCCAGGGATCGAACCTGCTTCGTAATGGATGCTAGTTGGGTTCGTTAACCACTCAGCCACTGCAGGAACTCCCAGGGGGGGAGTTTTAAGAAGTAAAGGAAAGTAAAGGAAAATGTCAAAGAAGCAGTAGCTTTTTAAAAGTTTTTTTTTTTATTGCAGTATAGTTGATTTATAATGGTGTACCAATTTCTGCTGTATAGCAAAGGACACTCACACACACACACATACACACACACCACACACATGCACACACATTCCCTTTCTTACATTATCTACCATCATGGTCTATCCCAAGAGACTGGATACTGTTCCCTGTGCTATACAGTAGGACCTCATTGCTTACCCATTCTAAATGTAACAGGTTCAAAGAAGCAATTGCTTTTGACTTTGGACTTACAGGATGAGCCAAGTTTCACTAGGCAGGGCATTGGGGAATGTGTGTGTATCTGTACACATACCTACACATGTAAACACATATCAGATATGTATATACAAACACTAATGCATATGCAATGCCCATCTCTCTTTAAGCATTGTGGCAGAGACTGAAGCCTGGCTCATTTAACACCTCTTTCCATCCACCTCTGCTTTGCAACTGCCGCTAAGGAGTCTGGAAAAGCTAAACACTAATAGTTAGGGATGGCCATGTTGCACCATTTAGCCATTTCTCTGTATTGGGAAATATGCTGAGGACTTTTAGAAACTCTTTTGCTTTTCATAGAAGATATGGATATAGTCGGTTTTACTGCCTTATTCTTGTCTTCAGGGTGGCTGTTATAATTAAAGCTATGACACCAACCTCAGACATTGAGAGAGATCTAGAAAATGAGTGGAATATGGTCAGTCTCATACCCACAACTACCCACTTCAGTGTTAACGATGTACAAAATGCAGAGTCTTTATTTAAGCCACTTTAGTCAGATTTTTCTATTATTTATAGCCGAAAACATTCCTAAGTAATACACTCATCTGTTAAGCGTGCACACACTCACTCTTACATGTTTATGTAGATATTTAACTTTATTTTCCATGCCTACCAGGACGGGGGGCTATTTTTAGACTTGCGTTGTGGTGAAAAATAAATAGGACTTAATGTTAGCAAAAAAAACAGAAAGTGGAATACTTTCTTTGCTATTACCAACTCAGACATTGTCGTTTGCAATAATTTCCCTTGTAGCTATTCTATCCTTATATATGTGACAAGGATATAGATTATATATTATTTACAGTATAATATATACTGTATATATTTATAAATGTATATGTATTTTAATGTAGGCAAGAAGGGAGAAAGTGGTTGAGAAGAAAGGCAAACACTGAAGACTGAGAATCAGTTGTGGCCTGCAGAACACTCTTGGGAAGGATCCCCAGCTAGTGACAGTGCCTGGCCACGTGGTGGAGAGAAAGATTTAAATCCTAGTCCATCACTGCACATTCCTATGTGTTTAGGACCAGGAACGCCATTACCTGTTTCCATTTGGCAAGCCAGGTTTTCTAAACAGCCAAGGGATTGTTCTCTTTCTTCCTTCCATTGAGGATGATGAGAAAAGAAAGCCTTCTTCTTTGTGAGCGATGAGAGCGGCTCTCTGCCAAACATTTTGGTTGTGTTTGGTCTTATGTGAAAGATAACATCTAATGAGCAGGAGATCTTTAATGAACTCTGACCTTCCTCTACGCAAACATGCAGCCATGCGCAAAACACTCAGCCTGTTCTTTCTTACAGAAACTAATGCTATCACTTTGTTTATTGCTCCTTTCTTCATCCTTTCTAAATTGTACATCTACATTTCCAGACGCTGCATCAAATGACAATTTAATAGTGTTGATACATAACAATCCCCTTTTTCAAACAAGTCCATTATATTGCTTCTTCACTATGTTGAGCTTCCTTAGTTTTTGTCTTTATTTTTTTCATAATAGCTACCTGCTCCTTTTTTTAAGTGTTTTTGATTCCGCCCCCCCCCGTGTGTGTGTGTGTGTGTGTGTGTGTGTGTTTGTGTGTGTGTGTGCGTGCATATTTTAGACTCAGTTCCTTACCTTGGGAAGAGTAAAATAAGACTGGAAGCTTCAGAGTGCCTCGGTCTCCTGCCAGAAGTACTGGATGAAAGTTAGGGACCCTCGAGAGAGAAAACTCAATGGGATAGTTGGAATTTACACCAAATCCATAAATTATCATTTAGTCTCTGATTTGTTTTGATTTGATTTGATTTATTTTTGCTTTTTAGGACTGCACCTGCTGCATTTGGAGGCTCTCAGGCTATGGGTTGAATCAGAGCTGCAGCTGCCGGCTGACACCATAGCCACAGCAGTGCGGCCTCTGAGCCACATCTGCCACCTACACCACAGCTCACGGCAACACTGGATCCTTAATCCACTGAGCAAGGCCAGGGATTAAACCCACATCCTCATGGGTACTAGTCGGGTTTGTTACCACTGAGCCACAACAAGAACTCCAAGTCTCAATTTTAAAATGTGTATACACTTCAACATTTTGTTCTTAAAGAATCTAAACTGCCTTTTTTTTTTCTTAAAAATTGTACCACTCTTTCTCTCCAGAATCTTCAGCTACTGGGAGCTACAGCCATTGAGGATAAATTACAAGATCAAGTGCCTGAAACCATAGAAACTCTGATGAAAGCAGACATCAAAATCTGGATCCTTACAGGAGACAAGCAAGAAACTGCCATTAACATTGGTAATTCACCTAATTTAAACTTTACACTGCGGTGCTTTCAACATGTTGATATATTTTTAGAAGACAGACTTGAAAGATTTGAAAGATTTAGTGTTTGAGATGTCCCTATTTTAATCTCTTTGAATTTATCCATTTACTAATGTCCCCAATGCCCTTTTAAAGTTGCTGTGATTACACACACACACACACACAGCCAAACTTTAGCTCTTGCAACCACATAACGCCCACTCTCGCCTTTGTATCTCTGCCTGCCTCCACCCTCCATCCATAATTGACACACGTAGATAACCTTTCTGCTGTTGTCTGCGAAAGTCTGGAGATTGGGATTATGGCAGGCTTGTATACTGACGTGTTAATGAGTCCAAAGGTTATTTCTGAGATAGGAAGTAAGATTTTTGCCAGTTTTCACTCATCCTGCAGTTAATTCCAATTTTGCAGAAAGAGTTGTGTTAGCCAGCTTGGGCTGCCATAATAGAATGCCTCAGATTAGAGGACTTCAGCAATAGAAAGTTAGTTTCTCTTACTCCCGGAGATGGGAAATTCAAATCAAGATGTCAGCAGGCTGGCTCCCTGTCCTGAAGCCTCCTTTCCTGGCTTGCAGGTGGCCACCTTCTCTGTGTCCTTGCCTGGCCTTTTCCTCTCTGGATTCTTCCTCTTCTTATAATGACGCTAGCCCTGTTGGATTAGGGCTCACCCTTACGATTACATTTGTTAACTCCTTAAAGAAGATCCCGTCTCCTAATATAGTCACGTTGGTGATTGGGGCTTCAACATAATAAATGGGGAGGCGGGGACTCAATTCAGTCCGTAACAGAAGAGAAAAGCAGTATTTGCTGCTAGAGGCCTGGAGTGCCAATAACATCCAAGAAAAATATAGCCCTTTTTTCCCCAAATTCAGCGGTTGTATGTTGTCTAAGCACCGTGAATCCTGACATCAATTCAGCTTCTGGATGATATAATGATATAAATTATGTACAAAGCTCTCCCAAAATTGAAGACACCATTTCAGAGGTATTCACCACCTGAAACCCCATTTTTAGAAAGTCGCTAAATATCGTCTAGCTACAAAACATTTTTTTAGCAATAAAAAGAAAAACAAGAACAAAAAACTAGCTAGTAGAAGTTTAAACCTATAGGCCACACAAGTTGTTCATTTTGATTCTAAAAATTATCACTGGTGGTAAAGACAAAGTGGAAAGAAGACATATGAGAGTACAGAATTCTTTACAATCAAAGACCTGGAAAATGCAAATATGATCATGATATTTGCAAATATGACTGTGATAGAAAGAGAACGTGTGAAGGTCAAGAGTGATGTGTGAGGAAAGTACACAGTTCTCAGTCAAGGTGGTCCAGGGTATGTAGCCATCGTGAAAGTTCCCGTGGAAAGGAGAGTATGGGGGTGGTTTCTGGCAACATTTAACTTAGAATCTTAGGTCATAATTGTTCCTAGAAGAAGGAAGGTGAGATTCATTCATTCAGCAAATGATTATGGTGCCAGCCATCAGTTAAGCACAGGGAACAAAACACATCAGAATCTGTCCTCAGGGAGCTCAGATCCTAGTCGGGGAAACAGACAATAAAGTAAATGAGAAAAGCACATAGTACCTTCAATGGGGATAATCGCTCTGAAGAAAAATAAAGCAGGAAAGGGAGACTAGGGCATTGCACAAAGGGATTCAGCTTTAAACTGGAAGGTGAGGAAGAATTGTCGAGAAGGTGACGTCTCAGGAACGACCTAAGAGAGGAAATGATTTTGCTGTGGATCAAGCACAACAGAAGAGCGAAGAATGTGATAACAATCCAAGGGCAGGGAAGTAGTGGCCCTGAGAGCCAGACAACCCTCCCACTCCCTTCTCCCATCACAGCCGCTGGCCCTTCTGCTCTGCACAGTGGTCATCGTGAAGGACATTCCGTATGCATTTATCAGTTTACAGGACACTGAGAATTCTTGCTTTAATCTCTTTTCACACTTGTTCATCAGGACAGCTCTTACTGCACTAGATAATGTCCTTGATTATTATCCCTCTCACAGCAAGCCAGGACAAGTTCTTTTTTGCAGCAAGAACATGTCTTCCTGCAAAACTGGAAAGGAGCTGACTGCCATGACTCCTAATAAAAATAAAATTCTAATTGTAGCAAATAAAAAATAGCTTAAAAAATGAATAAAATTTAGAATTTTCATTCTGTCATTTTTAACATCTCTATATCTTCTCTCTAAAGAAATTAATTATTATATCAATCAATTTATTCTGTTTCGATGTAGGACACTCCTGCAAACTTCTGAGGAAGAATATGGGAATGATTGTTATAAATGAAGGCTCACTTGATGTAAGTAAGAGTATCTTTAAAAAAAAGAAACCCTTTAATAATTATTGTGTAGTGTTTTATTTGATATTCAGAGAGCTGTGGAAATGTTTTGTTTTCCTGAGATTAAAAGATACCTTATTACTTTTGTTCTGCTGGATAGAATATACACTGTTTTGAACCATTGGTATAAATAGATTCTGGCTTTGTGTCTGTGCTAGCTTTGTATCTGTGACAGCTGAAAGAAACTGTTAAATGATTTGTTTAATGTTGTGAGCCAAAAACCTGCTTTATAGAAGCATTATGTCAGGGGATTGCTGAGTGTCTGCACCTTATTTGTATCAACCTGGGTATTTTGTATATTAAGCATTTAATATCTGCTTTAGTTTCCAGCATTAATATTTTTGCTTCTTTTAAAAAGTAAAAGTCCCTGTCATGGCTCAGCAGAAACGAATGTGACTAGTATCCGTGAGGATGTGGGTTGGATCCCTGGCCCCGCTCAGTGGGTTAAGGATCCGATGTTGACACAAGCTGTGGTTGTGGTGTAGGTCACAGTCACAACTTGGATGCTGTGTTTCTGTGGCTGTGGCGTAGGCCAGAAACTGTAACTCTAATTTGACCCCTAGCCTGGAAACTTCCACATGCCATAGGTGTGGCCCTAAAAAAAAAAAAAAAGGCAAAACAATAAAAAGTAAAGGCTTTTGAACAACACCAATAACTAATAGGAAAGATTTTTTTTAATGTCATAACTTAAGAGCTGAAATAAAAATGAAGTTATATTTGGGAAAGTGGGAAAGATTTGTTAGGAGGATGGTGTAAAGTAAAAGTTAACAACAACAAAAAAAATATAAGTCAAGTTTTGTAATAATATAAGCATTTTAAAGGAAAGTTGACGTTTTTAAATTGAAGGTGGAAGACAGAACAGGAGAGGTGATTATACAACTGCTTGAAATAGTCATTTCAAAGCAAAGAGCAGACCAGAGAAAACCTGATAATTAGAGATGTTGGAGAAGTCCAGAGGCCAGCTCTTTAGAAGGGATGATGAAGAGGCAGATGTTTAGAAGTTAGACATAAAGGAGTTCCTGCATGGCACAGTGGGTTAAGAATCTGACCACTGTGGCTTGGTTCGTTGTGGAAGCGTGGGTTTGAATCCCCAGCCCAGCATAGTGGGTTAAAGGGATCCAGCACTTCCACAGCTGTGGTGTAAGTTGCAGCTGTGCTCAGATTCAGTCTCTGGCCCTGGAACTACCATATGTCACAAGTACAGCCTTTAAAAAAAAAAAAAAAATTGGTTATAAAATGGAAATCACGTGTTTGGCTCCTGATGTTCAAATTGGAATGATGATCTCTTCATTATTTGTCCTTAAAATAGTCCTTGTGATACTCTTCCCTTTCTTGTGAAATCTTTGAGCACCTTGGAGCCTGAAGAATAATATATGATTTCGCAATCATGAGAGCTCTTCATGCCTTTAATCAGAAAGTGCTTTTTATGAACCAAGCTTTAATCCTAAAAGCACAAACAACAACAACTAAGTCAGCCCTCCAAAAGCTTACAAATAAAATAGTAAGGGAAGTAAAATGCATGCAAGTAACAGTATGAAACAGGTAAGTAAACAAGGTAGCTGGCTTGCTGTGAAAATATAAAGTTTAAGTAACAAAGTAAGTGATAATTTAGTTACCTAAAGGTGAGTACTGAGTAAGGGGAATAGAAGCAGAAAATTATTGCAAGTAAGTTCAAGGAACATTTGGGGCATGAAAGAGGAACATTAAACTTGAACATGAGCTTATTTTTTAAGTATGTTTTGTATGAATAAATATAGGCACAAAATCTATAATTAAAAAAGTTACAAAAAAGGAAAATCTAGATGGTAAGAGGTGAATCTGCCACCATTATACCCAAGCTACTAGTTTACCTCCCTAGGGACGGCCACTAGCTCCAGTCTCGTGTGTCTGTCCAGGGGTGTTCTGTCATGTCCAAGGATGGACATGCATGTCTATGGACAGACACATCCTTGGTTGATAAACACAAATTGCAGCATGCTATCCACACTGCTTTATACTGTACTTTGCTTTTCTCAGTGTATCTTAGCAGTTGTTTTGCGAGAGTATATATGAAGCTACCTAGTTCATTTTAATGGTAGTACAGTTTTTATCAGGTACCCATAAAGAAATGGCAGAGGGAGTTTAAACTGGAAAGGTAGTCCCAGGACAGCCATGGAAAGCTGGGCCAGGTTTGAGAATCTGCCCTCAGAGGCAAAGAGAGCAACTTGATCAGCCTGTTTTTAAAATGCCTGAGGAGTTCCCTGGTAGCCTAGCAGTTAAGAATCCGGTGTTGTCACTGCTGAGGCTCTGGCCACTGCTGGAGCACAGGTTGGATCCCTGGCCCAGAAAATACTGCATACTGTGGACACGGCCAAAAAAAGAGGTGTGGTGTGTAGAACAGTTGTACATAGGCGGGTTGGAAGGGGTGGGAGCTGTGGGGTGCAGGCAGAGAACCAGGATAAGAGGTGAGGATAAGGAGGAAACAGGGGCGCCAAAGCCAGCCACATGCTGTGAAATTCAGGAAACTTATTCCAGGGGGGTCCCTGCAGGAGGACCCATCAAAGGTGGTTCCAGAACTCGGCTGCAGTTCACGAATTGCAAAAACCTCAGTGTAAACATTCCCATAATCCCTATAGACGGTCAGACCTTTGTCAGCATCATGGGTTACATGTGGTACCCAGGTTTCCTGACACTTGAAGGAAATCAGAAGTGGGAAGGGTGACGTTGAAGCAAAAGCATGGCCAGACATGCTTGATTTGACATGTGGTCCTTTTTGTCTGCATTCAGGCTTCCACCTTATGTACAGTATCCTAGCAATGCTTCTTTTGTTTTCATCTGTTTCATTTTTCTCCGACTCTTGGATAAACACATTCTTGAAGTGTTTTAAGTATCCAGTGTAAACAGCAATCTCAAGAAGGAAAGAGAAAACTGAAATACCAAAAATGGTCAATGTACTAAATCATGTATTGTTAAGACCATGGCACTTATTTTCATTTTCAAGTTTCCAAGATGGTAACTCAAATAATAAACAGGAGTTTCCTGGTGGCTCAGAGAGTTAAGGATCCAGCACTATCACTGCTATGGCTCAGGTCACTGCTGTGACATGGTTTCAATCTCTGGCCCTAGAACTTTTAATGCCATGAGCATGGCCCAAAAAAAAAAAATAGTAATAAACACCCCAGAAGTACTTGTACTGCCTCTACCTACAGGAACAAACATAGAATCTCAAGGGAATACTCAATTGCAATGAAAGCAGGGACCCCAACGGTGGTTAGTCATTGTCTCTCGCTCCCCAGCAAATTGCCTGGCATATAGTTAGTACTCATAAATATTTGAGAAATGAGTCAGTTGAATAATGTTTAATTAAGGCCTTCCTTAAAAAAAGAAAGTTGCATATCTGTTTTAAATTTGGTAGCAATCAATCATATATGATATTTACAATGCAAAGTGATGGAGTTCCCATCGTGGCGCTGCGGAAACAAATCTAACTAGGAACCGTGAATGGCAGATCCGCTCTCTGGCCTCGCTCAGTGGGTTAAGGATCCAGCATTGCCACGAGCTGTGGTGTAGGTCACAGATGCAGCTCAGATCTGCATTGCTGTGGCTGTAGCATCGGCCAGCAGCTGTAGTTCCTGTTAGACCCCTAGCCTGGGAACCTCCATATGCCTCGGGTGCAGCCCTAAAAAGCAAAAAATTAAAAATTAAAAAAATAAAAAGCAAGGTGATTAGAAATGTCCTTAGCAATTCAAGTGCCGGTTTGGTGTGGAGGCTTACAGGCCGACACGACCACTGGATGGGTTAACACTGATTCATCCAGCTCTGGGCTGTCTGGCGATCTCACACTGCTGTCTGAAGAAGCCTTTTCTCCCAGGGAGCTGAGTTGTGACTTTACAGAGCTGGCTGTTTGGGGTCAGACCTGCTGTGGTGAAGTCATTTGTTTCTCAGCAGGAAAGGAAGCATCGCATGGCATCGTAGCTCCTTCAGATCTGGTCATACAGCCCGGGGCTGAGATTTCAGGCAAATCATTAGAATGACTGTATGTAAATCATTATTTATTTTTTTCATCCCCATGGAAAAGAAAAGCATGTGTTCAAATTGTACTGATAATAATAAAATATGAGATTACCATTGCACCAGCACAAAGAATAATTAACATTTAGGTAATAAACTTAGGAACATGCCATTATTTCCTGAAATACATTAGGAAATAGATTGTGGGGATATACAGTTTTGTCGTGAGACAATTTTAATGAAGGTACTCAAATCATACTGTGCAATAACACAGCGATTAAGAACACAATTTGGCCCCGCCTGAATGAGGGACCCTGGGCAAACTGAAATTAGATAACTTCTCTGAGCCAGTTTTGCTTCTTATAAGGTGAAGATGATGTTACCTTTGGCATGGGATTGGTATGATTAGCACAGGGCACGGCACATAAGAAAAGGAGATGTTAGGAGTTCCCTTGTGGCTCAGTGGGTCAAGGACTGGATCACTGCAGTGGCTTGGGTTGCTGCTGTGGTACGGGTCCAACCCAATCCTGTGCGGGTCCGATCCTTGGCCAGGAACTTCCAGATGCATTGGTCATGGCCATAAAGAAATGAGATGTTATAGAATTTTGTGGAAGAGTAGTCTGTGTAGAAGTCTTGCTCTACAGATCTAATATGGAAGGAAATTTGGTGGGCTTTTCTGCCTCTGCCCATTCCCGGCTTCTTTCACAGCAAGAGCAGCAACCCCTGCTGGCGTGATGCCTGAGAGCAAAGCATCTCCCAAGCTATTGTCAAATGTTGATAGCATCAGCAAAATTTCTTAAAAAGCTTAGTCGTATTTTTTTTTAACTTAGAAAGTAAGAATTCCATGGATAAGCATCTTAAGAATCATCTAGGAAGTTCCTTGTAGTGCAGTGGGTTAAGGATCTGGCGTTGCTGCAGCTGTGGTGCAGGTTGCAACTGCAGAGCGGGTTGGATCCCTGGCCCAGGAACCTGTGTGGGTGTGCCCCCACCCAAGAAAAAAAAAGCATCCAAAGTTGATCAAAATCTATTAACTATTTTAGATATCTGTAATAAATAGATAATTTAAGTAATTTGTATAATTTTTTATCACGCTACTTAGAACCACTTTACTAGGGGTTCTGATTATGTTCTTGGTATGAGACATTTCCTTGAGGTCTGCAGAGGCAGGAGTTTTTAATTACTGGATAGAAGGGTATTTTTACTTCTTCCCTAACTCTTCAGAAATGCCTAAGAAATATCCCATAAAATTCTCAGAAAACCGCTTCTGCTTAATAACCTAGATCCAGATTCTTCTAGCATCCCTTTTATGTCTTTAGTTTGCTGTGAAGTGATTTGTTCAAAATCTGTCTGTTAAAACTGGGAACATCTAAAAATGTGAGCTAAATGAAAATGTGAGCTAAGAACTAGGGAATCTCGTGTGAATCTCTTTAGCTCCCAGAGTCTAATTTAATGTCTTTCAACATGTAGTAAAACAATTCTGGAAGGATTAGGTTTACATTACATTTAAGGAGTGTGATTGTTACATTATTCAAATCTCCCGTAGCATCCCAACTCTTTGAATCTCTGGAAATATTTTGAGGTGACCTAGAATTTTTTTTTTTTTTGTCTTTTTGCCTTTTCTAGGACCGCACTTGCGGCGTATGGAGGTTCCCAGGCTAGGGGTCCAGTCGGAGCTGTAGCCGCCAGCTTAGGTCATAGACACAGCAACGCGGGATCCGAGCTGCATCTGCAACCTACCACAGCTCACGGCAACGCCAGATCCTTAACCCACTGAGCGAGGCCAGGGATCGAACCCGCAACCTCATGGTTCCTAGTCAGATTCCTTAACCGCTGAGCCACGACGGGAACTCCCTAGAATATTCTTTTAATGGGTATGGCTTAAGATTCTTCTAAAAGGTAGGAAGTTCCCAGGCTAGGGGTCAAATAGGAGCTGCAGCCGCTGACCTATACCACAGCCACAGCAGTGTAGGATCTGAGCTGCGTCTGCAACCTACACCACAGTAGATCACAGCGACACCGAATCCTTAACACACTGAGCAAGGCCAGAGATCGAACCCGCATCCGCCTGGATACTAGCCAAGCTTTGCCACTGAGCCACAGGGCAAATTGGCCGTAATTTCTTAAGCCATTAACTCTGTAGGTGCCAAAGTGATCTTTCTTGAGTCTCACATGAAGCACCCTTAACCTTGGCCCTCCTTCTCCTAGCATCTCTTTTATATGGCGAGTTGTGGGATCTATCCTAGGAAACAGAGCTGAATCTTAAATTTGCTCTTATTTTTTTCTCCTCTTTTCTCCTGTCTGACTTTCCTAGGAAACAAGCAAAACAGCAGAGAGGAAAATGGCTTACTATATAGTTATTGAATCAGCAGGAATGATGGTTAAATGTGTATGTGAGGAACTTGGAGAAATAAATTTCCTCCTCTCAGAGTCAGAAGGCTTCCCATGTTCCCAGGTTTCAGTCCTGCGAAGCCCTGCTTACCTTCCTTTGATTGTCTGGGCACACAGTTTTGTCAGTTTCTGTTTCCACCAACCTTCACGTTTAGCCTGATTAGGAGTCAGCACCTGATAATACGGGAAGCAGAGTCTGGATCCCAGTGGAAAATGGAGTTTTCTGACTGTGAAAGGGGAACTCTGCTACGCTGCAGGTTTCCATGCATGGCTGTTATAGTCATAAGAAAAACACCAGCTTACGTTTATGAAGTGCTTACTTTTTGAACTAAGTATTGGACTAAGGATTTTACAGCAACAGTCGCATTTACACCTGAGACCATTGGTAGGCAGATGCTATTCTGCCCAATCTCGAAAGGTGACCTCCGATGCTGCAGGGCCCCAGGGATATCTCAAGTCATTGGATCCCAGAGTCTAAGCAAATAGATTTTTCTGGGCCTCAGCTGCCAGCGACTCTTATAAAACAAGAGTAATAATAATTTCCATCATTAGGGTATTGTTGTGAGGATTAAACAAAACAGTGCCTTTTAAATCCAGTGCATTTAGTAGGCATTTAAGAAATATGGTCCATTATCATGATCGTCGTTATTACTCTTTCTTTTAGCGTTCTTATTCCTAGGGGTAGGAGGGAGTTCTTCATTGCCAGATGCTGTAAGAAGTGATTTTAAACAGCCATGCTTCTCACTACTTCAATTTCTCTGCTTAATTGGAGAATATGAACCTACGCCAGCCTAGGTTTGATTATGGATACCAGTGTTTTCCCTCACTCATCTGTTTTATAGAAAATGAATTGTTAACCACATTTGATATTAACAAGCATAAGAATATATATGTATTTTTCAACACCATGTAAAAGAAACCCCTTTATGGGATTGATCTTTTTTTTTTTCCCCCTAGCTGAATTTGATTTTCTAACACCACGTAAGCTTCGGCTATAACTTACAGGCATTCATAACATAAATGGTGAAGTTGTCATCTGTACTCTTTTAAGCTCAGCTTATACGTATTATACAGGCAAACCTCGCCGTTTGGGGAACCAGCCACTGTTGAATGGCTGCTGAAAGAAATCCAGAATAAGCAAGTTATTGACTTGACTCCAGAAAAGGAGGGGAAAAAGGAGAATTGAGGCTACTTCAGGTTTTGTTTTGATGGGTCCCATGAGTCTAATACAATACGTTTTGTATTGCTTTGAAAAATAGTTCGGGCAGGTTTTAAACCACACTGAGTTTTCCTCCACTGCCAGCTTTGGAACCTTAGTATCGCAAATTCTCTTCTCCCATTAGCAAAGCTGTTTCAGCTTTTTGGCTTGAAAGTATTTTAAGATCTCAGCTTAACTTTTAAGGCGTTAACGTATCCCTATCAAATGCAAAGATAGGTTTTTATAATGTCCCATTGCAGGAAGAGTGTTCAAATGCTGTCTGGCACACAGCTCATTTCAAGTAGCTCTCAGTGAAGAAAGCCCACGTTGTTACATTTGAGAGCAATGGGTTAGTAAAAAATGCAAACATTACAAAAAAATGAAAATAACGTATGAACAAATAATCTGTGCTCTTTTCCTCTGATTTAAGACGGTGTCTGCCGCAAGCCAAAGTATGCAGTTGAAAAAGTTCTATCAAACCCGTTGTTTGGTCTCATAGACACTAAATGTGTCCGCCTTTCTTAAACAGAATTCAGTGATCTTGGTGTGTGTGCAGAACCCTAAGTGAAGCTGTTCATGAATTTGTATATGTTTCTGTTTTGAGAAATTCTTCCTCTCCCCGAGCCTGAATATTCTTTATCTCTTTTTTTGGCTAAACATCTGAGCTCTCCTAAGAGCTCTCTGAGACCTAGAATTACAGATAAATGCTTTCTAACCAGTCTGCCCTTTTGCCACCTCTCCGCAGCTTGAAGGCATTTTTGAGGGGAGCAGGCCACGCCTTGTGACTTTCTTGCATCTTTGACACCCGCATCTTTCAATGAGTCATCACAGTCATGAACTTGATAGTTTATAGGAAACCTGTGTGTCCGGTGTATCTGCCTGCATCAGCCTCTGCTCCAGTACAGACGATGGTGTTCATCTCTGTTACAGACTTTGAGTTCACAGAGCTAGCAAATGCAGGGTCCTGAGTCATGACCTAGATTGCTCTAAGGCCAAAACTGTTTTTGTTTCTAAATAACCCTTCCTTCAGAGGGGACAGGGATGTCATCACAGAAAAAAAGTTACGGGAGCCATCCCCCACTTTTTCCAGTTTGTCCCTACGTCCTTTCCCAGTCACCACCAGGACTACACAGCAGCTAAGGGCAGAATGCCCTTCTGGGAAATGGTGGTATTTGGAACATCTTATATTTATGAAATTCAAGAAAAACCTGTGTTTCATTCTACTGTGGCAGTTGTACATAGATGGACTCGGATGGACATAGGAAATAATGGAAATGGTGTGCATTTGGGATCTGCAGTGAGAAAGCGTGGCAGAGAATGATTCCTCTGTATTCCTACATTAATTAATTCAAATCATTAGGAAAATGGGACCAACGTTAGCTTTCTTTGTGGTTCTGGGTAAGAATTTCTCACAGGCCCCGGTTGTTACTTTCTCCAAACCATTGATTTGGTAATTTGCTCATTTTCAAAAAACCAGTTGTATATTCTGAGCAGCCTCTTCCTGGCTGAATTGAAGGCAACACGAGAGACTGGATGTCTGCCCACCCAGTTCCTCTAGGACGCTTCCTCCTGCGTTTGAGTCACCACCGCCACTGGAGAATATTTAATACCGAGCTCCAGATAAGTGTTTAGGAGGCTTTCAGTGGTGGTTTCAAGTCGTTACCATGAGGGCTTTGGTAAAAGCCTTTATCCACAGAAGTATTGAAATTATGTAATTATATCCTCCACCGCCCTCTTCCTTCCTTTCCTGGGGTTTGTCTCCCTCTGGTCCCTGCCTCCACCCCAAAACTGAAAGAGAGACTTGTACCCAGATTGGACACTTCTTTGCCTTTCTCTCTAAGGCATCCTGCACAACGTTAGATGCCTCCCAAGGAGTTACTTGCCTGATGGAACATATCATAATCCCAAATCCCAAACCTCTACCCAGCGGCCAAGAGCGGTTTACCCAGTGCTGCAACTTCCTCTTCTTACCTCCTTCCATCCTGTAACCTTTGACCTTTTTCAGAGGGCATGACCTTACTGGGAGACTGGGCCATTTCCTCAATTATGGTGTTTTATATCTATGCCTTCCCTGGAAAGCCCATATGTACATATCAGCAAAGCATGAACACCTTTTTTTTTTTTGTCTGTTTCCCTCTCCGTTATAGTTAGCAATATGTATTGATTAAATGCATTCACTTGGCTGCCTTCCACTAAACTGTTTTAGAAGACCTCTTTGACCATATTTTTTTTTTTTTTTGTCTTTTTGCCTTTTATCTAGAGCCGCACCCACGGCATATGGAGGTTCCCAGGCTAGGGGTCTAACAGGAGCTGTAGCCGCCGGCCTTCGCCACAGCCACAGCAACGCGGGATCCGAGCCGCGTCTGCAACCTACACCACAGCTCACGGCAACGCCGGATCCTTAACCCACTGAGCAAGGCCAGGGACCGAACCCGCAACCTCATGGTTCTTAGTCGGATTCGTTAACCACTGAGCCATGACGGGAACTCCGACCATATGTTTTTAATGATTTCACCTTCTCTCTGCCTTTACCCACTTTGGAAATAATACTTTATGTTGGTTTGGTTCTATTCAAATATATTTGTAAAGGTTGCATCCTAATCTGACCTAGGAGTTCAGACATACCAAAGTTTTTTAGTTAAAAAGTGTCCGAGAGAGCCGGTGACCCTGAGTGGAATGAATGCTAAATGGACTGATTGTATATAAAGGTAGTTTCTCTTTAGTCTCAGGCATATGTTCTTTGCAACTTACTACCGCCTGCAGTAGCCAAAGAAGTAGTTGATATATGTGTCACACAGGGGTATATGGAATGCCCAGGGTTCCACTGAATCAA
Source organism: Catagonus wagneri (assembly GCA_004024745.2). NCBI lineage: Eukaryota > Metazoa > Chordata > Mammalia > Artiodactyla > Tayassuidae > Catagonus > Catagonus wagneri. Next base: position 24,882,942 of record PVHT021183710.1, on the reverse strand, counting down.
TAACACATTGTCAGAAAAGAATACCCAGCGGTTTATCCATGTAGCTATTATGGGAGTCATAACTCACTCTTTTAAGAGCGTGCTAACATTGTCCATACTTGACGTGGTCATAATGCATTATTAAGAGTGACCTTGGAATGTTCTGTTAATCTGTAATTTTAGGGTGTGAACATTTGGAGTGTATAAAAATAGAGAAAGAATGAAACATTATTTGGCCATAAATTTGGAAATACCTCATGTCCTAAATGATGATGAGGTGGGGCCTCAAACCACCCAAACAGCTAATAAAGTATAATGTTAGTTTAGGATTCTTATATATGTATATATATATATCCTCTTATTTGACATTTTAAGTTAACTGATAGTAGGCTTTAAAACTAAGTAGGTAAACTAAGGTTTTTTGTTTTTTTTTTTTACATACCCTCCCAGGGAATATTTATCTCTTTTTAAAAATAATCGGTACCTAAGAAGTTGGGTTGATGGTGTTATAGTTGAAGAACATGCCAGCAGGATAAGTCCTTTGTGGTTTTTTTGTCATTAGTTATTTTCAGCCTACAAATTATGAAGCACATATTTGCATATAATGCTATTATTTATATATAAACAAATTATAAATTATATATATAATTTTATATATTTGTGGGAGCTTAGAGTCTAACATATATTGATGTAGTCATCGCTGCAAAAAACATAGTAAGAGAGAAGTGCCAAATCAGTTTGTAACTTTTAAGTTATTTTCTGCTCAAGAGTTGTATCAGGTTAGAAGCAGAAACTGAGATAAAGAAAAACAGTCTAAGTTAATTACAGGAGTATTTGTCCTCCTATCGTCTACCAAGAGCTATATGCCATATGAGAAGAGATAATGCTATCTTTTCTCTAACTGAGAAAAAACAAGTTTCCAGGTACTTTTTATGTAGAAGAAGTAGTAGCTTATAGAGTTGAGTGTTAGCAAGCAAAAGGTAGATTGAAATAAAATTGGCATTGGGAGGTTTCTAAAGGAAACTGAAAAGCATCTCAGTAATACACCTCTTGGGTACCACTGGTGCTGTGCCGTGACTGACAGGTTTCAGAGCATCCTTCCTGTGTTGACACCTCAGTTAGACCTGATGTCAGGAAAAGAACTCGTCTTTCTTGGATGTCACCTCTGAGCTAAGCATCGAATGGGACACTTGAGTTAGCACATCTTGTCACTACAGCAACCCTACCAAACAGTTATTAACCCAACCTTATGAATGAGGAAAGTTTGACTCAGAGAAGTTAAGTAACCTGCCTGAAGAAAGACAGCCATAGGTGGGAGAACAGCAGTTCAGCCCAAGCCATCCTGATATAATATTATTGTAGAGTTTGTCAAACTTCGGGAGTTACTCAAATGAAAAAATGAATCACGAGGAGGTAGACTGGGATACATATATATCTCCGGCAAAAGATTTATCAGCAGGACATGTAAACTGTGAATGCCTTTTCATTTAATGTAGGACATAATCCTTTCTAGAACGCTGAGCCTATGTAGCCACCTGTTCCAAAAGTTTTTCGGAGTTTTTGGTGTTTTTACTTGTTAAGTCAGTGGTTGAAACTATTCCTTACGTCTCATTTAATTTTTTCTTTCACCCCATTAAGGAATTTTTTTTAAATAAATCATTTAATATTTCCTTTCCAAGGAAGGTGAACAGTGTTTGACTAGCTTGTTTTCACCTTCCCTCTGCCACCACCTAAAGTTGAAGAAAACCTTGAGTTTGGAGCCATGAGATGTGTTTCAGCTTCTGGTACTTAAGTTATTTACAATATGGCCTCATCATTTTGCTTGAGATGTTATCGGTGCCCAGAAGCATCATGTGAACCCTTGGGGCCAGCCTTTCCTTTCTAACTAAAAATGTTCCACTTTTTTGTGGTTGCACATTTGTTTTATGTTGATGGCTGCTTTCTCTCCTCTGATTGGTAGCTTGTACATGTCAACCCATGAATTTATAGAGTTAGTCTACAGTGACTCAACCTCTAGCAAGTTGTCTAGTTTCATCAGAGTCCCCATCTTTGCTCAACAAGATTCCTGCAAATGTTCTGTAACGTTATGTCGCATTTTGCCCTTTTGGTGGAAAGTAAGTGAGAAACAGCGGCCTGTGGTCCTGAAGTTAGAAGTAAAGGCTTCATAAAGTTCAGTCCATCTGACAAGGGTGAACGCTGTGTCTTCCAGAAGTGATTCATTATTAGCCCAAATTATATGCTTGAATGGTGGTGACCTCATGAAGGAAAAGAACAAGTCCAAAACAATGGAACACATTGTTAAATAGTGTGTCTGAAAGTCAAAGTGTCATTCAGAATTTTGATACTTTTTTTTTTCCTTTCTGGGAATAGAATCCCCCTTATGACATAAGTTTATCATTTGACCGGCACGCATTTAACAGATTCCCAGGAATAAATACAAGTGCTGAGTGTTTATTTGTATTCAGACCCAAACACTAACATAGAGTTTGAACTAATTATGTATGTGTGTGTATACTTTTTTCCTTTAACTTTTCCTATCTGGCTTAGCCTTGCTGTTGACACCCTCTAGGCTAGAGGTGAGTGATCACACATTTTCTTCAGTCACTGTAAGAACTGCAGTGACCGGAGGAGGGTATGGGAACCACAGCCTCTAGGTGTTACATCTTAGACTGTCTGTAATCTTCATCTCGTCTCTGCTGGTTACACTGGATGAGACTGGTCTTCTAGTCAAAGGCAAAAGGCTTTTTATTTTCTCCTCTTTAGGGATATTTCTACATTTTCTACTAGGGTGTTCCCTGGATGTGTTCCTAAGACGATCTGTCCTATAAACCCCTGAAAGGAATCAGGAAGAAAAACCAAAGGCCAGAAGCTGAAAAGGGCCATTTTTTTATGCAGGTGCTTTCTTCAGTATTACATTTGGGGCCATCAAAAACATAGTTCTTAGGTGGCCTAACATGTTCTTTCCACATCTGGCCTCTGGGTTCCTTAGACTGTTCCAGGCAGGGTTTTTGCCAAAATGAAAATGACATCTTACATGCAATGATACTTTCCAAATGTGCCGGGCCTTTCAGTGTATTCCACGATAAAACTGCATCAGATATCATTGTCTAGTGTGCCCTCTGTGACCTTTATCAAGGGTTGATTTGGCAAAGGTCATGTAAAAGTAATGAAAAAGATTACCATAAAGCTGCCAGTCTCTAATGTCTTAAAAATTGTTAATTTGAGGAGTGCCCGTCGTGGTGCAGCACAAGTGAATCCGACTAGTATCCATGAGGATGCAGGTTTGATCCCTGGCCTCGCTCAGCGGGTTAAGGATCCGGCATTGCCATGAGCTGTGGTGTAGGTTGCAGACACAGCTGGAATCCTGAATTGCTGTGGCTGTGGTGTAGGCTGGCAGCTGCAGCTCCAATTGGACCCCTAGCCTGGGAACCTCCATAGGCCATGGGTGGGGCCCCAAAAAGCTAAAAAGAAAAAGAAACCAAGAAAGAAATCTCCCCTTTGAAACGTACTCTCCCTGAGTCAGGAGGTAGAGAGACGCCCTTATCACCAGAGATACGGGATCCAGAGCCGAGAACCTATTTCAACAAAACTTGTTAATTCCTCACTAATTTACTACCCCAAGCTTAGATTTCTTTGTCTTGTTAATTCTTTACAAATTTGTTGTTTCTTTGTTTAGAAAAAAATATAAAAGCTTCCTGCTCTGGCCACTTCTTTGTTCCCATTTCTATAAGACCGCCAAATGTACTAATTAAATGTGGGTTTTTTTTTTTCTTCTCATGTTAATCTGCCTTCTGCCAATTATTAGACAAGCCAAAGAATTCAAGAAGAGGAAGGTGTGGGAAATCTCCCCCTCCTGGACGGGTATTACATGAATATGTTACCTGTTTTGCCAGGTGCATCCCTGAAGATTCAGATGGTGGGAGGGATGGATTGGAAGTTCGGGCTTAGCAGGTGCAAACTATTATATATAGGATGGATCAACGACGGGGTCCTACTGTATAGCACAGGGAACGATATTTGATATCCTGTGATAAACAATAAAGGAAAAGGATATGAAAAAGGAGATATGTACGTGTATAACTGAATCACTTTGTACAGCAGTCATTAACACAACACTGTAAAACAGCCATACTTCAGTAAAAATAACTTTTTTTAAAAAAAGATTCAAACAGAACTTTCCTAAGACCCTTTGGTCAGAGTTATCTTTGCGAGGAATTCTACTTGACCTAATTATCTACCACGTGTCTTTCTTTCCTCCTTTTTTTCTTTTCCAGGCATGGTTCTTATAAACCAAATGCATATTGTTTTCTTCTCCTTATTTCACTGTTATATAACCGGGCTTGATCTCTAAGTAGCTAGACGGAGTGTTGATTCTACTGTAGTCTTTAGACAATTTATGTTGTAGGAGATGGAAGGAGACGTTAGATCATAATCACTACTTTGTTCTCCATTTCCTCTATAATAAAATAAGCACACTAACATCGAATTTATTGCTCTCATTAAGAGTACCTAAGATTACACAGCCATTTTACAGGCAGCCAAAAGCAATCCTCGGAATGGTTTCACAAGAAAACCGTTGTAACTTCCCACAGCGTATTCTCCAATCATTAATAATGTGGTTGTTCTTTCATTACCAAGCTTGTATTGGTTTTATTTTGTCTCTTTATCAAGGGCCTCAGTCCTGAAGGGAAATAGAGTTATAAACAGATAAGCAGCTAATTGTACCTAATGCTACACTGTGTAAGGATAAGGAAGTATTTAGAGAATCCAAAAGATGGAGGTATGCATGTCATCAGGAGAACTCAGGAAACAGAGCCGGGGGTGGGGGGGGGATTTCTCCCTTCATTTATTTGTTCATTGCTTTTAGTGTGAAGTCTTAAAGGAAAAGCACGGGTGACAATGGAAGAGAGTAAAGATGCAAGGGGGAGGTGGGAGGAACAGAGGTGAGAAAAGAGGACAGGTCTTCCCCTAACTCAGGAATTAGGGAGGATTAGGTAAAGGGAAGTTTCGGGGTTTTTTTGTTTTTTTTGTCTTTTCTAGGACCACACCCGGTGCATGTGGCGATTCCCAGGCTAGGGGTCTAATCGGAGCTGTAGCTGCCGGCCTTCACCACAGCCACAGCAACGCAGGATCCGAGCCGCATCTGCGATCTACACCACAGCTAATGGCATCGCCAGATCCTTAACCCACTGAGCGAGGCCAGGGATCGAACCCGCAACCTCATGGTTCCTAGTCGGATTCGTTAACCACTGAGCCACTACAGGAACTCCGGTAAAGGGAAGTTTTGAGGTAAGGGAGGAAAGTTCGAGTTCTTTCTGATATCGAATGTTCTCAGTAAAGCTACCGGGGCCAAATCTGGAGTCTCGGGCCGAGAAGCAAAGGTCTGGAGTCGCCTCTTGGAACAGAGGAACTGGCGAGGGCTGGGTAGGAGAACACATCGGCAATAGCGAGCACCCATGTAAAAGGGGAGAGCTGGCGTGGAGCCTGTCCTGGGGCAGGTGATTTCCTTCCCTTCTGTGGCAGCAGGACAAGGAACCAAGAAGCGTTGGCTGTGGGCTGAATTGCGACTTGGCAAAGCAAGGAAGCGTGGGGAAGCTCATAAGCACCCTGATGAGCACTTGGCCGTGTGAGGCCTTGGGTGGGGAGCAGAGGACCGAATGCTGGACCGCAGTGTCCGTGTGGGCTGCAGGCTGTGTGAGGTGCAGGCAAAGCCCGGTTCGCTTCCCGGCGGCACCCTCCCGTGCCCGGGGCCCGCATGGTAAGGCACCTGAACCCCAGCCTTTCCCCCGCCTGTCTGTCTCCCCAAACTGCCTTCACTGCTGACTCTCCCTGACGGTGGCAACAGATGCTCCTTTTCTTTCAGCTCACAAATAAGACTTTGTAGCACACGGAGATACAGAGCTTGTATTTTGTGGTACTCTGTGGCCTTTTATCCTTTTTCTGAGTTAGCGTCACATTTATATATTTTCACTTTCACATATCAGTAAGTTTAAATGTTTAAACATTTCCCCCTTCAGTAGCCAAAAAGAAAACAAAGCAACAGCTAATATAGTAATAAATTTATTTCTAGCTACAGGAGATAAGCTTCAGTGCAATATGGCCATAAAGTATGGCTCCCAGGCTTGGGGGAGAAGCAATAAACTTTCATAAATAAAAGAATTTTCAAATACTCCTGGCAGTATAAATAAGGGTAAAAATATAACGTGGAATTGGCAACACACAGCCAACAAAGAAAGCTGTAAACTGAAACTGGAAAATGTTTGCAGCCTTTCTGTTGTTGCCACCTCGCACCCTAGGTGGGCTGACTGGAGAATTCACTGGGGGAAGATTTTACGTCACCTTCTGAAATGTGATCTCTGTTACATCTCCTGGCACCTTTTGATTTGCTGAAGATCTGTGATAATCACCCAGGAAACCCAGGGGTACGGATGCCGTAAATAAGTTCTCAAAACACCTAAGGCGTTAGAAAACACCCTCAGAAGGAGAGCGAGTGGCGTGCATGGAACTGAGTGCCACAGGCTGGTTAATGAGGGGGCTTGCACAGCTCAGGGCTTAGATTGCAGCTGATCTATAAAGAAATGTGAAGTTCTCCTGACGTGCAGCTCAGGTTTCATTTGTTTTCAGATCAGGAGTGACTTGAGCAAAAGCTTAAAAAAAAAAAAAACAGATGGGTGGAAGGAAGGAAGGAAGGATGGATGGATTTATGGATAGATGGTTAGATGGTTTGATGGATGTTTAGGTAGATACGTAAGCAGATGGCAGGTAGGCAGGAAGGCAAATAGATACACAGGTATACGCGTGCATTTTAGTGGGCAATGCCGTGGTTTGAAAGACTATTGAATTAATAGGGATTATTTGTTCTGTAGAAAATTAAAGAGCGTAAAACAGAATACCGACTCCTCTCTTTGTCAGTCTCTCTCTCTCTCTCTCTCTCTCTCTCTCTCTCTCTCTCTCTCTCTGTCTGTCTCTCTCTCTCTGTCTCGTCAGAAGTGATAATACTGGGGAAGTCAGAATTTATCAGTGCTTTCATTCCATTAAAATGTCTTTCCCAGGCATGTGTAATTGTAGGCTCTGTGTTTGTGGAACCCGATTAAACATTGTCTCTTGCATCACGAAACTGAGGGTCTTGCTAGCATGGAGCGAGTCTGGGAGGGCTTCGGAAGGTAAGACTGGTTTAAAACATAGTGGAATATCCTCAGACAGAAAGGGCAGCCTCAGGAGAGGGAATAAAGGAGTCAAGATTGTGAAGGGAAGGAGAGTCCCCGCTGTGGCTCAGCGGAAACGAATCTGACTAGCATCCATGAGGACGCGGGTTTGATCCCTGACCTCACTCGGTGGGTTAAGGATCCAGCATTGCAGTGAGCTGAGCTGTAGGTCGCAGACACGGCTCGGATCCCACATGGCTGTGGCTGTGGTGTAGACTGGCTCCGATTCAACCCCTAGCCTAGGAACCTCCATATGCTGTGGGTGTGGCCCTAAAAAGCCAAAAAAAAAAAAAAAAATTGAAGGGAAATGCGAATGAAAGTTAGTTGAGCTTAGATTTTGGACTGTATCATGTAAGCAGTAGGAAGCCACTGAAAATAATTTTAGAGCAAGAAGGGACATGATTTGTGTTTCGAATTTGCTTTGTGAAGAGAAGTCTGTGTTGGCGGGAAAGACGAGATGGAAGACAGATGATGGGGCTCCAGGGGAACGGAAGAGGGAACGGGGAGGGGATTCCAGTCATTTGCTGTGCCTGGGGCTGTTGGCTGCGGTTTTGCTGGGCCATGTAGAGAAAGGCAAGCGAGCACAGAAACTTAATTCTGCGTTTGGTTTCACTGCTCAGTAGGCATGTGTTTGTGGGGACAGGAGTTGTGCCTCCTCCTCAGGGCTGTGAGTGCTGAGAAGTGTTAACTGAACCTGTATCTGTGTGTGTAGCCCTCAGAACCACAACTGGTGTGTGGTACATGCTCAATACTGTTTTATTTTTATTATTTTTAATCAGTGCATTGATTTGCTTATTCGTTCATTTCATCTGTGGGAATTTAGTTTCAAGACAATCCAGGGCAGCCTACTCCGGAGAGCCATTGTTAAGTTTTGCTTCAGAATTTTACTGACATTTTTCACTCCTTTTTCTTGGAGTCCTCTTGGGCCAAAAACTTTCAGCAGGAAATAAGAGGGTGAAGCCTGTAAATTAAAACAGCTCTTTCCCCCCTGATGTAAAGTGCGAACAGAAAATACTGCAAAGAATGCTGCTATATGGTGGTCCCTTCGTGTCACTGCGTGTAACAAGGAACAGGGAAGTGTTAAATGAAGTCCCAGTGTTGGGAAGGTCGGGCAGGCTTACTTTACGGTACAACATGGTTCTATTATTTTGATCAACAGATTCTGAAATTCCAGAACACAGTGTGTGCCACATTGGAAATATGAATACAGAAACACCTTCAAAAGTCCCCAATATAAAATCTTAATTACTTCTGCCTTTGCTTCTGTCGTCCTGAAGATAGCTCAAATAACTGTGCCACTTTCTTAAACTAGAACAATAATCATATCTCCTTTGATGATAACAGAAGTTAGTAGGTATTATTTTATTATAGGTATATTTTATTATATATTTATAGACTTGTATTCATTATATAAATAGCTGCAAGCTCAGATCCTCGCGCTCAGAACAGAACTCTAATAGCAGGGCAGTTGTTTCTTATATTTCCTTGTGTAGCGCCCATGTTCTGTATCTTCACAGCTGGGGCTGTGTTGAAATAAGAAGCTGGACCTCTTAGGTTATAGGAAGAGTCTACAGGATTGAGGAGAAAAATGAAGTATCTTGTAACTTTTTCCCTTTGAAGAGCTGGGAAAGTAGTTCTTGACAGAGGGAGACAAATACAGCCATTCTGTATACTTGAGGTGAACAAAGCTTTCCTTGACCCTAAAGGTTTTTATTGTACCTGAAAGTGAACTCTTCATTGATGGGAGGGGTTCTTTTATTCAGTCCATCAAGATTGCTAGGCCACATGTCACCGTCCCCAACTGAAATGCAGCATCATGAAATCATGATTAAAAATACAGATGTCAATTCATGAAGTAGCAAGTGATTATAGATACTGCATTTCCTCCTTTTGGTTCCTGGGAATTAAGTTTCAATCTCATTGAGTACTTCTGAAAGAATACCCATAAATTATTCAAATTATATTCTCCGATTTTTCCCCTTGATTGATAGCTAAGCAATTTTGACTAGTTCAGTGTTGTTATGCTTTAACGAGATAATATACTGGAAATATTTTTGCAAGATTGTGATTGTGGTTGGAAGAATGAGCAGCAATGGCAGGGGAACAGATGATGTATAATCTAGTCCCGACCCTCCTAGGAGGAGAGGTAGGACTTTAAGGGGGTGGCTTACTTTTTTTGATAACCTCTGTCCAGTCTTCTTTGTGAGAATCAAATGAGTGAAGGCACATGAAAGCAAGCTGAAACATGAAAAGCACTGGAAATCTCTAAATGTAGTTGCTGCACATCCTCAAGGCATCTTAGTAGAACAATGGGAGTAAATGTTGAGGGCATTTTTGTTTGATTTTACAGGGAACAAGGGAAACTCTCAGTCGTCACTGCACTACCCTTGGTGACGCCCTTCGGAAGGAGAATGACTTTGCTCTTATAATTGATGGGAAGACCCTCAAGTATGCCTTAACTTTTGGAGTACGACAGTATTTCCTGGACTTAGCTTTGTCGTGCAAAGCTGTAATTTGCTGCAGGTAAGGTCTCTGTAATATTGTTAAATTTTAGTAAAAAACAGCTTGATCCTTAGTTCTGGATTTTTAAAGTTCCTTGAAGTTATTTTCTCCAGAATTTGTAAATGTCAGGTTATTTGTTAATTCATTCATTCAAGACTCAGGCTTTACAAACTGGGATTGAATTTATTAGCAGAGTTTTGAAAGTGAGTCCTAACAATCAGTAATGTTTATCGTTCACAATTTGCATAGGTAGGTTCCTTGCCATTTTCTGTGTTTAAAATTGATTATTTACCCACATTTCCATCAAGAGTTTTTTTCTGTAAAGATTTTATTTTCTACACTTAAATCTTTGATTCCGTTGCTTCAACTTCTTTTGGGGGAATGCATGATGGGAGACACTTAAGTGAATCATTTTCCAAAAGCTGAGCATTTTTCTGAAGGCTATTTATTGGCTGTGCAGTATTCTGCCCTCTAATTTGTAATATTGCCTATATCCTAAATTAAAATCTGTTTTGTGTTATCAAGGCCTACTTCACAGAATTGTATTTTTGTGAACCATTTAGCTCTAATCCTCACTGTACTTTTTTTTTTTTTTTTTGCTTTTTAGGGTCGCACCCGAGGCATATGGAGGTTCCCAGGCTAGGGGCTGAATTGGAATTACAGCTGCAGGCCTGCACCACAGCCACAGTAATGCAGCATCAGAGCCGAGTCTGCGACCTACACCACAGCTCACAACAACGCCAGATCCTTAACCCACTGAGTGAGGCCAGGGATCAAACACGCAACCTCATGGTTCCTAGTTGGATTCGTTAACCACTGAGCCACGACGGGAACGCTTCTCTCTGTACTTCTTGTCAAAGAATCTTATCCATGTTTTTGTCTAAACTGTTTTAACCATGTCTTCCTAAAATTTAGAGTATATTTATGACTATGCCCAGTCTCTTCCCTTTGGTCACTGTGAAACACAAGGATTTTCCTCTTCGCCACGCACTTACTGAATCTTCCCAGCTGATAAAACTAGGTCTAGGGTAGCAGCTTCTCAAACTGCTTTCTGTTCATGGAGATGAAATGTTAGCAAGGCTTCTGAAGGATTTCTCAGAATCTGTGCTTGTGACATTATCTTTGAAACAGTACCTTTTTTTTTTTTTTTTGTCTCCTCGGTGTATGGAGGTTCCCAGGCTAGGGGCTGAATCAGAGCTGTAGCTGCCGGCCTACACCACAGCCACAGCAACTTGGTATCCGAGCCACATCTGTGACTTACACCACAGCTCACGGCAATGCTGGATCCTTAACCCACTGAGCAGCGCCAGGGATCGACCTGAATCCTCATGGATACTAGTCAGACTCATTTCTGCTGAGCCATGACGGGCACTCCATTATTTGCTTTTATTTTATTCTTTTAAAGTATACTTTTAATAGAAGAATCTGATTTTTCTTTTAAGATATATTTCTTAATAAAAGAATCTTAATAAAACCTTTTCTGTTTCAGGCTTTATTTACTTAAAAATCCTGTAAATGATACTGCCTCCAAACTTTTAAGTCATGCTTTATAGATATTTCCTAAGTTTCAGTTGAAATATACTTTGTGAAATATAATTTAAGCCATACTTAATAAGTATCCTTGATAAGTATCATTTCAGCCTATAAAATTATAATACACTCAGAGTGTTAAGAGTTGCTTATTATTCCTGAGAATCTAATTATTGCAGTCATTTAATTTTTCTTCTCTGCAGCATGTATTAATAAATACTATTACTATAAAGCTTTTAGGCAGTGTATTGCACAGATACTTAATGTTAGTAATAATCAGACTCTGCTAGACCATGAAGAAAAAATTGGAAATTATTTGACTGTCTCCTTTTAAAAGCAAGAGGATACTCCTGTTTTTTGCTGTTCTTTTTTTAATCTTCTTTTCCAGTGACTTCTTGGTTCGTTGCTAATCTCTTGATCAGTTCTTAGTAACATTCAACTCTGACACTCTCCCATAGGGACAGTTTTGTTCCAGACTTGGTTGTTTAATCACTTTCATTAATGGGATCACAAGGATCAACACGATTGCTCGAAAGCACATTAACTGATATGACTGTTGCCTCCTATTTGGAAACAGAACACAGAGCAGTTTAGATAACAGGGCCAGTGTCTGGAGCCGGCATCTGTTCCGTGCCTACTGTGTGCTGGGCAGACGCTGCAGCACAGAGATGAGTAAGACATCCTGCCTGCTCGCCTTCACGTTTCTTCTGCCTTTTGTTCTAAGCAGAGACACAGTCGGTTTGAAAGATGTGGGAGGCCGAATTTCCTCGCAGCTGAGCTTCATTCTTAGAGCATTGCTTAACCATTGCTTAACGCAGTACCTCCCACCATTCTTCAAAAAGTTGAACCACAGAATTAAACAATAGCAGAGGGAGAGAGAAACTAGAAAGCAGAGTCAAGGGAGGGAAAAAAAAAATATATGTTCTGTGCTTGTGAAATTCCCTCCTGAGATCCTCGTTCTGGACGCTCACAAGTCACACGGCCTCAGGGCTCCGCCGGGTCCCAGGCCCCTGGGAGGGACTCACCCTCCGCCTGCACGTGCAGCCCAGCCCCGACCCTGAGCTTGTAAAGATGTGTGTGGCCCCTTCCTCCCTCCGACCTGTTTTATGCATGTTCGAGGACCAGGAAGGTCCCTGTGCAGACACAGTGTTTTATTTAGAGCTTTAGGGTGTTTTTTTAAGTAAAATAGCTTTCCCCTGCTTTTTCTTCTAATTACCTTCGTAGTCTCTCTTTTCCCGTGAGGACTGTGGTAGAACTTCCGGTCTGGCTTTGAGAACTCGTCTAAGCCCGTAATTACATCAGGGCCACTGCCCGATTTATGTCTGTGCACCTTCTTGGACTGATGCCTCTTGGCATTTAAACCATTGGCACAGACCATCTTCTTGTCATCGAGCTTACTGGCCCCAAAGCATAATTTCCATGATAATGCTTCTATCACTGGAGAAGGATAAGGTGGGCGATTCTGCAGATCCTTCTTCACAATTAAATGCAAGCGTCATCACTCTTGGTTTCTCAGATGACTGCAAATCTCCTAGCCTCAGGAAATTCTCTATTTTACTCCATTATGAGAGACAGTGCAGATAAATACTGAATATTATTTCCAAATACAGTAGGGCACTGTTTCCCAAATTCGTTTATGTTCATGCTGGCTTTCTGGGTTTTCCCCCTCAAACTGCTTTATAATGTAGTTCTTGTCGGTCCCCACGAGAAGATAATTCAGAATCCGCTCTTCCGCTTCAGTCTTCCCTTTGCTAGACGGGAAACGGGGGAAAGCCTCCCCTTAAAGCATAATGAAGCTCTGGACTTTAATCCCATCTTCAGGATGACATCAGCCACTTTCTTCCCGACCTTATCGGAGTGAAGGGCAGGAGGCAGTTTTTAGTGTGTGCCTAATTGACACAGTTATGAAGATGAGCGTTTTCCCTGAAGAGTCTGCAGTCAAATTGAAAGAAACAGTTGTTCTCTGTCACTTGTCATTACATCTCCTATTCAACCATCATTTTCTGAAGGGAATACTCAGAGACAGAAATAATCCCCAGGCCCCCAAATTATTCAGGGCTTTGGAGTCCCGGTTTTGGTTTACGAAGTGAAGATGGCGTGTTAGACCTCAAATAATTTTTCCAAGTAGGTAAAACCCAAGAAGTAAAGTCGAATCTGTTTTTATCGGTCTATCGAGTACCGTCTTGTCATAGATACTGTGCAGGTTTGTTTTGACCAGTGTGGGAATTCACTTGTATAACCTGAGTAGCTTAAGACAAAACATGCATCACCTCTTAAGGGCGTTTCTGATGTTTTCCTAGTGATAAACGTAAATGAACCCTCTCGTGGTCCTTCTGTTCCCTTCTTCAAGTACAGGGATTCTTACCATTCGGTGGAATCACAGATACTTTGGAAGAACAAAGGAAAGCTGTGGACCAGTTTTATACAAACGTGAAATCGGATATACGACTTTAGGGATTTCACAGACTCCCTCGAACTCCTTATAGGCAGAGCGGGGGAAAGCTTGCTCCACGACTCAAGGAGATTTGTGCATACAGCTCAAATCAAGAGCTGTTCTGCAAACTGATGGTGCCAGATAAATAATTTCTTATCTCAGGTGCCAATATTTTATGCTCTAAGGCCTTATGGCTTGTATAATGGATATAATGGTTCTTTAGCTGGAGATTCGTGAAATCCTTCTTCTAACTTTACCTCTTTGGATAAACTTTGGCACTTTGGATGCCTCATGGAATCTCTCTGGCCTTGGTTTTGTGACCTGTAAAATGAAGATCTAGGTACATAGCAGTGATTCAGATCCTCCAGGGAGCCTGGATGTCTGCAGCAGTTAAGATTGGCGTTTCAGGGAGTTCCCGTCATGGCTCAGCGATAACAAACACAACTAGTATCCAGGAGGATGTGAGTTGGACCCCTGGCCTCATTCATTGGGTTAAGGATCTGGCTGGCATTGCCGTGAGCTGTGGTATACGTCGCAGATGTGGCTTGGATACCACACTGAGGTGGTTGTGGTGTAGGCCGACAGCTGCAGCTTTGATTTGACCCCTAGCCTGGGAACCTCCATATGCCGCAGGTGCGACCCTAAAAAAAAAAGAAAAAAAAAGGACTGTAGCTTCTCTGGCATAGAAAGGTGGGAAACCATGCACACATGCACCCTTGCTAGGTCAGCTCCCTCCAGCTTGAAGGCTCTGGGATCAGGGGTCCTCTCCTCGCCTTTTCAGCTTTGGGATGAACCCTACTTGTGTTGGCTGCTCTGTGCTGGGAAGCGTCTGTCCACTTGTTGGATCCGCTTAATTCAGGGAAGCATGTGTTCTGCCTCACAGTATTCCCTCCAGAAGAGAGTGGGAACGTCGCAGTGGAGTATTGCTGTGTGTTAAGTAGCGTGTGGTTTCTGGGCTCCTCAGCGGTTCACATAACCCAGCCTTTCAAAGAATTTTCCATTTTTTCTGTAGTTGTCAGTTTAGTTTAAACATATTTTGAAACTTATGTTCTGTGACAGTTGGTTGAAAATTGGCCTCGAGCCTCCAAGCTTTTAGACTGTCTAGTAAGCACCGTTCTTCTACATAATTTATGTACTCGTGTCTTCGGAAAAGCAGAAGTTCAACTGAAGTAAGCATTTTTCCCTACTTGCAACATCTCTAATCAAAGTTGAACCCTCTTTGGAGCCATCCCCCTCCCCCAAAGTGCATTAAAAAAAACACTTGACTCCAGTGAGTGTTGTCACTCGGGAGTGGCATTCCAGGCAGAACTTTTCACCTTAGTCTGATCGAGGGGCTGTCCAAGAAGGGGTCTGAAGGGACACCTTGAATACTTTCTGTCATAGCATGGGGATGTTAAGTAAAGGGTCAAGTCAGTTCTGCTTCTTGAGTCTTTGGGGATTGGCTTAAACTTTAAGGATTTCGCTAAATAAATGTTCTACTTACAGGGTAGTCATAAAGCTCAAGTGAAGCTAATAAATGCTCAGCAGACATTCCTTGAAAGAAAAAAGTCGGTGAACACCGTTGGATGCCAAGCAGATGTTTGGCTTTAAGACTTAACAAACTCTTAATGAACGTCAACCCTATATTTGCTCCCAAGAAAATATGAAGAAATGTTGGAAATGCTGAGAGACTATTTCCTTCATGCATATATGGCTAAAAGAGGATGCACTGGATAACTTTCACAACTTCATAAAATGCCCATATTTTGCTTTGATTTAATAATAAGTTGCTCAGCCTTGCCCATCTCGTTTGCTTATCTGCCTCTACTGAGTAACGTTAAAGGAACAACGTGGCCATGTTACAGCCTGGCAGCCAAGTACGGTGTACATCCTCCAGGGAGTCCGTATTGGACAGTAAGATACCTAAAAATGCATGAGAAATGTAAATGCTATAGAATTCCACTGTCATTCTGCATTATATAGTTTTAGATGTGACTCTGTTTACACAAACCACCATCACACACATTAGCACTGAAGATTATGTAATTCCGATAAAACAGAGTTAGACTGTACTGGAAAGTACATCAAGCGGAGTGTAAAGCTCAGTGTGTTTTCACCAAGAGAACATACTCCCTTATCCAGCACCCAGACAGGACCATCACCTCAGAAGCCCCATCATGCTTTGTGTTTATTTTATTGTTCTCCCAGGGTTAACGGCTACCTTGACTTCCGTCACCATCCGTCTTGAGTTATGTCTTATTCACTGCAGTCTTTTTCTGTTTGGTATCTTGGTCACTTGGAATAAGCACGTACGTCTTCCATAAAGACATTCAGATTCTTTTGCAGTTGTGAGTACAGAGCTCTGCAGCCTTCCACTAAGGGCCTCCCTAGAGCTTTACATAAATCAGTAGATCAGCGTTCTAATACGTTCTTCCGTCCAGTACAGATCCACCTAGTAGATGGCCTGTAGTCTCCTTCAGTTCTCCAGTGACCGAATGAAAGGACTTCACTTTCTGATTTGCCAAGAACGTGACATATGGAACCTACGGCATTTCTCTGATCTGTCAGTCTTGGGACCTGGTTGGGTGGAAAGGGAAACAGCTTTAGTTTGGTGCAACTGGTTCTCCTTGAACCCTTGATGGTTTTTAGTGACTACCTTCTTAGTAATAAACCTATCTGAGTGATTCCTACTTAGGGAAAATTAAAGGTTTGGTGTCTTGAGCCAGACTAGAGTTCTAGGAGTCGAAATCAGGTAGAATAGCAGGTCATGGCTGTCTAGAAGCTGTGCGGCATGCAGCGAAGTAAAAAGAGAGACACCATCCTAGGGGAAAGACAGTCTTGGAAAACAAAAGGCTTATTGCCAAGAGAGCAGTGAGAGAAATGAACGTAAAATAATGGACTTTATATTGAGGCATGAAAGAAGTGGTTGTTCCAGATAGCATTTTTCCAAGAGGGAGCATTTTATAGTGTGCAAGCATGGACACACTTTTTCTGTAAAGTGCCAGGTAGTAAATATTTCAGGTTTTGCAGGCCATACAGTCTCCATCACAACTACTTAACTCTGACAGTGTAGCCTGAAAGCAGCTCTAGACAGTGTGTGAAGGAGTGGGTGTGGCTGTGAACTCACAAGATTTTATGAAAAATAAGATGTTGCTGGGATTTGACCTTGGACCATGGTCGGCCAATCGCTATTATGGAGTGTCTGTGGCTCATGAATGAGCAGTAGAGGGAATCAATTTCTGACAGAACGTCTCCCAGAATATTGATGGAGTTCACTCTAGACTCCCTGCTCTCTACTTTACAGGCTCTTGCCTTTCTTTTCTTGAAAACTAAAATATTTGACCATCTCTTCCCCACCTGGCATGTTTCCCTACCTCCATGATTCCTCAGAAATGACTGGCATTCTTTCTGTGGGGACAGCTGCACAGTCTGGCATCTCCATTAAATGTTTCTGTGCCCTTTGGAGTCAAAAAAATCTCTTAAAATATGGATATTTCCTGAAGTCGATTTGTTTTCAAATGAGGTGTCAATAGCAGAAGATAAATGAGGAACCCAGGACAGCAAAGGTGGATTCTGCTCTGCCCCCCACTGTGCCAGTACCGCCCCCCTGCCAGGAAGATATGCCGGCAAGTTGATGAAGGACAGGGCAGCAAAGCAATCAGGCTGGGAGATGTACACTGGCCTTCTCCCTGAGCTGGAAGCATCATAGCATCTGGAACTAAAGGAAGTTCTCTGTGGGTTTTTATATATTATTTTTGTGTTTGCCCTTCATCTCCAGTCACTGTTCATTCCTCTTAAGGCAAACATTCTCAAGTATTTAATGTGTTCCCATCCATCCACCCTACTTTATTTGTGCATCCATGTAACTATGAAAAATATATAACATTGTAATATGTGATTTGAATTGAGGAATAAATACATATTTATAATGGCATTCCAGGAGAATTTTTTCACTTTGATTTTGCTACATGTTTTGAGACCTTTTCACATATCCATAGGTAGAACAAGTTTATTTCTTCTCACCGCTACTTTCTGTTGTATTAAGGCATATGTGCCATTTTAATTATCTATTCCCATAGTGACAGCTGCATAGGCTGCCCCTAAATCTTTACTACCATGAGAAGTGTTGGTATGAATATCCTGTCTGTGCACCTATGCAAATGTTTTTCTAGGGTATATACTTAGAAATAGGAATTCTTGGAGTTCCCTTCGTGACTCAGTGGAAACGAATCTGACTAGTATCCATGAGGACGCAGGTTCGCTCCCTGGCCTCGCTCAGTGGGTTAAGGATCAGGTGTGGCCGTGAACTGTGGTGTAAGTCGCAGACAGGGCTTGGATCTGGCGTTGCTGTGGCTCTGGCGTAGGCCGGCGGCTGTAACTCCGATTTGACCCCTAGCCTGGGAACCTCCTATAGCTCTTTTTTAGGGTGTGGCCCTAAAAAGACCAAAAAAAAAAAAGAAGAAGAAGAAATAGGAAGAAGAAGAAGAAGAAATAGGAACTCTTGGCTCTGGGCTATATATATATTTCAGTTCAATCAGAATCCTCTCATTGCTTGAAAATAGCTGCACTAGTGTGTACTCCCGGATCCATGTAGGAAGGCTGCCTTTTCTCTATCCTTCCGCCAGCACTTGGTATTCCTTATTTTATAACTTTGCCAATTTCATGTTTGAAAAGTGGCACCTTGTTTTGATTTTCACTTCCGTGATTACTAGGGAGAATGAATAGCCTTTTTTTTTTTTTAATGGCCACACCCATGGCATATGGAAGTTCCCAGGCCAGGGACTGAATCCCAGCTGCAGCCATAGCAACACCGGATCCTTTAACCCACCGCAGGCCAGGCGTTGTCCCCGCACCTCCACGGCGGACCTTAGCCGCTGCAGCTGGATGCTTGCCCACTGTGGGACAGCAGGAACTCCTGAATACCTTCTGATTTAACTGTTCACCTCTCTGGATTTCTATTTTTGAAGTGCAGTTCATTCATTCTTTCTTTTTTTCCTCTCATTCATTGACTCAAGGAATGTTTTTCAAGCACTCGTTATGTGCCAGGCACCTTTATATGTGTTATAAATAGAGCAGTGTACAACCGGAAAAAATCCTCCCACCTTCACATTGTGGCTCTTATTCGAATAAATATGTGTAGGCATAGTCGTAATAAGTTCTGTGTTTCTGTGAATGATAACAATAGAGTTATTATCAGACAGATGTATAAAGTCATATATTAACACCCGCTCTGAAGAAAAAGAGCACCTTGAAGAAGGGTGGGGATATAGAACTTTCTGTTGAGATTCCTGTATTTCTTCCTGCTTAGGTACAAGAATTCTTTGTGTGTTCTGAATATTGATTCTTTATTGAATCAAGACATAGCAGATATCTTCTAATCTGGCTCCCTTCTTAATTCTGCCTGCGGCGTTATTCCTTGAATGGAAACCATTGACTTTGAGATAGTCCATAGTCAAATTCCATTAATTTTCCCTTTATGGTTTGTGCTTTTTGGATAGTAAGAACTCCCCACTCACAAAGGTATTTTCCTACATTTCCTTCTGTTAACTTTATAGCTTTATGTTTTTTGGATAGGCCTTTAAGCTTTTTATAATTTTTTTGGTATGTGGTATGAAAAAGAAGGGATACAGTGTTATTCATTTCTGCACAGTGAGAAAATTCTCCCAATCCCACTCACTAAACAATCTACCCTTTTTTTCTTCTGTTTGTAATGCCATACGATCCAGAACTCAAGCTCTGGGACCAGACTTTCCAGAGTCTAGGTCCAGGGCTCCACCTCTTATTAGCTGAGAAATGTGTTGCTTAATTTCTCCAGCTTCAGTTTTCTTCATCTTTGAAATAAGTTAAAAATAATTATTCTAAAGCATTCTCTTGTGGTGCAGCAGGTTAGGTATCCAGTGTTGTTGCTGCAGCGGCCTCAGGTCACTGCTCTGACAGGGGTTTGATCCTTGGCCCGAGAATTTTCACATGCCACAGGCACAGCCTATAATAATAATAATTGTTCTCATGTATTTGTGAGGAATAAGTAAGTTAATATATATACTCAGTGAGTTGGCAACTATTACTTAAAGTTATGTTTCTCTTAGAAATGTTATCTAAATTTTCTTTCATATAGCTAATCAAACATTTCGGATCATAGGACTGCTGTAAAGATATCTCTCTGACCATGATGGCCTTTTCTTTGTCCTAGATTCTATTTTGTCTGGTATGAAAATTACTAATTTGGCTTTCCGTTGTTTCATATGGACCTCGTCTCCCCGCCACCCCAAACCCTTGTATTCAGTCCTTCTACACAGTGTGGTGGCCAAGACTGCTGCGCTATCTCTAAATCCACACTCCAGAATTCGTCGTGTTGAATTCTGGCTTCACTACTTACTTACTGTTTCACCTTAAGTTATATATTCTTTCTGTGCCTCTGTGTCCTCATTTGTAAAACTGCAATAATTGTAACCTATCTCATATAGGTTTCTTCTGAGAATTGAATGAATTAAAACAAGTGAAGAGCTCAGAACACAGCAAATGTTATATGAGCTGTCTTTGTGAAGTGTGTCTCTTTTAGGCACCATATTGCTGGATCTTTGTTGTAATCTAATGTGAAAACCTCTGGTTTTTTTAGTAAAAGAATTTTATTTATAGTTATTATATTTATATTTATTATATTCATTGCCATAATAGGCCTCATTTCTTCAGTCCTATTTTGTGTTTTCCATTTATTTCCGCTTCTTTTTTCTTCCCCGCTCCCCCACCTTCCTCTGTCTAAATCACATTTGCTTTAGCTGGTTTGAAAACTTACGTTCTGTATCTGTGCTCTGTCTGATTGTTTCTAATGTTTTGATAACCGTATTTGTGTTTATGGTCTATTAACGTCTTTCCTTCCCACCCACTCCCATGTAAAGAGACAAGAACTGAAGCTATTAAAGTAATTTTTTGCATGCATCCAGGTTCAGTCAGATTACCTACTTTGTAAATAATCTACTTTTTCTCTCAAGAGACTTTTAGAAATTTTTCTTTTTTTTTCCTTTCTTTTCTTTTTTCTTTTTAGGGCCACACCTGGAGCATATGGAGGTTCCCAAGCTAGGGGTCGAATCACAGCTATACCTGCCAGCCTGCGCCACAGCCACAGCAAAGCCAGATCCGAGCTGTGTCTGCAGCCTACACCACACTCACAGCAACATTGGTCCTTAACCCACTGAGCAAGGCCAAGGATTGCATCCTCATGGATGCTAGTCAGATTCATTTCCACTGAGCCACGACAGGAACACATAGAAATTTTTTTTAATCTTAGTTTAACCATAATGTGTCTAGGATTACATACCTTTTTCTTATAAATGCTTTTTGGTGTTATATGAACCCTTTAATTTCCTGATATCTTCTGGGAAAATTTTTTATTTACACTTTCAAGTTCTATCATATTCATTACTCAATTTACTATGGGCTTCTTTATTTTAGTAGCGATGTATTTATATGCTTTTTTTGACTGGTTCTTCATTATAACTACTTGTCCCAGTTTCACATTTCCAGTGTCTTTTACATAATATGTATATATCTTTATCTAATATAAATGTATATAATATGTATATAATATATAAATCTAATATAATATGTATATATCTTTTGAGCAATCTGTATTAATATTTTTACACCTGTCTTCCTCACCTGTGTGAGAAAGCCTGAAGCATCCAGTATCCTTTACAGGGTTCCTCAATGCTCTAGATACACAGATTAAACAGACTGCATCCTGACAGTGAACCATCAAAAATGAATAAGAGTTGTAATCTTAGCATCATGGATAATGACCTGAATTTCTCTTTCTTGCAAAATTTCCATTTATTCAGTTCCACTACCATTTTTACATCTGCTGTGTGCTAAGTACAGTGCTAGATCCCAGATAATGAGAGAGAGGGAGAAAGAAAGAGGGAGGGAGATTTTTCTTTTACAGACAAACTATTCTATAATGTGAGTATTATAATAAAGATTTCTACTAGGAGGGGCTTTCTTTTTAGTGCCTTTTATAAGGAATACTTGCCAGTTAGTAGTTTGGGGTGCCTTCGCATGCAGACACACACATGCATACTCAAACATATGATCGGTTTTTATTACCTGAACCACTTGAAACTGAAGTTTACCTATAACAACATAAGTTCCACTTTCAAGTTCCTTTCCTTTTTTGTCCTGTGGCAAGGCTATCTGTGTTTTATTTCTGTAGATTCAACTCCTAAATTATTATAAGTTCCCTTTGAGGCCTCCTGATTCATGGTATTTCTGCAGACGTTGCTTTTGAAGCTCAGAAAGCCCTCACCCCTCAGTCATTTGAATAACACCACCTAGTCGTGCATAAATGTTTGCATTATGTACCCCGTGCTAGGAATCTTTTCTAGAATTTGCTGTAAAAGTGATTGTTTTCATCCAAGTAATAAATTGATGGTGACTTTCTGGAAGTGTTATAAATAGTTATGTAATTTTGGTACCTGTAACGTAGATTTTTTGGTCATATTTTAACTCTTTCTCACATTCAAAACTTTATAAATGAGCCTAGCACGTTTTAGTTCAGAGAAGATTCAAGTGGCAGTTCCCTTTGTGGCTCAGCGGGTTATGGATCTGACCAATATCCATGAGGATGTGGGTTCGATCCCTGGCCTCGCTCAGTGGGTTAAGGATCCGGCGTTGCTATGAGCTGTGGTGCAGGTGGCAGATGCAGCTTGGATCCCGAGTTGCTGTGGCTGTGGCCTAGGGCGGCAGCTGCAACTCCAATGTGACCTCTAGCCCAGGAACCTCCATATGCTCCAAGTGTGGCCCTAAAAAGCTGAAAAGAAGGGAAGGGAGGGAGAAAAAGGGAGAAGGAAAATGAAAAAACAAAAACAGGCAAGAAAGAGTCAAGGGAGAGCTCAAATTTTTCTCTCAGATTTTTCTCTCTTCTTGTAATTTCTGTATTAGTCAGAAGAATATGACTCAGTGGGGAATAGACTAATATTCACACAGAGAAAACTTAGGAAGTTTGTTGCAAAGGAAAGTAGAGCAGATCCCCCTCTAATAATCCTGACCTCTGAATAGTCACCAGGAGCGGCCCTCCAGCTTAGTAAATACAGAGGCTCCATCAGTACAGAGTCATTATGTAAAACATTTCAGAATAATTGAGAAATACCATATTCCTCCATGTTCTTAATTTTTTTTCTAGATTTACTCTCCAAAAGCAACTTTATAGTCCCTTTTAAGTTTACAATATAAGTTTTTAAGTTAATGCATTATCGGCCTAGTTTTTAGTGTATATATGAGATTTTTCTAGGTTATTAACTGAAAAACACAATCCAGCAAGATAAATTATTGTACTCCTTTTAGCTACCTATAAAAAGCCCCTTAAAATATTCTTTATTGTGTGACTGTGTATATACATGCACATATAATTCTTATCCGTATTCCATTCAAAAAGGTGACTCATTTAGCTAATCCCATTAAACGGGTGCAAAATGAGGCTCATATAAGATTGGGCCACCCTATATACTTTGCAGCTTAAATGGTAAAAATTTCCAGTTCTCCAACCTAATGTTCACAGGGCAGTGAGAGTTACTACATAGCAAATAAGAAAAATAATGGATAACATGTGCGGCAACTGCAGCCAAGATAATATCTGCAAAGCATATTGCGCTCAGTGCGCTGCTAGGTTGTATCACAGAGGACCACCCTCTGTTTGTGGAGCCACAGGAAAGAAAACCGGACTTTACAGCACATGCTGGCTGTGCAGTCCTTTTCCACAGAGGCTCTGACTTCTCCTGAAGAAGAAAACGCAACAGAGGAAGACATGAGAACTGTGAATAATTTAAGTCTTGGTGCAGACCCACAGGTTGTGAAAAAAGCATGCATAGCTAGGGTGAAAAACAGAGAGCTTTTGGAGTTCCCCTCGTGGTTTAGTGGTTAACAATTCCAACTAGCATGCATGAGGACACGGGTTCGATCCCTGGCCTCACTCAGTGGGCTAAGGATCCTAATAATCCGGCGTTGCCATGAGCATGAGCTGTGGTATAGGCTGACAGCTGCAGCTCCTATTTGACCCCTAGCCTGGGAATCTCCATAGGCAATGGGTGTGGCCCTAAAAAAGAAAAAAAAGAAAGAAAAAGCAAACAGTGCTTTTTCTCTGGGTTATGCTTTGGATCACTATTGCTATTTGTAAAATTTAGGTTTTAGGTCCTCTCAGCCGTGGATTTGTGGTTCTTGATAGACATTTAGAAGAACTGACTAGTGTGCTAAGGTTGTGTAGGCTGTTTTGGAAATTGTACAGATAGAGAAGCAAGTGCACAAAAGTTAAGAAATTTAACTCTAATGAGGGAAGTAGTTCATCATTTATGAGGTGGAAACACAACAGTAGAAAGGAATGGATCCTGGAGAATTTTTAACAGGAAGTTAAGGAGATTTACTCTATGCCATTCTTTTACCTCATGTGTGCTCTCCTCTCCTGGTCAAGGCCACGTCACATTCTGACTCATCTAGGAAGGCCCTTGAAGCCCATGCTAATTTCTACATCCTCTGAAATTATTAAGTACTGGCACATATATCAAAAAGCTTTGTGCAACACTAGTTTTTAATGTCTTATAATTTGGTTTTGCTCTCTTGCGATCCCCTTGTATCCAAGAAGAACTTTTTAAATGGATGCTATAAAAACAGTAGAAGACCTGTTTCACTGATTTCAGCTTGACTTAACCTGAGCGCCATTAAACCGCATTCCCTCCCTAGGACACGCCGATGGATGCCAAAGCACATCATGCCCAGAGCTGGAAGGACATTCTCTAGCGCATGCTGCACTTTTGCTTCCATGAGTCAACTTGGTGCTTACTGGGAATCTGTGGGTGCTTGTTCCTTAATTAGTTTATTCCTGCTGTACTTCTTAAAGTCATCGCTACTGAATCAAATATCTCCTAAGCCATCAAAAAATAATCCAGCCCAAACTGTTGCTAGGAAAACCAGGTATAATGTTCTAGAAAGATTTTTGAGTAGCCAAAAAAATAATTGCTGTATCTGCGGGTAAGGTAACCATAAACCTGGGTGGAGGGCTCATTACCTTGTAGTTTCCACTTAGTGAAGCAAACCATGGGTTGTGCCTCGTGGGGGGGGTTCTGTGAGAAAAATATGCAGAATTTCAAACACAAAGCCCTTTGCAAAGTAGCTTTCTTCTCCCTACGTCACAAGCTTGTCCGTTTGTATTTTGAGTTAAATGTTTTAGAGTACATATATTTTATTTTACGAATTCACACTTAAATCAAACATCCTTGTTTAGCAACCAACTACTATTTCAGATCCATCCTATGCCAGGGATTCCACTGTTTCCTGAATCTTCTTCCAAGCCAGTTGTCTCCCTTTATCTTGGTAATGGAAGCAGATCCCCTGGCTAGTGGCAGCTGTGATGTAATTTGGGGAATGTCTCTCACCACATCATTGTCTTAAAAAAAAAAAAAAAAAAACACAGGCATTGTTCTTACCAAGGGAATTCTTACTCAGTTTTTAACACCTGAGTTAGCCACATCCACAGAGTTGGTAAAAACCCTCAGCCAGTTTTAATTTGGGGACATTGAAAATTGTGGTGTCACACTGTAAACTAACTGTAATGGAAAAAATAATCAGTCCATATTTAAAACATTGGCCTAGAGCCAGTGAGTGGCTTACCAGTTTATATTAGCCTGTTAAGAAAAATTAAATAA
This sequence comes from Catagonus wagneri, assembly GCA_004024745.2. Taxonomy (NCBI): domain Eukaryota; kingdom Metazoa; phylum Chordata; class Mammalia; order Artiodactyla; family Tayassuidae; genus Catagonus; species Catagonus wagneri. Next base: position 24,857,626 of record PVHT021183710.1, on the reverse strand, counting down.
AATGTGAAAACGAAATCATTTTTTTTTTAAAAAGAAAACTCTGGTGTCAAGCAGAGGTTGATTATAATAGCCATGAAAAAGGGAAATAAAGTTTAATCCAGCTCTTTTCTGCTGCTTCTTTAAATCATTAACATTAGTTCACTGTGCAACAGCTTCTCCTTTATTACACACTCAGCTCATGGGGGAAAAAAAAAAAATACCAGTATTTCCTAGCTCCATTGATCCCATGGTATAATTTCACACTGTATTTACACAGTGAGCCTGTTAAGTTGTAAAGGGAATTTGATAAATGTTTTCAAATGCTTCTCTCTTTTCATGCCCACTTCCCATTTGCTTTTTAGATCATTTCTTGGTGAGCATTCTTTTTTGACATGTACTAAATGTCAGCTGCGGTCCATATTTAAAACATTGGCCTAGAGCCAGTGAGTGGCTTACCAGTTTATATTAGCCTGTTAAGAAAAATTAAATAAAATGTGAAAACGAAATAAAAATTGCTCCGGAGAAAAATGAAGGCTATTAGTGGAAAAGCCCATTAATGGCCTGATACTCATCCATTCCTTTGCTGTATTCACAGTTGTGTCATTTTGTACTACTGCCAGACTCTGAAAGGAAACCCAAAGAAAGAACTTAAAATAATTCTTTCAAATAGCAACCATTTATCGAGGACCTATTCTAGATCAGCGCTAGGAGTACAGAGATGAGGGGACTGGTTCACTCTGCAAGTAACTGATAGTCTAAGGCAATGATTCTTAAACTTGAAATAGAGACTGGATCTGTTCTTGGCTGAAGCTTTTGAGAAGGGCGTCTGGGCCTCCTGAAAGGCACCTATTTGTGTAGAATATCCACTGCTGGGAATTTTTCCCAAGGAAATATCAAGAAAATGTGCTAGGCTACACTGAGTCTTTCAGGCGTAATCTTCATTTCTAAGTAGAATAATAAATGATTAACCATATATGTTCCAGCAGGTATTTACTGCCCTTAACCTTGGTGAAGAATTTAGCTCTGAATTGTTTCTCTTGTCCACTAACATTGTGTGTATTAGTTGTTTCTCAGTAGTTCATTATGATCTTAATAGTTTACTGATCACCGTTCAGTTTCCCTTTCTTTCTCTTTAATTACCAGGACAGTTGTGGACAGTATATTAAGTTAATCTCGCTGATGCACATTCGGTCATTGAGCTTTACTGTGACTGTCATGGGGTTTAGTTCTTAAATGGCCTTTAAAAGTCTGCGATGTTGCTCCAAAGTTAATACCAAGTATGATTTTAGTGGGTACTGGTATGCTCTTTTCCTGATCCACCTTTGTATAAAAGGTTGCTTGGGGAGTTCCCGTTGTGGCTCAGTGGGTTAAGGATTCAGTATTGCTGCAGGATGGGGCGTTAAGTCGCATATGCAGCTCAGAACTGGCGTTGCAGTGGCTGTGGTGTTGGCTGGCAGTTGCAGCTCCAGTTCGACCCTTAGCCTGGGAGCTTCCATTTATGCCACAGGTGTGGCCCTAAAAAAAGCAAAAAAAATAAATAAATACTAAAAGATTGCTTGGTTCTACTTGGCCATTGTCCATAGATTTGGAAGACAATTGAGATGCAAGAGCTATGTAATCAAGCACTTGGTATTTACTTTGGTTGATTCATCAGGGTGTCTGAGACCAGGTCGGGAATTTGGCCAGTTCCCTATACTTAAAGCTGATTTGAATGTACAGCACATCATCTAAGAACAGCTTGCAGAGGCTCAAGATTTTATTTTCCAGATACAGTATAGGATTTAGATAGTGTTTGGACTACCATTCAACAGCCTTTCTAACCTTCTTTTTCATTCAAAAGTGAACAATTAAATATTCCAATATTATTTGTTAGGAAGTAATGGAATCTCTGAACTCAGATGTCATTTTCTTTAACAAATGTTTGCACCCATCCTGGTAGACAAGTACTTAATGAGACATTGTAGCTTCTAACTGCCACCTAGAGGTTTGCTTCCAAGACTTTATTTTTCCCTTAAAGTGGCAAACCAGACCAACAGAGAAGCATTTGGAAGCCTGAGACTTTCATGATGATTCTTCAGAGACCTGTTCATTCGGCTCTTTTGCTGCTTTTATCCTTCAAGACAATGACCTTTTAAAATTCCTTTTTTCAAAAAACAAAAGTAATCGATAATTTGCCCTAATTTCAGGGTTTCTCCTCTTCAAAAATCTGAAGTTGTTGAGATGGTGAAGAAGCAAGTTAAAGTCGTAACACTTGCCATTGGTGATGGAGCGAATGACGTCAGCATGATACAGACGGCGCACGTGGGCGTCGGGATAAGTGGCAACGAGGGCCTTCAAGCAGCTAATTCTTCTGACTACTCCATAGCTCAGGTAAAACCTCGTTTCCGAAAAACACACCATTCTGTCTCCATTGGCTGACATTATGAAGAGAAAAACACTAAATTTTTTTCCACTTTTATTTTAGTTCAAGTATTTGAAGAATTTATTGATGGTCCATGGTGCCTGGAACTATAACAGAGTCTCCAAATGCATTTTGTACTGCTTCTACAAGAATATAGTCCTCTATATAATTGAGGTAATAGCAGGTTACATTTAAAGTCTTTGTCATTTGCATAAATATGTGAAAATTTTCTTTGTGAAGATACTGCCTCATCATTTTAATTAACCCTTCATTTGCCCACTTACCTTTTTTTTGTCTTTTTTGTCCACACCCACAGCATGCGGAGTTTCCCTGGGCCAGAGATTGAACCTGTGCCACAGCAGTGACAACCACTAGATCCTTAACCCACTGAGCCACCAGGGAACTCCCCTGCTTTTTATAACTTCTAAACGGGTTAAAATATAAAGTTTGTCAGTCGTGGTGAATAATGTTTAAATTATGGCTAAAAGCATATAGCTTTAGTAGGAAATGTTGAATTACAGTTGCTGATGAAGTAATGTGTTCAGTATTAAAAAGACTACAAACTAGATAACATTTTTTATAAAGCTCAAAACATAGCAGAGAAAACAATACACTGTTGAGCGATGCACACAAGAAAAACAGTGTTTTAAAAGAAAAGGAAGGAAGAGTTCCCATCATGGCTCAGTGGATTAAGAACCCCACTGGTATCCATGAGGATGCAGGTTCGATCCCTGGCCTCGTTCAGTGGATTAAGTGAGCTGTGGTGTAGATCACACATGTGGCTCGAATCCTGAGTTGCTGTGGCTGTGGCGTAGGCCAGTGGCTACAGCTCCAGTTCAACCCCCTAGCCTGGGAACTTCCAGGTGTGGCCCTGAAAAGAAAAAGAAAGAAAGAAAGGCAAAAGGTAAAAGAAAAGGAAGGGAATAGTGAACATAAAACTGAGGATATTCTACTAAGAAGTCTCGATCAGGAAGGATCCACAGGTGGTTTTCTTAGCATCAGTTATCTCGTAGTTCTTATGTTTCAAACTTAGATAATTCTATACAAGAATTCCTTGCTGTTCAGCTCTGTTTTTGGTTTCTGAGTTTGATTGGTAACAAGAATCCAGATAATGAGGAATTTGTCTAAAAAATATGAGAATATTCAGTTCCTATGAATGGAATGGCAAGGAGTTTCTATATTCCTTTTCATGTAGTAAGTATGACATCATTTAAAAATGAGAACCTAACCTGGGTCAGAAATATCATCTCTAAAAGGTTGCATTTTGTTCTGCAAACACTTTTGCAATACCTGTTGGATGCCAGGCCCCAGCCTTAGCTCAGTAACTGCAAAGTAAATTGAGCGGGGTTTCTATCCTCCAGCAGTTTGCCAATAGAAATATAGAACAATCCACATGTGTAATTTTACATTTTCTAAGAGTCACATTAGTAACATGTAAAAATTAAAGCCCAAATTAATTTTAAATTATATTTCATTTAACTTGATAGAGTCGATATTACCATTTTGACATGTAATCACTATAAAAATTACTAGTGCAATATTTCACACTTTTCATACTAAGTGTTCACAATCCAGTGTGTATTTTACACTTACAGAATATCTCAATTTGGACTAATCACATTTTTGTTGTGTTTTGTTTTGCTTTATAGGGCTACACCCACAGCATATGGAGGTTCCCAGGCTAGGGGTCTAATCAGAGCTACAGTTGCCCTACGCCACAGCCACAGCAACACTGGATCCAGGCCACATCTGCGACCTACACCACAGCTCACGGCAACGCTAGATCCTTAACCCACTTAACCCACTAAGCGAGGCCAGGGATCGAACCCACAACCTCATGGTTCCTAGTCAGATTCGTTTCTGCTGTGCCACGAGGGGAACTCCACTGACCACTTTTCAAGTGTTCAAGAGCCACGTGGCCAGTGGCCACCACGCTGGTAGATGAATAGTACAGCACTGGTAGATGAATAAGGAAACTGAGCGGTTACTTAGGATGTGATCAGCAAGTTCTTTTACCCCTTTTTTTTTTTAATACACAACCATTTTTATCATCAGAAGCTCTGTTTGTAACTCTAGGTGTTAGCAGTTCTTTGCTCCCCCTCAGCTTCACAAAGCATGACAGTGAGCCCTCCCTAGCTTGTTAAGGAAGCCCTCCGTCCCCCACTCCTGTCAGAGGACCTGCCTGCGCCCTCATAAATCTGCCCTGGGCTTCCTTACAGATGTTCGTTTATGCCACCTTGCCCTCTACTCTGTTGACTGTGTCTGCACATCTATCAGAAAAGACAGAACCAAACCATATGCCGTGTGGAAATAATATCCCTTACTTTAGACCACAGAAGAAACAAAACAAAATCAGTAGATTCCACATTCCCCCATTGATAACATTGGTTGGGAACTGCTGTATGCTGGCTTCAGCTGTTCTCTGTGCCTCTCAGAATGCTTATCTCCTTAGCAAAAAGTCAATTAAGCATAGTTCTTATTATGAATCAGACTAATAAAATTAAAACTTAATTTTGAAGTGTGCAGGCAGTTTTATTTAATGGTCACTAGATCTATAATTAGGCTGCCTAATTACCTAATTACTCATTAGGTAAAAAAAAAATCAAATACTTTAATACAATTCTAAGAAATATAAACAGGATAATCTTTGAATTTACTTAATGTTCATTACCATTGAATTTGGTCTGAATAGTCTGTTTGGAGGCAAAATGCACTGTGGAAATAGCTTTTGAGGTCAAGCAAAATATTCTTTTTTTATATATAGATTTGCAACTCTTTTCTAAAATAATTATTTTTGATTCCCAGTTCCCTTTATAGTTCTAATTTTTCTAGCTGATTTTCTTCTCATCCTGAAACACTGACATTCAAAAGGACATCAATTTATACAGTTTATTTACATATACTTTTGAAGGTACCTACCAGGAGTTTAAAGCCACTGGTAGCAATAAATCTACTTAGAAAAATTTAATTTTATAAGATGAAATAAGAGTAGTCAACTTGCCACTTTTTAAATCTAGATTATTTGACAATCCGTAATGAAGTGGTTGAAATTATGTGCTATTGGGAGAAATAAAATATATTGAACTCAAATGAAAACCTAAATCTGTACGCTCTGTTTCAAATCCAGAGTTATGTGATTTGCGGTTGATTAGCCTTAAATTTCACTTGGCTTTGAATTTAAAGCCTCTTCGAGAGATGTTTAACACTGATCAAATTCTTTACGTGTTGAAAAGGAAGTTTAAAGTCCTAAACTTTACTGGAAATCTCATTCTTAAGTTATTTTTCTTTTAGCAGTTTGTGGAAATGTATTTTGAATATAATTCAGCTATCTTGGAAATGAACTGACCTTTTAAATCAATTCCCAGATACCCAACTTCTGCCAGCTAAAACAAGTTCTGCAGATGTTAATGGCTCATGTCAATACTGTGAATGAATAGACAGAAAACACATCATTGAATGTCTCCACTGAGGACAACTGCCAGTCTCGAATCTCCCCTTTCAGTTTTTTGTGCTGATCAGGCGTGGGAGCAGAGGACTCATTGACTGTTTGTAAGCTGCTGTTTAATATGCAGAAATGCTCCATCAGGGAACTGTCTGTGAAGCTTGAACTGCCACGCCTCTACTGGGACGTGGAAGTTAGAACATAATGCCAGGAGACGCAGGTCTGAAGTTTCTTTGCTAATAAGGCAATAGTATGGAACGCTGGGGGTTTTGTAGATTGTCTGCAAAAACTTTCTTTTCCCATTGCTGGACTGCCAGGAATTCACTATCTAATGACTCCATTGCCATCAATTACAGCCAAACAAATCAATACAGATTTGGCAGGTGGCAGTAGAAAGCATTTACTTAACAGTGGCGCCCAGCAGCAACTCTAGGTGTTCATTGAAATTATTAGCTTTCTCTAAAGAGATTTTTTTTTAATTTCTCTGAAACATCTGATTCCTTCCTAACAAAATAAGACCTTTTCTTTCAATTAGTCACGTCCAGGTTTTCCGGTAAGAACCCAAAGCAATGTAGCGTTTCTCATTTCCAGAAGCTTTGATTAAAGTCAATGAAGTGATACTTTCTCAGCAAATTGTGATGGGATATGGATTTCCTGGGAATTTAAATAATTTAGATATTTCCCTAGAGGGACTGATGTTTTCTTTCTGCATCTATGGGTTTTTTTGAGTCACAGGAGGGACTTTTATGTGTTTATAGTAATTTAGGTGTTGTTTTATTCAGTATAGGATGCATTTCTAATATACCTTTTAATACAAATCTTAGAATTGAAATCGCCTTCTGGTAGGCGTCTTCACTGTTCAAAACTTCTTTTTTTCCTCTAAAGTATGTAAACTTAAATGCCAAAATATTTCTGAGAAGATATGGGGTACTGTCTTGGAAGGATCAGTTCCTATCTGGTCGTTTCTCGCCTTTAAAAAACAATAAAATTAGAATGTCAGCTTTTTAAAGTACAAGGAGAAAATTTCTAAATTTCCCTTTCAGTAGGAAAAATGTGTTGACAGCTTGCCACTTAAAAATGTCTGCATTTCTCTCATAAAGCAGTTAACTGGCACATTTTAAAATAAACTTTGACTGCAAGTGTGTTGGTTTATTTGCAAGTTATTTTGCAGTGGAGACTTAATGTAAACATCCATTGACTTGAGGGCAATTCCTAAATTTCAGGTTCATGATGGTGTTTTATTTAGCACCGAAAGTAATTACAAAAAAGCTAGGAGATCATTCACATTTACAAATGTTTATCCGCACACAAATTTATTAACATAAATTTCTCATAGTATACAGTATTGATGATTACAAATGCATTTATAACTATAACCTTTGAGCCAAATCATGTCCACGAGACCAATTTGGTATGCACGCAGCTTCAGCTTTCATCAGACCAAGGAAGACTGGGCTGTATCTTCCTTGACTACTAAGGCCATAACTGAAAGTTCATGTTTGAAAATTCCTTGATTTACCTGCATACCCTAAGAAATCTGCAAGAGCTTCTTGGTAGGTAATACCACAGTAGATCACGGTCGCCTTTGGGGAGAGTATTGCTATCATGCAGAGTATCACAAATACGTACTTACATGTTCCACGTCTCAGAAAGGCCAAGTGTGCAAACACAATAGATAGCATCAAAGTCTGCCTTGTTAATTTGTGTCTACTGAATGCTTTAAAAAAAAAGAAGTTTAAAGTCAGGAGCACTACCCCCAAGGAACAAATTTAACATTGTGAGATGATGCTAAGTTCTTTTAAAGTTTGCATGTAGCAGTGAATGATATGGCCCCTAGCCAAGGGCTCATGTTCACGTTTTTCCAGTAAACATACATAGCAAAGCGAGTAAGAATTTCTGATTTGCCTCTGATTTCTGTG
>PVHT021183710.1:24781026-24848885 GCA_004024745.2 Catagonus wagneri | reverse complement strand
TAAAAAAAAAGAAGTTTAAAGTCAGGAGCACTACCCCCAAGGAACAAATTTAACATTGTGAGATGATGCTAAGTTCTTTTAAAGTTTGCATGTAGCAGTGAATGATATGGCCCCTAGCCAAGGGCTCATGTTCACGTTTTTCCAGTAAACATACATAGCAAAGCGAGTAAGAATTTCTGATTTGCCTCTGATTTCTGTGCTTTTGTTCTTGTCGTTGTCAATGCGTGTTACAACCTAACACAATTTGGGCTTATTTTTCATGTGCTTTTGCTGCTTTGTTTTCTTTTCCATCTCATGAAGCAGACATTCATTTTTATATATGCTCACTCATTCCTTTCCACTATAAAAAGGAAACAGATCAATGTGAGCAGAGACACTGTTCATAGAGAGGCCAGCCCGGGTACATATTGATAAATGGTGAATTTGTAGCAATTCATGCTTCCATAATGAGGTTAAATGAAACGTGAAGTGTAGCAAAGTCCCCACAACTTCAATTCAAAAATTCACTTGACTGGCTGGTCCAGGCTACTGTTCCCTAACAGGTTTTTTTGTTGTTGTTATGTTTTGGCTTTGTGTCTGTGTTTATGTAATCTCATTGTTGGGCCAGACATTTTACTCTTTCAAGTCAATTTGATTTTTAATTACATTTTAGGCTCTGCTTTTAGAAAAATAATGAATGCAGGGATTATTGATTTATTAATGTTCACTTTAATTTTCCATTTGCCTTAAACATGTTGGAGAAAGTTTCCCTATATTGTAGGGAATTTCCCTTAATTTTGTACCAAAGCTAAGCTTTCTGTTTTTAAGAGGATTGCAAAATATATAAGAACATGTTGCTCTATTAGTGAAAGATTTGTTGTTAATCAAAGCATAAATTTAAGTTACAAATTATTTTTAATGTAGAAATTCAGATTTTGCATGCTGATGGTATAATTATTAAGAACCATAAAAAGGTTGTGTACTTTGACCCATTAATTCTACTTCTAAGAATTCATCCTAAAAGAAAAAAGAAAAGAAAAGAACACAAAATCTTTGGAAATGCTGAATATGTCTGTTACATTAATTAGGCAATGGTTTCATGCATGTAAGCACCTGTCCAAACTCACCAAATTGTGTACATTAAATGTGTCATTTTTGTATATCAGTTATAACTAAATAAAGCTAATTTTTATTTTAAAAAATAACTCATCCTAAGGAAATAGAGATGTGTAGAATTTCTGTACAAGAATATTCAGCTCACAGAGTTCCCGTCGTGGCTCAGAGGAAACGAATCTGACTAGCATCCATGAGGACCCAGGTTCCATCCCTGGCCTCCCTCAGTGGGTTAAGGATCCAGTGTTGCTGTGAGCTGTGGTGGAGGTCAAAGACGCAGCTCTGATTTGACCCCTAGCCTGGGAGCCTCCGTATGCCACGGGTGCAGCCCTAAAAAGACAAAAAGAAAGAGAGGGAGAAAGGAAGGAAGGGAGGGAGGAAGGAAGAAAGAAAGAAAAAGAGAAAGAAAGAAATTAAAAGAATATTCAGCTCAGAATTATGCATAATAGCAACCAGATGCAAGTTAAACATCCAAAAGTAGTCATAGCCATATTGTAGGGGATATATGTCCATTAACATCATTTTAAAGGATATGTAACAACTTAAGAAAATATATATTCTGTAATACTAACGAGGGGAACAGGTCATGACTCTACACAGATGTTTCCAGTAAGATAAATTTATGAATGTATGTAAATGAACGCCATGAATATAAACAACACAGACAAAAGTAAATGGTGATGGTATTATTATAGGAAATTATTTTATTTTCTAAGTAAACAAATTTTATATCATAAGAAAAACAATAATCTTTAAAAGAATTAAAGCTCTAAAATTTTAAATGTATAACATATATTCTTTAGAGTCCCTTTTAGGAAACAAGGTTATATCTAATTTTTTTTAAATCTGTGATTGTTTATTGATAGGATTCTTTTTTGATTTGGTAAGTGGAACCAACTCTGACTTAAAACAGCAAAAATCTTATGAAAGCATCCCTTCAGATTAAAAAGTAAAGCAAAGAAGTGCCATTTTCAAGAGAGTCAGTGAGGCCGTTATGCAGTGGGTGAATATACCACAGATTCTAAGCAATGTGTTTATGGTTTTTGTGTTCTAATTTGAAGGGTTTGGGGTTGTTTTCTTCCTAGATCTGGTTTGCCTTCGTTAATGGCTTTTCCGGACAAATCCTTTTTGAGAGATGGTGCATAGGTCTTTATAATGTGGTAAGTTTAGACTTGGGATTATTCCTGCTTTAACATAAAAAATTCACCCTGCATTTGGTTGCTTGCTGTAATGACCAGTTTGTGCATTTTAGATGTTTACAGCAATGCCGCCCTTAACCCTGGGAATATTTGAGAGATCATGCAGAAAAGAGAATATGTTGAAGTATCCTGAATTATACAAAACATCTCAGAATGCCCTGGACTTCAACACCAAGGTAGGACACAGTGCCTGGCGGGGCTTACTTTACTGCTCCAATTGCTTGGGACAGCTGGTCTTCCAAAGCCAAGGAAGCAATTCCAGGGTCCTGACTATGGCAGGTCGGATCTACCTAAGGCTCTGATGTGGCCTGAGAAGATGTTTTACTTTGTTTTTGTTTTGCTGTAAATTTAAAATGTAACCAGCATTCACTGGAGTTTGCCAGGCGGCAGCAGAGTGGGTCTGGAGGGCAGGGGGGTGTCTCTTGGCCTCTGACTTTCTGTCGTTGCCGTGTTGTGGGGCAGTGCTCGCTCCTCACAGGGGTTCGTCATCTAGGACTGACAAGGACTGTCTTTACACATATAAAGCAGTGAGGGGTGAGAGATCATTCTTGGCTAATTTCTGTTTTGTGAAATAACTTTTTCCTCATTGGAATATTAGATTGTTTGTAACGGGCATTAAAAATATAACCTCTGGTGGGATGGACTGAGAGTTTGGGGTTAGAGGATGCAAACTGTCGAATTTAGAATGGATATGCAGTGAGGTCCGCTACACAGCACAGGGACCCATATCTGCTGTCTCGGGGTAGGCCGTGATAGAAGATAGTTTAAGAAAAAGAATACACACACACGCGCACGCACGCACGCACGCACGCACACACACACGCACACACACACACACACACACACACTATGACCGGATCACTTGACTGTACAGCAGAGATGGGTGCAACATTGTTCAAACAACTATGATTTTTTTAAAATGTCAAAAAATAAAGTTTTTTGATGAAGCATAAGATTGTTTCCACAATTATGCAGAATACATGAAAAGGAAAATTAGGCCCCTTTTCCCTTATGAATATTGATAGATGTAGACATAATGCAGACAGTCCTTCCTTTGCGTAGTACCGTGTTAACCCATGGGAGAACTTTGCATATTCCTCTGATAGTTAAGATTTGAGATACATGGAATACAGGGACTACCTCCATATGATTGAAACGGTAAAAAGAGAATGCCAAGTAGATTCAATATTTTTAGATAACCCATTTAACTATAATATTTAGTATCTCCAAGCCATAGAATTTAATACAAGATGAAATATCTGACAATTTCTCAAATCATATTCCGGGTTTGTATCCTACATAACAAGCCATGGGCTATTGTCATCTTTGTGATCCAAGGTATTAATTCATCCCAGCAACAAAAATACCTAAATTCCTGAAGAGTTTACTTTCCTGCCATTATTTATTCTCAAGTGTTTCCACCAGTATCTGTTAGTAATTCAGGTTTCTATCCAGTGTAATTGAAGGGAAAAAAAATTTTTTAATTTTCTAGCAGTCAGTACCTTGGCATCTACCATGCCATTTTTTAAACTGTAATAAAAGTATCGAAAACACCCTTTTAGATTTTTTCCCATTTAATATAGTGCATGTTTATTATGTCATGCATGTTATGTTACTAATAATTAGATGTAACCTAAATTCAGTGTTTTGAATTTAGGAGATTAATGAAGGAGATTTTAAATATTTATTATTTCATGAAACTCTCAGATGGCATTTGTGTTCAGTATACCAAGAGAGTGGAGAAAAACCAGTGTGTCAGTGCCTCTAACCTCACCAGTAAATGATGGTGTTAAGTTTATTACCGGGATGTTAATTCATCTTCTGAGACCGGGTCTTCAGGAATGTACTGGGCACACGTGTCCAGGTGTGCATTGCATACAACTGAGGGCATGGTTAAAATAACTGAATTGGATCAAAGATAAAAAATAAAAAGACAAAAAAAAAACAAAACTGAGAAGCTTTTTGACTTAACACCATTGGTTCAAAAAAGTATTTTTAGTGGTCTCTTAAAACTATTACCATTTATAATATGCAGTGTCTGTGCTTTATTTTTTAATGTATTATTTTTGGATTTTTTTTTAATTTACTTTGGATGTCCAATTTGTTTTACATTCTACTGCCTTGCTGTAATGTTTTCCATTACCAATGGTGAGTATTTCCAAGTGACAGATACAATTGGGGCAGATACAAGGGACCATGTGCTCTTGTTCCTTTGAAAGTGTCATCTGAGAGCTAGGAAGGCCCCAGGCTCACTGGCATACTCAAAGTATTTCTCAGCAATTCGGTTGTAGTCAGCCTCAGCCTCACTTCTCCATCTCTTGAGAGTTAACTTCCCAGCCCAGCTTGACCATGGTACTCTTAAATAGAAATTGGTCCTCAAGGATTACCCAAAACCATTACTGGAAAGTCACATCCTTTCCATGCCTTTTGTATCGGCCATGTGGAAACAGTTTTGTGACCAGTGAAAAGGCATAGCAGGTAGTATGTACTTTTAGTCTGTGAGCATGAGTCTTTGTAATTTTTATACTGTTCTTTTGTTGTATGCAAAGTACTTCATTATCTGCAAAGCACATGCATTTTAGAAAAGTCACCAGATCAACCCAAATAAGTTATACAACCCTGTATCTATTTAAATATTTATAGATACACAAGATGCCAACAATTTTTATAGGGTTTAGGGATTTTTTTCTAATGATTTCCATGAAAATTCTTTGAATAAATCCCTTATAAACATTTTAAAATTCCGAGACAAATAGTTACAAAATGCATAGTTGTATACACAGCAGTTGCCTTGGGTCCCCAGTGTAGAAGCATTGTTGCCCTGAATGATGATGATTACGTTTGTTATGGTAAAAAGGGTCGGAGGTTCTGAGGTCGTGACAGGGGTTAAAGGATTAACATGTGACAATAAGTATCGGTCAGGAAAATGGAAAAGTAGAACTAATTTTTCTTGCACCCACCTGTGCTTTCTGTCAAATAAAAACTTGCGGTAATGACATAGTGAGGAGAAGAGACAAAGGTTAATGAGTAACACAAGTTCAAATGTGTAATGTATTGGAGCGTAAATTGGATCATACAATCCAGTGTGGCTGGGTGAACTAACAAAGGAGGTTGAGATCACAGTGGAAAATTTTGGGAGGCAGGCAACTTAATTTCTGTTGTTTGAACAGCTTAGAACTATTAATACATGCCAATTTTATTTAGCATAAGTTTTGTTTGCAAGAAACACTTCTAAATGACAAAACTCCAACCGTTCAAAGGGCGATAAGAATTCTAAACAGTTCTTCTATAACTTAATCTTTCACATCCATGTTACAAGGAAAGGACCAGTGATAACCCACTTTCTTGTTCTTGAAATACCATCAAGTAAGAACTATTAAATGATGTTATAATTGTATGAAGTTTGAGGTCGGCAGGTGTTTAAAAACTGTGAAAGTCTTTTATAACTCCGTTCCTAATGACACTGCTTTGCCGTAAGGAATTATATAATTTAAATGTTGTACTTACTATTTTTATTGTGAGAGAGAATGCATTATATCCTTACCATTAAAAAGTTTATACTTTTCTTGTACATGGAAGAGAGAAGGTAGAGACTTCAGCAAATCACAGTCTTTTCAAAAGTCTATTCTTCCGGAATTATGAAAATAGTCCTACTTAAAGACTTTCAGGATCTGCAGTTATTTTAAATGTTACTCTCTTTTATCAGGCAGAGATTTAAACTTTTCATACTTGGTTTTTTAAAAGTAGAAAAAATTTCAGTGAAGCTGAAAAAACATTTTGAGAAACATAAAAATAAATAAATGACCCATGAAGGTCTAAGAGGCAGAAAGTATCTGTCAGTTCTATTAATTCACAGTGGTGGGCCGACAGAAACACGTTTTGTGAATCTAGCTCACAGATAAAAAGAAAGGTCAGAGTTCACAGAGCTAGTTTATCGCAAATGGTTCTCATGGATTTTTGTTTTCCCTCAGGTTTTCTGGGTTCATTGTTTAAATGGCCTCTTCCACTCAGTTATTCTGTTTTGGTTTCCACTAAAAGCCCTTCAGTATGGTAAGTAGAAAGGATATGAATGCTAAGAGATGACTTTGTACTTTTTTGGAAAAATAATTCATTGTCAATAGATATTAAAAATTATAGCAATGTTTCATTTTATGGTATTTTCTTTAACCTGAAATACATGCATCTAAAAATTGTGTACACGTTAAGGATTTTTTACTATTCCTATGGGAGCAAAGTGATTTAATATATGCAAAGCCTTTCTTCTCTCCTTCTCATGTTTTCCAAACTTGCAGAGAGTTAAATTTTAGGACTCTTTTCCCCCCTCTCTTGATGTATAGTTTGAAGACAATAGTGCTAATATTTTATGTGGTCTATTTATTATACCTACGAGGCTTGTATCAACTCTTTATACTCAGCCTAATCAGATATGCTAGTATTTTCAAGTACTTCAGCCGGAGTTTTGAATGAGATTTTTAATATGTTTTTATGTTCACCTTGGAGTGCAAGCTTTGTGTCTGCTGGTTTTGAGGGAGTGCTGTTATTCTGTCAGTTTTGAGAGATAGGATCATGGTGAATTTCCTTTACACATAAAAATGATTAAGTAGCCACTTTAGAAAAGAGAACTCCAGGATGCTTAAGCCGGGGCTGCTGTGTCCGGAGCATACTTCCCCTGAGCCCCTGAGGAAGGCAGCTGACCGTTCTACTCCCAGACTCCAGGACTTAAACCGTGACACCAACGCCAGCCGCGGATCCGTGCGTTCTTTACAGGTGGTGGCTGTCCTCACTGGCCAATAGCGTGGAGCATCACCTTTCTCTGCCACCCACAGTCTCTTCTCTCCAGGCAGCTAGAGGGACCTCCGTACAGCGTTAGTCAGACCAGGCCCCCCTTCCTCAAAACTCCGCAGATTCTATCACATTTGGAATGGAATCCCCAGCCTTCACCTGATTCTCCTTCCTGCCCATCGCTGCCTCCCCGGACGGCTTTGCCCTCGCCGTGCTCCAGCCCACAGGTCGTGGGTTTCTCCTCACCTTCTCTGCTGTGTCCCTGCCACCTCCGGTCTGCGCTCCAGGAGGCCCTCCCATACCCCCCACCCCCACCCCGCCTCAAGGAGCCACCACCACCCCCAGCCCCCACTCCTGTCCTGCTGTGTCGTCTTCACGGTGCTTGCCTATCAGGGTGTGATAGATTTGTTTTTATTTGTCCATTTGTTTTCATTTTACTGTCATTCTCCTCTGTTAAAATGAAAACTCCATAAGGACAGGGAACTGTGTGTTTAGTTCACTGTGTTTTCGTAGTACCTAGAACAGTGCCTGGCTCACTGTGGACACCCAGCCCATCGTAGATGAGTTCATGGGTGCGTGTGGCAAAGTGTCGGGGACTGAGTGTTCCAGACAAGGGAGTAGCTTCATGTCCTCGTCACAGAGTTTTATCTCGTCCCTTTATTCATGCTCTACCAGTACCACAGTGAATACTTCTCACTTTTCAGGCCATGGAAATAAGTCTAGCAAGAAAATCTAATTCAATATGAAATGGTGACGCAGCAGCCCAAGAGAATCACAATGGGATTTTTTTTTTTTTTTGGAAGATAAAATTTACATACCATAAAACTCACCCTTTTTTTAAAAAATTCACCATTTTAAATTATACAATTCTGTATAGTAACAGAATTGTGCAAATGTCCCTGTTCACTAATGCTAGAACATTTTTATCGACCCATACCATTAGCAGTCACTCCTCATTTCCCCTCACCCTCCCTCAGCCCCCAGCAACGACTGGTTTTTGTCTCTGTGGATTTATCTATCCTGGACATTTCGTATAAATGGAATCATAATATGTGACCTTTGTTCATCCTTATTGCAGCACGAATCAGTACTTCATTCCTTTTTATGGGTGAATAGTATTTCCTTGTATAGATAGACCACATTTGGGGAGACATGGGGTATTGAAATCTAGAGTACAATATAGGACCTTAGACAAGTTCTCCAGGCAGTTTATTTCCATAATGCAGTATTACTACAGGAATGAAAGACTAAGAATGTCCATCTGGTAAACTGCTACTTTAGTATTCTAAATTAGAAAAAAGAAACCTAACAGGAGTTCCTCTTGTGGCTGAGTGGTAACAAACCCGACTAGTATCCATGAGGACCCAGGTATGATCCCTGGCCCTGCTCGGTGGGTTCAGGATCCATTATTGCCGTGAGCTGTAGTGTAGGTCACAGACAGGGCTCGGATCCCACGTTCCTGTGGCTGTTGTATAAGCTGGCAGCTGTAGCTCTGATTCAGCCCCTACCCTGGGAACTTCCCATGTGCCCCGGGTACAGCCCTAAAAAGAAAAAAAAAAAATAGCTCAAACCAGACAGCATCCAAAAAGGCTTACCCATCCAAGACACTTCAGCAATGACAGGGTTTGAAAGGAATTCCCAAGTAATTCTAGTGCCTGGAGAGCAGATCCTAGATCTCCCTTTGCATTTGTCTGGGAAACTGCCAACACCAAGCAGCTTCAGCAGAAGTTCACAAGGGGAACTCCCTGGGGAACCCAGATCTAGCCAAGTCCAGAGAACTTTCTCTTCCTAAGAGGTATATGACATAGAGCATAAGTTGTGTTTTAACACCCTGCTGTTTTTTGCCTTGTTTTTATTTTTAAATAAGGACTGTTTGCTTTTGTTTTCTTTAACTTTTGAAAAGGTGAGGTACAAGAAGTAGTAGAAATATCTCTGTAATGTATAGCTAAATATTCATTCATTCACTTCCTTCAGCATTCCTCAAAGTTATAATCTACAGACGCCTAGGAATACCCAAGACCTTTTTTTTGGGGGGGGGGGTCCATGAATGAATGAGATCAAAATTTCATAGTTTCAAAATGTTTATATTATCAAGATATTATTTATCTTTTTCACTGCTGATGCAAAGCAATAGTGAGTAAAATTGCTGGTACCTTGACACAAAGAGTGGTACGATTGCATTAGTAGTTGTATGTTTTTCCCTGCCATGCACCCACCTTAAAAAAAAAGAAAAGCAATTTTAATTAAGAAAGCTCTTGAAGATGCTGTAAACCTAATGCTTTTATTAAATCCTGACACCTGATGCACATCTTATTGATTAATGTTCTGTGTGACAACAAGGGAAGCATGCATAAAGCACTTCAGGGGCCCAGCAACGTCCAGCAGTTGCATCAAGGTAGAGTGTCTTGGAGACTGAGCTGTGAGCTGAATCAGCTACATTCATGAAGTTGCAGAATCAAGGATAAGTAAAAAAATCCATTCAAAATACAAAGTGAACTGATACTTTCTTAATATTTGGTATATTTTTTATTATAGCATTGGTTTATAGCAATATATAAGTTTTGTGTGTACCACACTGTATCTCTATTTCTGTATGCATTACAGCACTCACTACCAAAACAGTTTCAGATTCCACACTGCAGCTAACCTTTAGGGAATTATCTCCACCTCTCTAAAAGACTCCTTTTTAAGTTTTGATCTAGTACCAAAGAATAGGCACAATTATTAGAAAAGATTATCAAAATACCCCCTCCCTTATTCCTCTCTCTGTGAAGTTAGATTTCCCTCATATATGTCAACCAAAACATTATGAGAATCCAGCTCTATTAATCTAGACACTAAAGAGATTGTAAAAATGTAAAACAATGCTGTTTTCTCACTCATTTTTTTGTTTGGGAGAATAGTTATGTTTTATAAAATCTATTTATATTACATATCAGCTTTATTGTTGTTACATTTAGATACATAAATACATATTTTTTTAAATTTCTGTCTTAATTCCTAATTTTGGTAAATATGAATAGATATAAACCCCAGAAACAAACGCTTTGGAGAATTCTCAATGATTTTTAAGAGTGTAAAGGGGTTCTAGAGACCAGAAAGTGTTAGCACAAATAATTTACCTAAATCATCCAGATACCAACCCAAAAAGCCCAACAAAAGGCTTTTGACTTTCTTCTTCAATTAGATTTTGCAATGAATCTGCAGCTTCCTTGTGACAGACCAGTGATGATGATAGGGTTGATTTGGACCCAGCTATGATTCTTTTTGATAACTTAGTTGTATCAAATAAGGAACCTCACGAGTAAGCCACAGAGCAGAAGCATAGACATCCAAAAGAAATCGTGATATACTTTCAATTATTTGTCAATTTAAGCTTGTTAATTTGGTACTGTGGACATTCACAGATTAATTGCACCCGTTTCTGTTTGTCCACAACAAACCCACAAGGCAAGATGCACATCAGACCCTAGGTCCTTCATGGAGGAATACCCTGTAGAGGAAGGTGCTTTCCAGGGATTGTGGCCTGACCTTTCAGCAGCCTTCCTGGTCACATGGTGGAGCATGGCTGGGTGCTTTATATATTCAACTCAATTTTTTTTTTTGCTTTTTTTAGGGCCACACCAGCAGCCTATGGAGGTTCCCAAGCTAAGGGTGGAATTGGAGCTGTAGCTGCTGGCCTACACCAAGCCACAGCATCACAGGATCTTTAACCCACTGAACAAGGCCGGGGATCGAACCTGCATCCTCATAGATGCTAGTCTGATTCATTAACCGCTGAGCCATGACGGGAACTCCTATTTAACTCATTTTAACTTCAGAATCCCTCCGTGGTTATTATTGATTATAAATAACTCAAGATGACACAGCTTGTAATAGAACCCAGCCCCATTTGTATCTCCAAAGCCTGGCTCATCTTTTCTTCTTCATCCCAGGCCCACTTCCCCTGCCTCCTCTCGTAGTTCATTCTAACATAGTTTTGTCTTTACCCATTAAGCTTTGAATCAGTGTTATCGAATAGGTGCATAAGTAAAATACAATATGACACATACCATGGCTTTTAAATTTTTCAGTGGTGCCAGAGATTAAATTATTATTTTTCCTTTTCATTTGAATATTTTCATCAGGAAGAGAGATTTTTGTTTGTTGGTGCCAGTCCTTTCAACAAAAGCCGTGTTCGTTAGTCACTGTCGGAATGACAAAATACCTTTAGATATGCCCCTAAATTCAGCCAGATCTTCAAAGAGCCATATGCCTGGGATTATACTGGTGCTTCACCAGTCCTCTGTGAGTTGCTTTTTTGAGTCCCTTTTGGTCCAGTGCCAGCAACTTTATTGAGAGACAGTGAGAAGGCTCCCTATAACCCTCATATATTGTTAACAGAGTTACTTATTAAGGGTTCGGAATGCCTTCTGTCTTACCACCACAGCACTAAGCCCTACTTGAACAATTTGGTGTTTCTTTTTTAATCTCATGAGCCCTGAGAATTGGTTAACAAGTCCAGTTTCCTTCTTCACGTTGGCTATGAGGAACTTAATTTTCATTTGCAACCCATATTAAACAACTTTATGAGACCTCATACAGTGTTTTGTGAAATTAGCCTCATTTCTGGCTCCACTGTGTGGCCCTTGGTTCCCCTTCTTTTGTTCAGCACTCCTAAACTGATTTATCTTTAAAAAGGAGTCTGAGGAATTCCCACTGTGGCACAGCAGAAACGAATCCGACTAGCATCCATGTCGTTGCGGATTTGATCCCTGGCCTCGCTCAGTGGGTTAAGGATCCGGCGTTGCCTTGAGCTGTGGTGTAGGTCACAGATGCGGCTTGGATCTGGTGTTGCTGTGGTTGTGGCGTAGCCGGCATCTACAGCTCCGATTCTACCCCTAGCCTGGGAACCTCCATATGCTCTAAAAGGACCTCATTTATTTTTATTTCTAACAAGCCTCTCTTCTTTTCGTGCAGGTACTGTATTTGGAAACGGGAAAACCTCTGATTACTTGCTGTTGGGCAACTTTGTTTACACTGTGAGTGCAGGGCCTTTGCCTCATTTGCATATAGAGTCAAATTCTCTCATATGTGCGTGTTTTATTTTCAAATTTCAATGTGGGCATTTCTAAATCTAAGGGTTGTTTGTACTTCCCTTTAAAAATGAAATGAGGAGTTCCCTGGTAGTTAAACAGGTTAAGGATCTGGTATTGCACTGCTGTGGCTCTGGTTACTGCTGTAGCACAGGTGTGATCCCTGACCTGGGAACTTCCACCTGCTATGGGCACAGCCAAAAAAAAAAAAGAAAAAGAAAAAGACATGAGATGTTTTGACTGTTGAGAGATTATATTATATTTTCTTTTTATTTTATATATATAATATTTATATTTTATTTTTATATAAAAATGTCCTTTAGGTTCACTGACTTCATAGGCCTATGGTTGCTCTTTATTTCCATCCTCCTCTTTACTGTTATTGCCGCACTTTCCCTTTTCCTCTTGCTTGTTCTTTTTTCCTCAGTTTTATTTTACTGCCCTTGTTCATATTTTCTTGCTTTCCTAAATCCATGGGAGATATCACCTTACTACTTGGGTGTTTAACCAGTAATTATTCTAGAGTCTCATGAAAATTAAAATGGGAGAGATATCTCCACTCTTTGGGGATATTTAACCCTCACAAGGCATGGACCCCACTGTGCTAGTCACTATGCCAAAATGCTTGTGGAGGATGCACAGAACAGAGTTAGCCCATCTCTGCCATTCAAGAGCCAAAAAAGGCTTTAAAACCATTTTTCCCTTTAACTTCTAAAGTTCCACTTGGACGCAAATGCCGTAGGTCACACAGTTAGTTTCGCCAAACTTCAACTCTGATTTCTCTGGCCAGTGTCCTTTTCCTGTGTGTGTGTGTGTGTGTGTGTGTGTGTCCCTGTCCCATTCTTTGACCCCCCAAAAGGGGCCAGTGTGCTGCTGTCCTAAATACTCAGTGACCATCAGTACAGCTGACTCAGCTGGTGGAGAAACTCTAATATGATGTTTAAATAACTGAACAACAGTAAGTTAAGGTGAAGATCATTAAGGGATTAAGGTTTTGGCAAATCCAGGCTCTCATTCCCATTGACATCAGCCCATTTCGGGGGCGGGGAGGGCTACTGATTTGTTCTCAGACAACATGAATGCAAAGCATAAATAAATGTTTGATAGACAAAGTTTAGAAATAAATCAGAATAGATGTCGTAGTGTCTCTGAGGGGCCCTTTAAAGTATCCAAGTCTTAAAAGGGAGTGTTTCTTTAATTTTATGTTACACTCTGTCTTATTTTAGAATTTTTAGTAGAGTCAGTGTATTCAGGCCTCCTAGAAATCCACAGGGAATTCAGAGACATCCAGCGTTAAGCCTTCCTGATAGAGAGCATTCCATAAGTCTGGGTGGGAGTTGGCCAGATATATTTGCGAAAAAACAGAAAATGAAAGTGCATTGTGATTTTTAAAAAAAGAATTTTTATATAACTAAGATTAAATAATATGTAAATCTGAATAAGAATGTGATGTCTATAGTTATTCATCTAAAATTACTATTAGATATCCTGCTGAGAAAGCCCAAATGCTTCCCTTTATCCTGACTTTTGAATCCCACTGGGAAGCATCTAATACTACATATAAATCTGTGCATTGCCCAGAGGTAGGACTTGAAGCCTCATCAGTGCTCGGCGAGCATCACGCTCCCATCCCAGAAAACTGCTGAAAGTGCCCAGAACCCCCTGACTACTGACAGTATTTAAAATGCCATTATTGGTACTATATAGATAAAAATAGATAACGCTGCAGTGCTACGCACCATTCTTGGTGTTTTATACTCAAACCCCTATAAAGTAGGTAAGCTTTATCAATCCCAGTTTATAGATGGAGCTGAGGCACAGAGGGGCCAAGTAACTTGCCTTGTTCCTTAATGGAACTGCCCGTGAATGATGGGGTCTTGAGCACCAATAGCCTGACTCCATTTAGCCATGATGCTGTCCCCTGGAAAACACAGGCAGTCCCCTCCTTTAGAATTACTAGTGCAGGTACGACTGACCATCAGTGCGTACATCACAGAGATGTGATGGGCTCTTACATTCTACTCTGCAAGGTTTCAAGGAAATTAAGCTACAGAGTAAGTGTTTAGGTTTCTAAATATCCAGTTGTATTCCTTTTACAGTTCATCTTTAATATTTGGAACATGGAAGCTTTGCATATTACAAATGATGTAAAATTAAAGCAAGCCTGGAAACCCAAGATTACTGCAGACAGTTCCCTGTCACTCTTCATGCATTGTGCAAGAAGTGAGCAGATCCGTGCTCAGAAACCTTATGGCTGGACTGCAAGACAGTGACAGGGAGGGGGAGGCTGGAAGGGAGTCGGAATGTGATGCTGTAAGTGGCAGTTCTGACGGGTCGTGGTCGTAATGTCCAGCCACCCACTGAACTCACTTGTTTCTTTGCTCGTTGGACGTTTAAGTCAGGCTGTGAATAATGTACTAGTCCCATCTGAGGAACTATCATATTTATGAAATAAAACAACATTTCCCTTCTGTTTTAGTTTGTGGTGATAACTGTGTGTTTGAAAGCTGGATTGGAGACGTCGTACTGGACCTGGGTAAGAGTGTCTTTAGTCACAGCCAACAAATATCACATTTACTTATGCAATATCGGTAATTGTTGTCATTGTTTTTCATTCTTGTTCTGTGTGTCCCTTTACCCTAGCTCCACGGGTTGTTAATTATGGGGTCAGGATGGAGGGAGGAGAACTGAGGACTCTAGTTTGGAAACACTGAGTAAGACAAACTTAAATATGTTTATTTACAAGACTTCTCAGAGCCTTGACTGTATGTTGTACATTGTAAATATCCCTGGAAGATGGGAAACCTTCAAACGTATTGGCTAAGAGTCTTTTCTTAGTAGAGTTTGTCACAAGACTGGAAACTCACTGGAAAACGATTCCAAAGACCAATAATATTAGCAAAAGTGTTGTCCTCAGACATGGGCAGCAGCTATCCAGTCTAAAAAAGAAAAAGTTCCATGCACTGAGGGTTTGGGATGGAATGGCTAGAAAATTCGGTTGTGATGATTTTTGTACACCTATAAATGTAATAAAATTTATTAAGTAATTTAAAAAAAAGGAAAAAACAGAAAAAAAAGAAAAAGTTCCATTTAGATACTTTAGTGTTGAAGTGCGGTCACATCCAGATAGAAAGACGCCGTAAACAGGAGGAAAGTTAGGTACTGAAGGGAGAGATGGCACGAGAAATCTGGACTTGGCGGTCATCAGCACAAAAAGGAGTGCTGGTGTCTTAGCATGCTTCAGTGGGAGCATACAGAGCCCAGACTAAGGAGCTTCAAGATGGTAGCGGATAAAAAAGCCAAGAGTCAAAGGTGAATCCAGCAAAGGAGGTAGAGAAGGAAGGGTTTAAAATGCCAGGACCACCAGCGTTACAACTGTGGTGGAAGAGACTGGCGTTAAATGAAAGATCCGGTTACCACACACAAGTATTTAGATAATTCCCATAGATAGTATTTTATGGATGTGGTTAAAAAAAACTAATAAGGCAATTTGTGAACGCTTTATCAGTGTCTGGGTTCCTCCAGCTACCTGAAAGTCCTTTGACTCGGCTTCTGTTCCTTCACAGTTCAGCCACATAGCCATCTGGGGCAGCATCGCGCTCTGGGTGGTGTTTTTCGGAATCTACTCCTGTCTGTGGCCTGCGGTTCCGATGGCCCCCGATATGTCCGGAGAGGTAAGGTGTCCTGATCACTCGTGAGCCTGCAAACCCTAAAAATCGATGTTCGTTAATGAGCCTTAATAGCTTAGCTTGGGTGTATGTGAAAATCGTATTCATCAATTTAAAAAAGCTATTTTTTAAACTCCAGCGGTTGTGAGTGATAAAAAATGGACAGAATGTTTTAAACTTGGGCATTTTACTTAAATCTGACTTTACCCTTTCAGAGGCATAGCTGGGATAATAAACTATGGTTGTCAGGAGCTTGAGTCATGTTAAGAATATCCATCTAGAAAATGCCGTTTTAAAATTAGACCATAAATCCCTGCATACATTCTGAATAGGAGATTTGGGGAAGTGGTGAGCTTATACCTTGGCACGGTGTCTTTTCCCTCTGTTATCTCTTATTCTGCAGAAAAGGCTACTGTCACTAAATTAGCTGCACTTTTAGAGTTGCCTTCCTGACATCAGTTTGTTTTTCATTTTGAAGGAGTTCAGATAGCTGACATTTCAGCCTTATCATGGTCCACTTTCCATGCCGTCTTTCACTTTCTGGTTACACTGGTAGGAATTGAGTTATTAGGTGTTCGGTGGGGGAGGGGGGACTGTCACAAGATCTCCTTTCGTTCAGAAGAGATTCCAGCAGTAGGAGGGTTTATGATTTCAATTGCAGGAAATTTGACATAAAATGTATAAAAGAAAATGTGGAAAACATTTCAGGATTTCCTGTGACCTCACAGTAACTTGCAAATCAAGGTAATGTGAGCCCCCGTTACAGTCCATTGTTTTCCCCGCAGTCACAGGAAACCTTTCCAGGGGTTTCCATTATTTGTTTCCCTAAGTACGGCCTGAATACCTTTCACTTTTGACAGTCTGGTTTATAGATCATTTTCATGAAATTTTATCTGACAGCATCCTGCTTTTTATAAATTAGCAGAACGCAGACACGTTAAAAAAATTTTTTTTTTTGCGGTTCAGTTTATTAGAGGGAGGCATTATATGCCATTACAGCAAAACCAGACGTATCAAGGAACATGTGCTTCCTTCCACGCAAAGTGAAGGCTTCTTTTGAAACACGTCCTGTGAACTTGAGAAAATTTACAGCGTGTATTTTGAGGAGACCAGAGAGAAAGCTGTGAACGCCTCTCTGCCTCCCTTAGTTTGAGTCCTTTTTTTTTTTTCCTGAAGAAGCAAAAGCAAAGACAGTATGTATACGTCTGCCGATGCCACTTGGAGATTCCGGTCCGGTTCTTTGTACACTGTCCGATCGGACCTGCTTTTCTCCAAGGTCGGTTCTAACTGAATATCTTGTTCATTAGGCCTCATTTTACCTCGCGTCTGAATGGTTTATCTTCAAAATGAATGACACGAAAGATTTTGAAATCGAGATAGTTTGAGCAGCTGTAGCCAATCGCTTTCAAGACGAGAATAGAGCTTTTAACCACCTACTTTCTAGGACAAGTGCAAAGTTTGATTGGCTTTTAGCCAACCAAATATAATCCCACGCTTGCCTGTAGAATTCCTGGTATTACCCAAACACAAAACTTAATATCATCTCTCGAGATTTGTGGTGCTGCGACGCTTAATTCAAAGTGAAGTGAATGTCACCACCCCATCTCGTGTCTGTTCACTTCATATACAGTGGGAAGTGCTAACAGCGTTTCTTTTTCTTGTTGTTTTATTTCTACTGATGCTTTGAGTATAACGTTTAAATAGCTGGTGCTGTACTTAAAAAGAGGAGGGATGGATAAATTCAGCTGTAGGCTTGACCAGCTTGTCGAAAATGTAAAGCTGTTAAACGTATTTAAAGAGAAGAATAAAACTTGAAATTTATGTGGTGCTTGGTGCTTGCGAAGCGTCTTGGTATGCGTGTGTGCATAAAGGCGGATGACAAGACCGCCACGCAAATTCTCCGGGCGAGAGAGTCTACGTTTCCTGAGCGCCGGGGTTAAAGGTCCCCCAAAATGTTGTGGCAATACTCAATTTTTGAACATTTGTATTGTACATAGTCACTAGTTCTAGTGCCATCCAGTTAATTTCAGAAAGAAGTAATTACCCTTAGATATACAGTTTTTCATCTTTAAATTTGTATTTCTTTTTTTTCATTTAAGTTTTGTTGAAGTATAGTTGATTTGCAGTGTTGGGATAATTTCCGCTGTACAACAAAGTGATTCAGTTATACATATTTCAATCAAGAATATAGACAAATAGGAGTTCCCACTATAGCTCATCAGTAACGGACCTGACTAGTATGCATGAGGATGCAGGTTCATTCCCTGACCTCGCTCAGTGCGTTAAAGATCTGGTGTTGCAGTGAGCTGTGGTGTAGGTCGAAGACACAGCTCAGATCCTGCATTGCTGTGACTGTGGTGTAGGCTGGCAGCTCTGATTAGAATTTCCATATGCCCTGGGTGCAGCCCTAAAAAGATAAAAGAAAAAGAAAAAAAGAATATAGACAAATATATAAATGTGAAAATTTTATTTATGTGCCAGTAGTTATATCTGTGTGTGTGTGTGTGTGTGTGCATGTACGTGTGTGTATAACTGGCCAGTCATCTTGTGTAAAACTTACTTGTTCATCTGGTAACTTTCATAGTAATATAGTATTGTAAATATCAGGATAAGTACAAATATTAGCATTCCCTGACTTGCATGCTTTGCATAATCTGTGTAATGAAACACAGCCCAAGGCATCCTCCAGAATATAACACTATTTGAAGGATTCCTGGTATGGGAGGAAGTTGATTTGGCAACAGTCCTTCCAAAACTAGATACTTAAAGATGTGTATATGTTTGGGTGGCCCAGAAGCATATTAAGGTAGCATTAATGAAGATGGAGCAGGCGGACTGGACATAGCAGCCCCGTTCCCCCATCCTGGTTCAGATGACATTCTGACGGACGGGGCACTGTGTGGTTTTAAAAGGCCCTGACACAATAGAGAAGTTCTTCAAAAAGAAACCAAGATCTGGAAGAATAACACCAGAAATACCTGAAATGTATTGAACACTTCAAGGTTCTCATATGCATTCATTCAATTGAATCAATAACTATTTGTTGAGATGCTTCCATGGGTCAAGCATGGTTCTAGGCATATGTGGATTCTTTAGTGAATAAAATAAACAAAACCACCTGCCCTTCTCAGCTTTTCTGCTGGAAGGAGACACACGAACTAGTCAAGTGAAATGTATGGATGGATACAAGTGTTACAGAGACGAGCACAGCGGGCAAGGGAAGCTGAGAACTGTGGTTTCCATAGTGTCTCATAGAGCCTTGCAGCTTTCACTCGTGGTCAGATAAGGAGCCTTTGGAGGGACCTGAGAGGGGAGTGTCAGGATCTGACTTACATTTTTGCAGCGGGACTGTGTCTGCTGGGTTTTGAACTACTTCGGAGATAACTGCAATAACCCAGGCCAGAGGCAATGGTGGCCTGGACCAGGAGGGCGCCAGTGTAAAAGCAGTCAGAGTCTGAATCTAGTTTGAAGGTAAAACCAGTAGGATTTGCTGACAGATTGAGTGTGAGGAGTGAGAAGAATAGTGGTCAAGGAGGACGCCACCCTGTTGGCCGTGACCATCAGGACCTGTATGTCCTCAACTCACCAGATCCTCTCAGCAGACTTGTTACTGTGCCCATTTTACAGATGAGGAAACAGAGGCAGAGAGAAGTTAAGTACCTCGTCTGGTACCCCACTGATGGCTAAGTGACAGAGGTCCGATTTGACTTAGCTCCCTGGTCCAGGATCAGCTACCTTAAACACTGCCCGGTGCTGCGCCTCTGATCGTAGTTATTCAGAGGACTCTGTCGTGTGTAACCTGGAAATTAGAAACCTGAAGGGACCACTTGCTTGTATTTCAAGGATTAGATATGTGATCCCTGTGTCCTCTTTTCCTGACAGCACTGCCCCTCCGTGTTTCTTTTCTCTGGGCATGGTGGTGGTTCTGGTCTTCCTTCGTCCATCCTCCGCACCCAAGCCACCCCGCCAAGACACTCCTATGCCTCCTCAGACGTCCACTGCCCCTTCATTTCCCTGCTGATTTGCTCCGACATACAGCGTCAGGCCCCTAGTGCCTCATAAATGTTGGTTAAGTTATTTTGTTCGTTTTGAACAAACACCTGAAAAATGGTGGAGTAGAGGTGACAGAGAGGCAGATTTCAGCTAAAATAAGAACTTGTTGGAGTTCCCATCGTGGCGCAGTGGTTAACGAATCAGACTAGGAACCATGAGGTTGCGGGTTCGATCCCTGGCCTTGCTCAGTGGGTTAAGGATCCAGCGTTGCCGTGAGCTGTGGTGTAGGTTGCAGACGTGGCTCGGATCCTGCACTGCTGTGGCTGCGGTGTAGGCCAGTGGCTACAGCTCCGATTAGACCCCTAGCCTGGGAACCTCCACATGCCACGGATGCGGCCCTAAAACGACAAAAGGCAAAGAAAAAAAAAAAAAAAGAACTTGTTAACATCCGATTTCCCCCAGCAGAATGGGATGCTGGTCTCATTTAACCACCCTAGTATCAGCCACGAGGGTAGTTAGTGGAGCCTCGCTGGTCTGCACCTGCAAAGTGGCTTCCAGCTCCTGAGATTCACATCTTCCAAGGACCTCTTCACTGTGCTCTCTCCAGAGGAGAGGCTTAAATGTTGAAGGACACAGATTTTCTGCCCTAGTGAGTATCTTTTTTTTTTTTTTTTTTACATTTAGGGCCGCCCCTGCAGCATATGGGTGTTCCCAGGCTAGGGGTTGAATCAGACCTGCAGCTGCTGGCCTGCACCTCAGCCACAGCAACACCAGATCCAAGCCACATCTGCAGCCTATACCACACAGCTCACGGCAGCACCAGATCCTTAACCCACTGAGCGAGGCCAGGGATCGAACCCACATCCTCATGGATACTAGTCAGATTCCTAACATGCTGAGCCACAGCAGGAACTCCTACCCTAGTGAATATCAACTGGAACTCGGGATACAAATTACAGATGAGTTAGGCATCTTATAAGTATGGGTCTCATGCTTCTATAATCAGCTTGGACTCGTACTCATATACAGATCAAGACTGTATAGTCATTTTCACTTCTCATCCTTGATTCATCTTTGCAGCCACTATCTGACGACAGAGTCGTTCTCTCAATGTGTTGAAAGAAAATCCTTGTTCACAAAGAGAGTGAAGGAAGGGAACTACCATTTACTGTGCACCCTCTATATTCTCCAGGCATGGGGTTTAATCCCAGGCATTCCTTGTTTCATTTATATCTGTATCGCAGACCTTTGTGGTAAGCAGAGCACTAGCATATGACCCAGAGAATTCATCCCAGGTTTTCTTCTCATGTCCCACTGGTTGCTCTAACATCCTGAGGAACTAAATACCTTCTCTTTTTTTTTGTCCTTGCCTTTTATCTAGAGCCGCACCCGCCGCATATGGAGGTTCCCAGGCTAGGGGTCTAACAGGAGCTGTAGCTGCCGGCCTTCGCCACAGCAACAGCAACGCGGGATCTGAGCCGTGTTTGCGACCTACACCACAGCTCACGGCAACGCCGGATCGTTAACCCACTGAGCAAGGCCAGGGACCGAACCTGCAACATCATGGTTCCTAGTCGGATTCGTTAACCACTGAGCCACGACGGGAACTCCTAAATACCTTCTCTTTAAGACCCATTCCTATCCTTATTCCCAGATGGGAACTCTTTCTTTTCTCCTTGCAGCTGTTTTCCCTGTCTTCCATTGATTTTGTTGGTCTAACTGCCCTAAGTTAGCCAGATATAAAAGTGTTCCCATCTCTTTTTAAAAGTGCCTAGATGTTTAATTCTCCCTTTTTAACACTCACCTAACTCCCTCCACGCGTTTATAGAAATGCTATCTCACTTTGCATCCTAGCCTCTCATGTCTTAACAGCAGTATCAGCATATATAATACCCAGCTCATTAAATATATATGTGAAATTGAAAACCCAGTCATTCCACATCATCAGAGTATGTAGAGTTACCACTCTGGTGACAACAGGGCCTCAGTGACTGAGGGTCAGTCACTTTCATAAGCACTTTTCCTGCCTTCACTCACTTAACATTGCAAGCGTTTTACTGCAACACTGTGAGGTAGTTCCTGTTACACATGTCACTGACACAGAGTGGTTAGGTAATTTTCCCCAAGTCACACAGTTTGTAAATATCTGAGCTGCAGTTGGAACCCAGACTGTCTTTCCCCTGAACCACCGTATGCACTGTTCCCTCTTCCTTTTACATTTCTTCTCTTACCGTTTCATTCCTCTGCATTTTTCTCTAGGCCTTATCAACTTTATTAAAGGTATAAATTCCTTTTCGTGTCGGTGCCCCAATCAGAGTACTTCCATCTGGTTGGTAAACTAAGCCGTCCCTTATGTGCCTGTAATGTTTCCGTCCTCAGCTGTGCTCAGCTGCCTGTACTACTGATCCGAGTGCTTTTCACACCGTGACGTCCTTCCTTCAGCACGTTCTGCCTGCCTGAAGTTACTAGGAATCCACCCCCCGAATATCTGAAAGTTCAGGGCAGACTTCAGTTACTGCGGCTGCAGCCAGAGAGGGCTCTGCTAAGTTGGTGGGTAGGGTATTGCCTTTTGGGAAACGTACCTTCCTATAGTTGTGTTTCCATTACAATAATCCTGCCTCTCTGCCCTTAAGAATGACTCAAACGATCATGATTAGGAAGTATCTCAGGAGTTCCCAGACTCTCTGGAGCATTGGGACACAGGTTTGATCCTCAGCCCGGCACAGTGAGTTAAGGATCCAGTATTGCCACAGCTGTGGCTTAGGTAGCAACTGTGGCTCAGATCTGATCCCTGGCGCAGGAACTCCCTATGCCATGGGCAGCCAAAAAAGACAAAGAAATAAATTAAAGAAAAAAAAAGGTATCCCAGTACCACAAATGATTGAAATATTTCACTATTAAAAAGGAATGATGGCTCAGTGGAAATGAATGACTAGTATCTGTGAGGATGCAGGTTTGATCCCTGGCCTCGCTCAGTGGATTAAGGATCCGGCATTGCCATGAGCTGTGGTGTAGATAGCAGACGAGGCTCAGATCCCGAGTTGCTGTGTCTGTCGGCATAGGCTGGCAGCTGTAGCTCCAATTCAACCCCTAGCCTGGAAACCTACACGTGCCACGGGTGCGGCCCTAAAAATTTATCCAAAAAAAAAAAAAAAAAGGAAAGACAACATTCAGGGTAGAAAGAGAGTGGATTCTACAAAGGTGGAAATGTGGCGATAAGAAATTATTCAGGAAAGGAAAATTAAGAGAAAGTAGAGTGACGAGCTTGGCTGTGACTTTAAATATGTCGCTGTCTCACTCTCCTCTCACAAATGTGGTTGTGATTTAAGAGGAGAACTTTTTTTTTTCAGACTTGACTTTTTTTTTTTTCACACCAGTACAACAATTTATGGGGCAAGGTAGGCCCTGGGGAGAAGTGCTATGTTATATAAACATATGCTGGCCTGCTTTTCCAACTTGACTAGATGATGTTCCTGGGTATTTTTTTGAGTTTCCAGGAGAAGATGTTTTAACCACTACAATTAGGGCAGCAGATTACAAATTTAAAAGCAAGCTACACTGAGAATCGTTTTGTGTCACGATTAATGCCAGAAGCGTAGGATCGACAGAGCTTTTCGGTGTGTCGCAGCCCTGTAGACACACGCTGTAAAGTCTTCCCAAGCGCCAGCTGTTTCTGCTCTCCCTGGCCTGAGGGATCTATAAAACTACTGAAGGAAATTGAAGTTAAGGAACGAGCATGTGTTTTACAGAATTTCGGATCTCTTGATTGAGGTTTGTAAAGTCTCTCTGAAAAAACAATAAAAATCTTTGTCGAACCCTTTAGTGTCACCCCTGTAGGAAAGGTATTAATAAACTGCATTAGTGATATGATTTTCCTAAATTGTACTGTTGCCCATTTTGCCCGCATAATGAATTACTTTACATATGAGGAATTTCCTGGTTTAAAATAAGTGCTTATTCATCTCTCGGCTTTTAATTACTCAGATAGCATGTAATAATTTCTGGGTCACAAGGCCAGCCCTTGCAGATAGGGGGGGGCAGTGTTCTGACACAGAGGTTCATCCAAGATTACCGCGTTTAGCCAAGTAGCCTGGAGGGAACAACTACCCTAAATTCTGTCAGATGTTCTTCAGTGAGCCAGTGGTTGGGATTCCATCCAGTAAAACACGCCATTAGGCCTAGTCCTCATGACCCTGACTGTCAGTAAGACTGGCAGACGTTCACAGGTCTTACAGAGGTTGGCCGCATAGCCCCTTCCAAGCCCGTTTTGTAAAGAGAAGCCTTGTAGTGATGCTGAGATGCAAAGGGAGACATGGATATGACAAGTGTAGTGGCAAATAAGGGTGCTGGCGTGCATTTTAAAGTCAGAGCTCTCTTGAGAGTCACTGTGAGAGCTCCATGGCTTTTTGTAGGCACAGCACCTTTTCCTATAACACAGAGCAAATATATATTGACTGTCTAATGTATGTGTGTTTCAGACTCTGTGTTAGGCAGTAGAGGATACAGAGATGAACAGAACTGGTCGTTGGCCTTGAGGACCTTGTTTCTTAATGTTGAGGTGGGATGACACGGTGCACCCCAAGTGCCGTGTTGGTGAGCCAGGTGTGGAAAGCTGAACAAAGCTGCTCTCAGTACAGCAGAGATTTGGCTGTTTTCTAGGGTCAACTCATTCTCCCCTCATTCATTCCATAAGTATGTGTTGAGTGCTTCATCAGTTTTAGGCACTGTGTCTAACCCTAGGTAATGGGTTAATTACGCAAGATCTTCATTAACTTTTTAGGTTGAGTGGGAGGAAGACACAGTCACTAAATCAGTTAATGACTAAATAATGAATGACTGAAGCTAATGTCACAAAACGATAGTAGGAAAACAGGGTGATATGGTAAGACACAAGACTTTAACGGATGCTCCAGGAAGGTCTTTTTGAAGAAGGGACAATTAAGCTGAAACTCAAATGTTGTGAAGTTTCTTTCATGAGGAGAAGAGCATTTCTGGCCTCAAGAAACAGCCTGTGCCCAAGCTTTGAGGCAGGAATGAGTCTGGTGGGTTCAGAGACTAAAATGTCAGCGTCTTTGGAGCAGAGAGAGTGGGAAAGGGTGCTGTAGTTGGAGCCAGTGAGATGGGCAGAAGGAAGATCAATCCTCCAAGCTCAGTACTTTAGCTCATAAGACCAATACAGCTCGTTTTTGAGTTGCATGCCAGGGAACAATCAGAAATGGTCATAAAATAAATCATGAATGTCACTGTGCCATCTGCTTCAATAAAGCTCATAATTGGACCCAATTCTTGCATTCCATGATATGGTAAGAAAAAGAGATCTTCAATGAGGTCAAAAGCTACTTGGATCCAAGTTATCACTTAGACTCCCTAACGTGTCATGCAGAGGTAGTTATTTTATGGCATTGTTTGATGTTTAAAAAAAAAAAGTTACTGTGGACTAAACAAGAAACTATGACAAACATTTATCTCTCAAATGAAAAAAGTCAAGTGGAGACAGGTAGTTCAGAACTGGTATCTGCACAGTCATCAAGGACCAAATTTCTTCTATCTTGCTGCACTACCAACCTTAGTTGACTTCCTCATAGCCCAAGAGGGCTGCTTAAGCCCTAACCATTTTACCAACATTCCAGCCATCCAGAAAAGAAAGAATTAATATTTTCCCTTTGAATTTCTTCTGTAGACATTGCCCACCACATTTCCACTTAGCTCTCTTTAGCCAAAAGCTAGTCATATGGCCATACCTAACTTCAATAACAGACCCAGAGGAATAGTCTGAACTAGAGGACAGGATGTCCAGCCAATGTTCAAGTGGTTACAAATAAAAAAGGAAAAGGAAATATATTGGGGGGCAACTAGAAGTCTCTGCCATGGAAGTCAATACTTCTTTTACATAAGCGATCTGTCAGCTTTTATATGTCTTTCCATAGGTAAAGGCTTTTTGAAATTTTGAGTTTTAAAAATATAATTTCCTAAAGCAGATGGTAATTTGGTGATGGAGCAGAAGTGTTAGTTAATGTTATTGTGGTAATCATTTGTAATCTCTAAATGTATCATTGCACACCTTAACTTACATAATATTATATATCAATTATCTCATTAAAGCTGGAAAATAAAAATTTTTAAAGAAAAAAATTTACTACAGTCTGAACTAAAGGCCATTATGTTTCACAGACTGAATTACTCATAATCAAACAATTGATGCTTTATAAGACAGTTTTTAAGAAGATAAAACACAGAGCCACCCCTAAATTACTAAAAACCTGTAAGAATAATATAACAAACATATTGAGCATTGAGGTAAGGTACAGCTTCTCCAGTATCCTCAGAACATCTTAAAATTATATTTCTCATAATAAAAAGAATATTTTGTTACTAATTTTATCCTTATTTTTCTGGTATTTTAAGTTTTTTAAATAGCACAGTAAAGAAGATTAAAATAAAACAAAGCAAAACAAATTC
This sequence comes from Catagonus wagneri, assembly GCA_004024745.2. Taxonomy (NCBI): domain Eukaryota; kingdom Metazoa; phylum Chordata; class Mammalia; order Artiodactyla; family Tayassuidae; genus Catagonus; species Catagonus wagneri. The sequence continues at coordinate 24,822,617 of PVHT021183710.1, read as the reverse complement.
TGTTATTAATTACTTTTACTGTTCTGGGAATTTTATCCCTAGAAAATAAAGTTTCAGAGCCATCATCATTTTCTAGTGCTCTTGATTCCTTTTTAAAAAGACTTATTTTGCATATTCAGTTCTCAGCATATATTGATACACAGTCAAATTTTACTTTTTTTTTTTGTCTTTTGCCTTTTGTCCTTTTAGGGCCGCACTGGCGGCATATGGAGGTTCCCAGGCTAGGGGTCGAATCAGAGCTATAGCCGCCAGCCTACGCCAGAGCGACAGCAACGCCAAATCCAAGCCGCATCTGCAACCTACACCACAGCTCATGGCAACGCTGGATCCTCAACCCACTGAGCAATGCCAGGGATTGAACCCGCAACCTCATGGTTCCTAGTCAGATTTGTTTCTGCTACGCCATGACGGGAACTCCAAATTTAACTTTTAAAAAAGTTAACTTCTGCTTGATCTGGGTCCTACCTAGCTCTTCTCCTTTTCCTTTGAACATCTTTTTAAATCATTTATTTTCTCATTACTCCCTTTTCCAGAGGGTGGAGGGTGCAGATGCAATGGTTGTTTCTTGCACCATACAGCTAGACTGAATTGGTTCTGAATCTCCCGGATGATTACTCATTCAGTTCCTCACCACCACCCAGAAATGTCCCGGGGCGGGGAGGCACATAAATACTGTGAACTGGCATCTATCAAATTTGCCTATTTTCTGGGATTTTCTTTTGTTTGGAAAAATTTGCATAATTTCTAAGATTTTTGTTTGTTTGGGATAATCCAAGCCAAGGGTTTTCTTTGTCTCTGAGTAATCAAGAGCTTCTGGTAATAATTGCAAACATATTGGGGTTTATCCAAAACACTCTCCTCCTTAGTTATTTTCTGGGTGTTCTGCCCTGTCTATTTTTATGGAGAAAGTAATCATTCATCCTGTATAAGAGCCCAATTCAGCTCAATTCAACTGAGATTTATAGAGTGTCTTTGCTTCAGGACCTATACTGGATGTTAGTGGATCAAAAGTTTTAAAAAAAGAGAAAGAGATTCCTTTTGAGGAGCTTGAGTTGTGAGTAAACCAACAGGTCAGCCTATCCTTAGAATGTAAGATGCTAGTTATTATGATCAGAGTGCACAGGGGCCAGCAGAAAAGAGGGCATTCGACCCCCAGGGTACAGTTTGCAAAGGTTTCTTGGTACTGCCGTTCCCCACACTGTTCAGGAAGGCAAAGGGAAGAAGGGCTTTCCAGGTAGAGAGCAGCCCATGGGTAGAAGGAGTTTGGGTTTGCTAAGGGAGGGAACAGTTGGAGCTAAAATTGAAAAATTTAGCAAAGACCAAGTCACAGAAAGTTACCTAAATGTCTTCAACATCATTACTTTAAGCCATGGAAGAAATACACAATATTCCAGAAAGTACCTGAGGCCATAGAGTACAAATTTGGGTCGGGGACACAATATATAAATGCTAGCAATAAACTAGTGAGTGATGAAAAACATTTTTTAATGGTTTGGCATGAATGAATATCACGTAATATAAATGAAAATTTGCAAGAATTCTATTGAGCTGAAATAAGACATCAAAGACTTTTCTCAGAGATAAGCACCAGAATGTGGAACCGGACTTGTGCATTCCTCTGTCTCAGGGCTTTATCAGAGGGAACTTTTGAGCCTAACTACCCAAGATGTGCAGCCATTGAAGACTTTTGGTGGAAGTTCACCTCCTCAAGCCAAGTTCACATGAGCTTGAAATTTGTCTCCGGCTAAAGCACAAAGTGATGAATTCACTGCTTAGTGTTGAGTGATGCTTAGATGCCTCTGAGGTCAAGCCCAGCCCGAGTACCATAATGAATTCAGACAGAAAGGGTTCAGTTTCTAAGAGAGGCTCCCATAATTTGGCTGTATCACACCATGGTGTTTCCCAGACCTAGGGCACAGAAACACTTGAAAAGAAACCTTTGCAAGTTTAAAGTCAAATAACACAGTGTTCAATTATTTGAAAGTAGAGTTGATTTGGATGAGCTGAGGTCAAGTTTCCATACATCAGGGGTAGTGTTGCCAAGACAAGATACAATTTTGCTACAGTTAAATGTGTTCTACTTATGTGGAGTTCCCATTGTAGCAAAGCAGAAATGAATCCAACTAGGAACCATGAGGTTGTGGGTTCGATCCCTGGCCTCACTCATTGGGTTAAGGATCTGGCGTTGCCATGAGCTGGGGTGTAGGTCACAAATGCGGCTCAGATTTCGTATTGCTGTGGCTATGGCTTTCCCTTTTTTTTTTTCCCCCTCTTTCAGCTACACCCACAGCATATGAAAGTTTCTAGGCCAAGGATCAAATCCAAGCTGCAGCTGCAGCTGCAGCCTACACCACAGCTGTGGCAATGCCTGATCCTTAACCCACTGCACCACAGTGGGAACTTCCCAGTCTGGCTTTTTCAGTGATTGCTCTGGGTGCTCTGTTAATAGTACGCTGTGGGAACAGGGAGAAGAGAAAGGGGCTTGTGATAAGGCTGTTGGGATCCAGACAAGAGACGGCAGGAGCCAAAGTGGAGGGGCCGTGCAGTAGATAGAGTCTGGATTTAAGGAGAACAGGGTTTTGTCTTAGAATCTTCCTAATTTTAAAATTGATTTTATTTGATCAAATATATCTAACTCACTATCATTTTAACTGTTTTTAAGTGTGGGGTTCAGTGGTATTAAGTGCATTCACAGTGTTGTACAGCTGTCACCACCATCCATCTCCCCAACTTTCTCATCTTCCCCAACTGGTGCTCTGGACCCATTAAACAATAACGTCCCTATTTCTCTTCCCAAGAGCCCCTGGCAACCACTGTTCTACTTTCTGTCTCTGAATGTGACTACGCTCGGTACCTCTCATAAGTGGAATCAAAGAATATTTGTCCTTTAGTATCAGACCTATTTTAGCCTAATGTCTAATGCTAATTATTTAGCACCATGTCCTCAGGGTTCATCTATGTTGTAACATATATCAGAATATCATTCCAGAATATGATATGTATCAGCTGTATTTTGCTTATCAACTCATCTGTTGATATTGTTTCCACCTTTTGGTTATGAATAATACTGCTATGAACATTGATATGTGGATTTTTTTTTAAGTAGAGTAGATCAGATTTCCCAGTGGATGGGAAGTGCAGTCTGAGAGAAAAGGAGAAAAAGCAAGAATGACTTCTAAGGGTTTTGGCCAGAGCCAAGCTAGAAGGATAAAGTTTGTCCTTGCTGAGATGGGGAGACTGGGGTTTTCATATTCTTTTGATTTCCCATAGCAAGATATTCGTGTTGTGTAATTAAGAAAAGTCATCATTAATGCTGTTAGGAGACTGTCCTTCCCTTCATGCCCATTCTACGTCCTTCTCAGCCTCCCCCCCAGAAAATTGTTACTTCCAGTTGTCATGCTTTTCCTGGATTCACCAAAATATTTCTGTGGGTTCAAAAGTGGAGAAGGGGAAGGCAATTAACATACTTAGGTTTTAATACATGTCACTCAGCTTTCGTAACAGAGAAGATGACCTCCATTGGAAAAGGACAGTTAGGGAGCTGGATCAAGCCCTCCTCCCTGCTCCCCAAATCACATAAATAACTAGTTACAACTGCTCCCAGGATAACTCCATGCCAGAACACAAGAAAGCCAAGCGGCATCTCAAAAACACAGTCTCAAGACTCTGATGTTTTTTGACTTTTAATCTCTCTAAAACATGGTTTGTAAGAACTTATTTAGTCAACAGTTATTTATTGAACACCTGCTTGGTGGTTAAGCACCTGTGTTGTGAGAATTCATCAAGATATAGTTCTTCCTCTTACAGGGATTATGATCTGTAGCTAGAAAATGGGTAGTAGTTACCAGCGGATGGAAGTACAAAGTAGGGTCACCTAACCCAAGTCAAAGGAAGGAAGTGAGATCTGATGTGAAAACTGAAGCGCACGCAAGAGTCACAGCTACAGAAGCCCAAGGGTGAGAGTACGCTTGGGCCCCTTCCAGGAACTGAAACACACACATGGTGCAGCTAGAAATGAGCTGGCTTGAGAGATGATAACGGGAGAAGTGCTTGGAAGTCAGGTAAGAACACTCATGATATTAAAAATGTTTATACTCTATCCTGAGGATTGTATGGAGCCCTTGAAAAGGTTAAAACTGCTCAAGTTTAGTTTGCACCTTGGGAACATGCCTGTGACTGCAGCCTGGGAACTGTCTAGAAGCAGAGCATGGCTAGAGTCAGCAAGTCCACGCAGAAGGCTATTGCAGGCAAATTTTGGACTGGAAGGACGGCAGCAGAGGAGGCAAGCAGTCAGTAGGTCCGAAGAGACCAAAGCACCACAGAACCTGGTGATAGATCAGATGTGGTGTCAGAAGGCAGTTCAAGAAGAGAGCCCAATTGCCACAGCTGTGGCATAGATCACATCCGGGCCTTGGATTCCATCTTTGGCCCAGGAACTTCCACATGCCATGAGGACCGCCAAAAACTAAAACAAAATAAGATAAAATAGCCATAAAAAAATAAAAAAGAGAGCCCAGGCTTCTGTCTCAGGCTGTGGGCGATGCAGCCATTCCCTAAAGAGACTGCACAAAGGAAGAGCGGGTCTGGGAGGAAGACTGTGCGTTCAGTTGAGGATGTATGAAGTTTGAAGTGCCTGTGCGACATTCAGGTTCAGAGCTGGCTAGTCTGCGTCTGAAGCACAGGCAAGAGATCTAAGCCACAGGGAGAGACCGTGACTGACCCCCATGTAGATGCTAGAAACCACCGGCCTTCCCGGGGAGCGTGTATGAGGGATAACACGAGGCTCCTGAGCAGATGCCGGGCTATTCTACCTCTCGCTTTATTCGGGGATCTTCCCAACAGTCAGCTCCCTAACCGTCCCCCTCTGTGAACGGCATCTCTAATAGCCCAGATAATATTCTTTCCTATAGGCCGCACTTACTTAACCAGCCGCATAGTTTCTCCTATTAGTTTGCGCTAATGACTTACTGTTTTTTTGTTTATCTGTTTAGGGCCGCACCCGAGGCATATGAAATTTCCCAGGCTAGGGGCAAATCAGAGGCACATCTGCTGACCTACACCACAGCTCACGGCTGGATCCTTAACCCACAACCCACTGAGCCAGGCCAGGGATCAAACCCATGTCCTCATGGATACTAGTCTGGTTCGATACCACTAAGCCACGACGGAAACTCTTTACTGTTTTTTTAAAAAAGCCACAGTGAATATTTGCCTTCCCCAAAATTAGTTCCATGGGCTGTTAGTAAGCAGTATATGGGAAAACTGTTCCATGGCCAGTAAATACATTTTGGAAGCTTTGGTTTAAAAACTAGGGTTCTTTATTGTGACTTCACTAAGCCTTAAATATGCTACTCTGCCCTGTGACACCCCGAGAGTGGGAGGCTGTGGTTGGTTTATACCTTTACGAAGCCTTGGGCCATGACGTGCTGTTGCAGGAAGGGCTTTCAGAACTAGTGACCACAGAACAGTTTGTGGGATACTAACCTGTACGCAAAAGCTGTACCCATTTTCAAAACATAATTCTAGACACTGAAGTGTCCAATTAACGGGAATGAATGTTTGTGTTCTTGATGCCCGTCAATTATGTTTCCCAAAGGCCAGTGCATTGCTGATGGGAATAGCAATTACTGCAGATACCTGTCTCACCATTACCTCTCCCTTCCCCCAAGTATGATCATCCAGTGTTGAAATCCGATCTGATTGGGTAATGTTTCTGTGACTGCAGAGACACTTAGCAGTTTGCCGTGCGTGTTCTTGATTCCTTGCTGCTTCTTTTGTGAATACCTTCTTGGGGCTTTTGCCCATCTATTGGGGTCTTAGCTATTCTTATGAAGACAAGTGGTCTGTTTTTACGGTGAGGTATTAATGCAGAGTTTCGTATACTTATGGCAGCCCTTTTCCCGGGTTTTTATTTATCATTTACTTTTTTATGTTCTTTTTGAAAATGTGGAACTTCTACATTTTCATAGATGAGTTCTTCAAAGCATTTATTTTTATAGTGATTTTTTTCCACTGTTTTTAAGCTTAGAAAGTCCTTATATAAAGTTTTATTTATATACTTAATAATCACTTCTTGGTTTTTTGTTATTATTAATGTTAACTCTTAACCCTTCTGGTATTTATATTAATCATCTTACTGTCCTCCCCCACCCCGAAAAAGAATTAACCACGTTTTACAGCTTTCTGAATAATTTTTCCCTTCCGTATTAATACATTGGGCCCATACAGTCTTTAATAATTTGGGGGGGAAAAATCATTTATCTCCACTTCCTAATTTAGCAGATTGAGATGAATGGCATTTTATTAGGGTTCAGCTACGTGGCCAGTTTCAGTTTTGAGAGGAGCGTATATTGTGATGTTAATGTAATGAAAACCATGACATTTATAAACTTACACTTAGTTTGATGTTGTGATAAAAATTTCCCTCTGTGAAGCTCCCAGGAGAGATCACCTAAAAAGAACACAGGACTAGACCGTTTAAAGGAATTTGAAAATTAAAATGAAGAAAGAAATGTCCGTCATCAGCGTTAGTAATAAAAGCAACCAGTTTATAAACACTATTGGTTTAATTCTCACAATCCACTTTACAGCTGAGGAAGCAGAGACCCAGAAGTTACTTCCCCCCAACTCTGAGAGCAGGGACAGGCAGACCCAGGACTGTTTCCAGAGCTGTTTATCACCAGCCCTGCCTCAGTTGGGGTCCGCGTTTTAAGGCTCTCCAAGGGGTCTCCTTATTTAGATAGCGGCGGTCTTTGAGCTAGGAAGCTGCGTCCTAGCGTTCCACTCCCACGTTTATAGGAAAAGGGGGGCAGATTTAAGAAGCGCATGGCTGAAGTTTTGTGGGCAGGTAGCACATCGAAATCCTCTCTCCTCCGAGACCGAACTTCACCTGGAGGACCCTGCAGGTGAAGAAGTAAGAGTCCCTCCCTCTGTGGGAACGTGGGTGTCGGGGGTCACTCCCCTGTGGGTCAGAAGGTAAGCCCGCTTATCTGGTCAAGCCCCTGCGCTCGGCTCATGAGCCAGGATTTTCCCAAACGTTCTCGCTCTGCGGGTCCGCAGGGAAATTGCAAGACCCTTCCTCATTCCTCGGCCGGCCGCCACTTGCCTTTTCAGGCAGCGACGGTTCACTTTGCAAGCCCGCGCGCCCTGATGCACAGACAGCATCGCGCTGCAGACAAGCAGTTGTTTGTTCCCGGAGCAGGGCCTGTGCCCTCCTCTTTACTGGCTCTGCAGCTTCCCCCGGCTGATCTTTTCTCAGGTCCCCCGGGAGCCACTTTTGTGGCAGATTCCTTTTGGTTTCACAGGGCCTCGCGGAGGGGCGGCGGGGCCACTTGGCACGGCCCCCCAATCTCCCACGTTCGGAGCGGCTTGCAAAAGGCGCGCGGAGGGAGCCGGAGGCCGGCCCGGAACAGGCTGCTCCTGTTACCCCATTGTCTGCGGGGTCCGCGTCCTTTCCCAGCCGACCTGCCTGCGAGCGGAGAGATGTGAAAAGTTAGAGACAAAAATGGTCCCTGCAGAGTGAGGGGGAGCTTTCTTGTACAGAAAGGAAGGAAATACCTCTGTGGGATTTTATTTCCCCCCCTCTTCATCCAAAAAATACAAAGAGACTCTCTGTCTTTAATGCGAATGTCGGCTTTAAATCTTTTAGGTTTGGATTAACTCGGTAAGAGAGAAAAAAAAAATCTGACAGGCTTTCAGATATGACGCAGAAAAACTTTTTTCCCCTCAATTCATGGCGTTCATTTGCAAAGCCAAAGGCCGGGGGACTGAATAGTGGGCGCCAGTGTCTCGTCATCGTTAACATCACAATGGTCAGAATTAGCGGCTGTTCCCCAGCGGACTTTTAATACAAGGTGGCAAAGGCAAGACTGAATCTTTCTGCTCTCCACCGCCCCCCTCCCATTAAAAGAGATTCAAGTTAAACCGACTAAACGTCTGATTTTCAGTTACATGACCTAGAATCTTATCTTACCTTTTTCCCCCAGTTTAAAAAAAAAATGTGGCATTTTGCAGTCATTGCCTTACTCAAAAGCTTCCTTCCAAGCAGACAAAACCCACTGACTTGATGGACATTTCCTATTACACAGTTATTGTTGGTTTTCACTATTGAGGATGTCAGCTAACGTGTCCAAGATCATGTTTTGCTTATAAAATAAAATGACTTTTATGTGAATATCTTTCGTCCTGGTGGTGTCTACTAGAATGTAGGTGCTGTTCCATTGAATCCACGTGGCAACATTATGTTCTGAAATTTGGGGCAATAGCATGTTTTTATTTTAAACGTGTTCAGAGCCGTTTCCTCCTAGGTAGGGACAAAAACAGTATCCTTGTACTGGGAGTCTCTGCCACTAAGCTTGTGATAATGTAGAAAAAAAAATTTTAATTGCAGCTCCTAGTCTTCAGTTGAGAGTCAAGAGAATAGGTAATCTGAGACATAACTTAAAATTTGTCATCTTTATATTTGAAAAGGATTGATTGATTAGGACTGATTGTGAAACTGCCTATATGAATTAAACTCTAGATCCCTTTTTAATTCCTGACCCATATCTGGTTAAAAAAAGAATTTCTTGTGTGATTCTTAGTCGGATGTAAATGTGCATGCATTAGTTGGCTACTGTTTAATGGAGTTATAACAAAGTAGGGATTAAAATAGTTATTACCAATTTACTCTTGATAAACCGACTTAAAGTGAAACAAAATAGTCCTTTTGACTTTATTATATGACACTATTCCTTTTAAGCTCTAGGTAATCAAATTACATTTTAAAGGGATTTTTAATTACAGTTGCAAATAATTAATATAATTTATTAATTTCTAAATTATAGAATCATTTTCTTTGCAACCCAAAAGGCTCTGATCTAGTATTTGGAGATTTAATACAAAAGAATGAGTGAAGTTATTTTAAAACACTTTTATTTGGATTTTGCGTACCAGATATTTTGTTTGACTTTAGCAATAACAGGATACACCAAAACAAGTGATGTAAATCTTTGAATAAAAATTAATATTATTCCTACTTAGTATCAAATTATCTTTCATAGGTACTTTAATTTGTTTAGACTATATTCATAATTTATCTGGATGATCTTTTAATGTTGCGTAATACTTTAGAAAATTCAAGGTAATTTTCTTTTACCAGAAATAGTAAATTTATTTTCTCTTTAGCATTGATTTTACATGATGTATTTTAAGAGAATTTAATCCCAGAGTGTGTTTGAAGTTTGCTCGAGAAGATTGGTTTTTATATCCTAAGTTATAAAAGAAGGTCAGAGTTTATTACTCCATGTATTGATCACCGTAATAAAAATTTCACATAAAAATATGAAAATATATGGCACATGATAAAACTTTGCCATATAGCTACTTGAGAGAAAAAAAGAAATGTAGCAAATGCATGTTTTAAAAATTTGGATTTTAATTCTAAATATTTCCCAAGTTCAAGTTCAGAGTTATTGTATGCCCTTTTTCAGAATGGGATTCTTCAAATTATTTTTCTTCAGATCATACAAAAATTGAACATGAATGATGTATTTCTTGGTTTTTAAAGTAATACTGCTTCTGGTGCTTTACTCAGGCAGCCATGCTGTTCAGTTCCGGAGTCTTTTGGATGGGCCTTTTATTTATCCCTGTGGCATCCTTGCTTCTTGATGTGGTGTACAAGGTGTAAGTATAATTTCAGATTTCTGTAGTTGTAGTATCGACTCGAGTGTAGAGCTTACAGATCAGGAAATAGTAATATTCATTAATTCTACATAAAATAAAGAAGAAAGGCACAATTTAGGAACTAGAAAATTAAATTAGTTTAAAAGATTCAGCAGAAGTAAAACACCTAACTTCAGTTAACCTTTATTTTTTAATCAGTCTAAAAAATCTATCGAAGGTAGGAGAAAATATTCTGTTGTCTCCAAACACACAAACGTGTGTGTGTGTGTGTATATTTAGCAAATATTAGTGAAAGGAAATTTTTGTTTGCCTTGTTCTAAATATATATAAAATATAGAATAGAAGAAACTATAACTTCACTAATCTTTCTCAAGGCTTATAAGTTTTAAAATGTTATCTCTTCCCACAAAAAAAATATATATATATCATTAAAGTTATATGATGCTTATTTGGTAACTATGAAAAGTTTAATATTATAAACTTAAACCATTTATTTTATGACCATTGTTTCTATAATTATATGAATATTCCAAAGTACTGTAATTTTAATTTGTTTTATTTTTTAAAGTTTTACTGGAGCATAGTTGATTTACAATATAGTGATAATCTCTGCTATACAGCAGAGTGATTTGCTTATACATGTACACACATCCTATATTTTTTTAGATTCTATGGTAAAACTGCTGTTTGTACTCTGGTTACTATTGTGCTTAGCAGTAGATGATGAAAACTAGTTTCATAAAGTCTTCGATCTTCACACAAATACTTCTATCCCTTTTTTTTTTAAAACAGTATCAAGAGGACTGCTTTTAAAACATTAGTAGATGAAGTTCAGGAGTTGGAGGCAAAATCTCAAGACCCAGGAGCAGTTGTGCTCGGAAAAAGGTAAAATACACACAGAGTATGTTCTTTTCCTAGCGAGCTTTAAATTTTTCTTTTGCTAGTAGTTAGAGAGAGTCCAGCTTGTAGTTCTCGGTTAACTTGGAGCTAGCAGCGTCACTGACAGATTTGGGAATCAGAGAGATGCAGATTCAAATCATATCTCTCTTCACTAAGATGTGTGTGGCCTTAGCCAAGTTTCTTGGTGCTACTGAGCCTCAGTTTCCTCAACTGCAAAATGGGGGTGATAATCCCTCCTTTGTGACTAGTTGTGAGAATGGAATAAAATACTGTCAATCGAGCAAGTAGCTTGCCACCTAGAGCTTAATGAGCACTAAATACATGGTACTTAAAAATAGTGTTGTCTTGGAGTTCCCGTCGTGGCTCAGCGGTAATGAACCCCTCTAGCATCCATGAGGACGTGGGTTTGATCCCTGGCCTTGCTTATCGGGTTAAGGATCCGGTGTTGCCGTGAGCTGTGGGGTAGGTCACAGACGTGACTCGGATCCTGCATTGCCTTGGCTATGGCGTAGGGCAGCAGCTGCAGCTCCAATTCGATCCCTCTCCTGGAAACTTCCATATGCTGCAGGTGTGGCTCTAAAACAACTTAAAAAAAAAAAAAGTATTTCTTATTAAACTGCAAAGGAAAAAAAACAAAAAGACTTTTAGCTTGAATTAGTATCCATAACGCAGTAGAATATATATAATCAAAACCATAGCTTGACATAAAGTAAACTCTCCCACGATTACTTTCGGGGCCGAGTACCTTGTTAGGAACTGACCTGAGCATGTGTCTGTCATACATGAAGTGAGTTCTGTCCTCCAAGTCCTCTTCCTCACCAGTACCTGCTTCCCCCAAAAAAAGCAAAGTTAGAACACTAATCAAACCTAGGTAATTCACAAGGCATGATAAAATGAAATTAAAAATATTTGAAAGCCCTCTATAGTGGAACACAATTATGAAGAAGATACCAGGAGTTTCTTCTTTCTCTCTCTCATCACGCTCAAGGCAGCTAAAGGTCTGTCTCAGCCGTCGGCAATGTTTGGCCCTGGTCTGTGTTGTCGTCAGTGGGATTCGCTTTTGTTACCTCCTCAGTTTGGCACAATGGAGGAAGTCTCAGACTGGGAACCCGGGCTGCGACCTTGGCCTCCAGGCCCCTCTCAGTCTTGTTCGGCCAAAGGGGCACGTCCCGCGGCAGCCTGTGCCTCTTTTCCAGAAACATCAGCACTGACCTCTGTGGCGCACACACCGCATGCCCGGTGCTGCACGTACCGCTTCCTGGGTCCCATCGCATTGGACCCCTGTGACAACCTGTGCAAAGCCATCAGCCCCATTTTCTCCAGATGAGGAAACTGGGGCTTAGGGAGACAAAGTTCTCGAGGTCAGAAGAGACCACACTGGGCCTCGAGCCCACGTCAATTGATCCAGGAGCCCCTGCTCCTAACCACGCACTCTTCTGTCTCCTTTTGCTGCTCTTCAAGAACTGAGAGATCACTGCCACTAACAGTGACGGTTCTGCACCTCTCCAAGCCGGTGTCCCTGTGTGGGGAGCGGCTGATAGCACGCCCCTCAGGCTTGCGGGTGTGGCTCGCCCTCCCCTCCTGCCCCGCGTCCCCCGCTTCATCTCCCAGTCTGTACATTGATTCCATCACCTCAGTAAATGTTTTTTCTCTTTTTCACTCTAGCTGTAAAAAAGGATGTGGTAAGCGTTCTAGCTCACAAAAATTGTGAATAAAACCATTTATTCACAATTCTTAGGGAAGGTCCACTGATAGTGCTATTACTACCCTTGGTAAATTTCTCCTGTTTGTATGTTAATCAGACTTAAGCCCCTCCAAGGGACATTCATTTCCGGTCGTTTATAGGTGACTTCAGCAGTTCCTAAGTCAGGCTGGGAGGGGGCGGTCGATGTGATGACCTCTGACCTCGGATCCTACAGACTCCATGAATCTGTGATATGTGCAGACCTTTCCGCTGGATAAGTCAGAGAGCCTAAAAGAAAAGAAGTGGACTCCACCATAAATGACCACCAACTTCTCCATAGATAATGCATCAGATAAATTTCTTGCTGCCACTCAGCTCATTTGCCTAGAATAGCCGTTCAGCTTAAGAACTCAGGACTATGTTAGTTGTTGGCTAAGTACCACAAACAGCCCTGGTGTGATACAGGCCCCACACTGCTTCCCATCGGGGTTCAGAAGGATGGTGATGGTTAGGAAGGCGGGGGGTGGGGGTCTTTCTGCGCAATGCTAGTTAGAGGATGGGGGAGAAAAGGATCTGTGAAAGGAGAAAAGTAACAACTAGCTGGAGAAGTCTTCACACTGAACTGCGTTCTAAGGCAGTGTAGAAATTGTCAGACTGATTTTATTCACAGACTTATTTAAGAAACCTGTGTCAAATTTCAAAATATTAGCTGATTTCATCTGCATTTTTCAAAGAGGGAGAAATGGTGATTTCTGTGTCTTCTAGTGACACCAAATTTCCTTTAGTGCCAAAACGCCGTGTTATTTTAATGCCTCCCAGTCTGCAGATGCTGTTCCCTTGTGGAGAAGCTGATACCCTCTTACAGACTGGGTAATCCGATTCTCAGCTTTCAAAAACCCAGTCCAATCCACTTTTTACAGATAAAATGAATTCTTACCCTGCTATCTCAGTATTTTGTTTATTTTTCTGTTTTTACATTTGTTGCATTGTATTAGAATGTATTTGTTTATTTCCCCTACTAGACTGAGCTCCTTGTAGGGGAGTGGGGGGCCGCCTTAGTCTTAACTGCAGCCCAGCACCAACTACAGAGCCAGGAACATGGTAGCACTTAATAATTGTTTGTTGAGTGGATGAATGAATGATCAAGAGAATGAATTAATGAAAGGATGGATGGAAAGGGTAGTTTTTAGTGGTGGGTTGATCTGTGGGTAAATTAAAGTATGCTACATAAGAACAGAATATTGTATCGGTTACACTTCCCAAACTGGTAATATCCGGTGTAATGCTTGCTTACTTTTTGTCATAGAATGATGCAGTTCTTAAGAAAGATCTTGTGATTTGATCATCCCCAGTTTTTTTCATGGTTGATTTACAATGTTGTATTAATTTCTGTGTAGCCAAGTGGTTCAGTTATATATGTGTGTACACATTCTTTTTTATATTCTTTTTCATTATGATTTATCGCAGGATATTTACTACAGTGCCTATACAACAAGAAGTTGTTTATCCCCTCGATATGCAATAATCTGCATCTGCTAACCCCAAACTCCCAGTCCATACCTCCTCCACCCCTCCTTCCCCTTGGCAAGCACAAATCTCTTCTCTATGTCTGTGAGTCTGTTTCTGTTTTGTAGATAGGTTCATGTGTGTCATATTTTAGATACCACATATAAGTGATATTTCTTTCCCTCTCTGACTTACTTCACTTACTATGATAATCTCTAGTTCCGTCCATATTGCTTCAAATGGCATTATTTCATTCTTTTTTAAGGCTGAGTAGTATTCCACCGTATATATGTACCATATCTTCTTTATCAGTTCATCTGTTGATAGACATTTAGGTTTTTTTAGTCATGTCTTGGATATTGTGAATAGTGCTGCTATGAACATAGGGGTGCATGTGTCTTTTTGAATTACAGTTTTGTCTGGATATACGCCCAGAATGGGATTGCTGGGTCATATGGTAGTTCTGTCTTTAGTTTTTTGAGGAACCTCCATACTGTTTTCCAACATGGCTGCACCAATTCCGGGTGTGGCCAAAAATAAAAGAAAATAAAATTAAAAAATGAAGAGAGTAGGGAAGTATGGATGTCAGATAATTCGGTCATGTAGATGATGGTGCTAGTCTCCCCCAGCTAGTCTCTGTCTTGTTTGTCTTAATGCAAAGCAATTTTAACATTGTCCCAGAACTAATAGAAAAGAAACTATATATTTTTCAATGTTCACACTGGCTTTAATATCAGGATTGCTTAAATTTCTTGAGGTGGGGGCTAGGGTCAGAGGACATACCACATGTTTCCCCCCAGCCTACATTCATCCCCATGATATTGGTTCCATCTAGCATTTGTAAAGAAAAGTGACAGAAAAAAGAAATGTCTCCACCAGGTCAGAGATTAGGCTTGTTCTCATGGTTTATCTCCCCAGCACCACTGCCTAGAATAGGACAACTGTCGTATGCTCTGCCTTAACATTCCATGAATGGATGGTTTTATATTCTGGAAATCCATTTTAATCAGTCAGCCACGATAGCTTGGCAACCCCATGTAAAAACAAATGCAAATTCACCACTCTTCAAAGATAACTGAAAATACCTAAAGACAGCATGCTCCAGGGCAGTAAATGGGTTTTTTACCTTTTTTTTTTAGTGTTTCTAAATGAAATTTTATTTTATGATTTTTTTTTTCTTTTTATGGCTGCATCTGAAGTGTATGGAAGTTCCCGGGCCAGGGTTCCAATCAGAGCTACAGCTGAGGCCTATGCTGCTGCTTATAGCAATGCCGGATCCTTAACCCACTGAGCAAGGCCAAGGATCGAACCCACATCCTCACAGAGACAATGTTGGGTCCTGAACCCACTGAGCCACACTGGGAACTTCATGAAATTTTATTGTAAAACATTCTTCTCCACCAAATACCTAAGTTGCAACATTTTGGTGGGCTTTGAAATAACATAACAATATTTAAGTGGTAGTTGTGTGACTACATTAAATAAATCCAAATTTTACATAGCTTAGTATGTAAATGAAAGACCCTACAAATTGAGTGAAACTATTGACCAAGAGTTGTGAATAAGAAGTAGTTTTAGTTAGAAGGTATCCTAGTCTTTTTTTTATTCTTGTCACGCTGTGTTAAGGTATTCAATAAAAACTAAACTTTTTAACATCTTTGTTAATGTTACCATGTAACATTATATTCCATAATGTGGAATATTACATTCCATAATGTGGCTTGTTGGTGATATTAGTACCCATAAATTCTGATGGCACAGAACTGCATAATTTTGAAATGATGAGGTATTCCCTAAGACTAGAGAAGTACGAATCATCAGCAGTTATTATTTCTTAATCGCCCTCCCATGCACAGCATTTATATTCTGTAGGAGGGGCTCTGCTCTATCAAGGGGTTCGATGTACCTAAGACAGAAAACACAACACAACAAAAAGCTACTAAGGAAGTGGACTTAGTAGGGTATTCTAAGGGGGGCATTCTAAATGAAAACTCACGTTCAGCCGTAGACTTCTCTTGGCGAGGTAATGTTGAATATAAACCAAGGCATCAGAAATGATCCTCACAAGGTATCTTTTGTCCTGTGATGATCTCCGTTCTAGCTCAATTTTTAATAGTAGATTCCTTGGGACCTGAGAGGTGGAAGGGGCGGGGGAAGAACCGGCCTGTGCTGTGTGCTTCCTATAAGTGCCAGTACCTATGCTGGAAGCTCTACGACTCCCTGAGTCCTCAGTCAGCCAGAGGTTCGGAGCTGTCCTGTTCCACCTGAGATGTCCGGGAAAGGCTGCCTTAGGTGACCTAGCGAATAAGTAACAGGCTCAGAATTAGACCAAAGTAAGACCTCAAGGGCCAGGCTCTTTCCACAGTCGTGTGTTTCTTTCCCTCAGAAAGAGACGCTTACTGCCTTTTTTTTTTTTTAAGCACTAGACATGAGCTTGATGTCATAGCCTGAGTGAAAGCAGAGCCTTCTATGAACGATTAAAACCAAATGACATTATCTCACATATTGAGGTTGCTGTGATATGAAAGGTGCAATCCCCCCATCTGCCTTCACAACGCTTCGGTGTTGTGACGCTGGAGCAGCGTGCATTTAGGAAGGCCAGCCTGGAACCTGGAAAGTGTATTTGGGGAAGAAGGAGCTTTGTAACCCTACATTGCCATGCTCGAGTCTTCTGCAGTCATTTCAGCTTAAACACGGGGGACTTCCCAGCACCCCATCCTCAGGGCTCTGATAACAAAATCAGACTACCTGCTGCTCAAGCTGCCGACTTGCTCAAAGCAGTTACATATTTTAGTGTCCCTCGGAGTCCTGGGGGCTGTAATGTTATATCATTTTAAGAGTAGAGTAAAAGTCCCTCTCTAAAATGGCCTTTTCGCATTCCCCATAGCTGTTTATTTCCCTGGCAAAAATAAGTTTTAAAAGTTTTTGCAAAACCGCTGGAGTTTTAGATGAATTAACTATCTAGACTTAATTCCCAGTGACAATAAAGTATGTCTAATAAGTACCAGTTAACACCCCTAGACTCTTAGAAATATGTGTGGAAGATTATTACAAATGTCAACATTTCTAAATATTTCATTTCAGCAAAAGCTGAAATATTTGTGTAATTACAACAAGTTCATTTTGCAGATGAGCCCTTTTTTTATATGATAAATATTGTTCCATTTGAGGGTCTAAAAAATTTGGCAAAATACAGAACTACCATAACTTACAGCAATTTAACTAAAGCTTTTAGAGTGGGGACACTAAAAGATGGAAATTTGTCCACTGAGTTGGTTCCAGTGATTAAAACAAAATTGCATAAACATTTGCTGCAACACATGTGGATTACTTATTAGCTCTTCACGCTTGTGATGTGGTTTGATATCAAAGCAAAGTTTTATAAATCAACTAATGG
The DNA here is from genome assembly GCA_004024745.2 of Catagonus wagneri. Lineage (NCBI taxonomy): Eukaryota > Metazoa > Chordata > Mammalia > Artiodactyla > Tayassuidae > Catagonus > Catagonus wagneri. Next base: position 24,805,467 of record PVHT021183710.1, on the reverse strand, counting down.
AGACATGGCATGATTGGGAGGATTGATGATGTTTAAAATGTACATTTCAGAATTATTACTCAAATTCATTTATTCGACAAATCTTTGACTTCCTACTGTGTGAGACACTGTTCTGTGTGCAGTGGAGAAAAACAGATGCATTATTTCTTGCACTCTGCTTTTAGAAGTTACACAATTACATGGATTTGTTTCTGCAGAGAAGATTATTCTAAATGTTTATTGAAAAATAAATGTTTTTTCTTGTCACTTTAGTAAATCATTTTCTGAAAATAGCTTTTTTGTTTTAAAATGAATTTGAGGAACACGTTTCATACCATATTAGAGGGGTAATGGAATTTTTCTAATTAAAAGTCTATAAAATTTCTTCTTTGCATAGTCTTTAGGATTTCTCTGTATAACTAAGACAATTATTTTACATCAGAATATGTGTAAGGTAGGAAAAAGATCTAGCAGTAGTTAACTTTTTAATTCTAAAACGGCATGCTTACTCTATGTAGTCAGTCAAGATTTTAGAAGCCGCTCACACCCCTGATAGATTTTTGTATTTTTTCTTAATTGTATTGTGCAAGTTCTTTTTCTCCATTTGACTTAAATATAACTGGGGGTGGGAAAATCTTTTGACTGGACTCCTAGAGACAAAACTGCGTAGCCTCCAAATTATCTAAAGACTTGAAATCTCGTTCGCTGTCTGAGAAAACGGGGTAAAAAGAATCACTAGATTACAGATTTCTCAGGCAATCTTTTGTTTAAGTCTGACTCTCTGGTGGTCCTGGGGGCACTCGGGGATCTCCGCCGAGTTGATAATTCATTTCACACGTTCGCACCTGCTCTGCAGCCTCACGGAGAGGGCGCAACTGCTCAAGAATGTCTTTAAGAAGAACCACGTGAACTTGTACCGGTCAGAATCACTGCAACAAAACCTGCTCCGTAAGTATTTGAGTTCCGATTTCGAATCGCGTTGTCCACCATCACCTCGTGGCATTTGTGAGAGCAGTATTTCGACTTTGGGGCTATTTAACTATTTACAATTAACACCTAAAACAAGTTTTGCACCTTGGCAACATGGTATGTATATAACAACTGTGTAGAAAACCCTTTGAGCCCAGCCATCTCACTTTTAGCAGAAGAGAGAGAGCATTTGAAAATCTTGCTGCTTTCACTTAAAGAAAAATATGGCCGCGTGCCCCTTGCTTCCTTAAATCTTAAAAAAGAACCGGTAAAATAAATCTTAACTCTTAAAGCCTCACTCTGTGTTATCATTTCTACTTGAATAACTCCACCAGAGCCTTTTCAGCTTTCACACACAATGAAATGTGCATGAAACATCGCACAATGAAACATATATTTTCCCCTTCAAAAATATTTATGAATATTTAGAGTTATAAGAAATTATTAGGTATCACGCCCTCTTAACCTTTCAAGGATCTAAAAAGAATATAATATATAAAGCCCTGTAGTAAATGTAATTGTGTTAGTAATATATCTTTTGTTTCATGTTGTTTCCACATATAATTTATTTTCATCTGTATAGGCTCACGTTTAATGCTTTTGCTCTTTATACTTCAAGAGGCCTTTTCTAAAGACGTGATCCCTTGCGGGTCATTTCTTATCCCCAAGGCTCTCTGACCAGGCTCGGGGCAGGAGCGAGTTTATTTGTAGATGCTGAGAGCCAACAATGTCGTCTGAGGAGAGGAGACCATTTTCCGCTGTTTGAAGTTGCGTGTGTTTATCGCCTCCTCTTCCTCACTTTCATTCTCCATCCTCCCTCCTCCGCCTGCCCTGTAAGGAGTGCTCGCGCCCACTTGCCGGACTCCCCCAGCCTCTGCTAGTCGGGAAGCGAGCATTCCATGGACAGGACTTGAGATGCTGGAGGGAGAATTGGAGTGGGGGGCGCTGAGAGCCTCTGTTCCTCTAAGGGAGCAGAACTAGAATCTAAGTGGCCATCATCTCACTCTTTATTTCGCAGTGGAGTCTGGACCTTTTCCCAAACAGTAAAAATTAATGTCTTCACGCTCTTAAGGGTGGGAGGCCACCCATTCGTCCCCCGGGTTAGAAAAGGAGCACTCAAAACTCAGAACAACAGAGATTTCCAGCAACTCCAGGGTGACCATTCCTCTTTTATCTTTCACTTGCAGACGGGTATGCTTTCTCTCAAGATGAGAATGGAATCGTCTCACAGTCTGAAGTGATTAGAGCGTATGACACCACGAAACAGAGACCCGAGGAGTGGTGACGGGGAGGGCCTGCCAGGCCGGCGCTGCTGCGTCTCTGAGGGGACCTCCCGGGTCAGCATGGGACTCTGCTGCCCAATCCCAGTCTGGTCCAAGGAGGGGAAATGGATCTGAACTCATCTCACTGATTGACATTCAGATTCATGTATATTATCGACATAAGCACTGTGCAGCTATAACTGTAAGACCATCTCGTTCAGATTTTCTGAAGTATCTGCTAAGTCTCTTTTTCAAGGTTTTTTGAAAATGACCTTGTGTCTTGCCAGAGTGTTTTCTGAAACTAAGAATAGGTCAGTATTATGCTGTGACTCTGGGACTGCAACTAACTACCAGCGTATCGTCTGTACCACAAGGCAACCAACCTATTCAGCATCTCTAAAATGGTAGTAAGTTAAAGGGATTCTTGATTTAGATTCGAGAATTAGATTTCAGAATATGCTGGGGGGAAAAAACCAGCATGCTTAAGGAGCTGACTTAGCAAAATTTCTAAATAAGACATCAATAGGTGTTTGTGTCAAAAATTGTCTTGATAAATGTTTGCCAAAGAAGCTCAATTAATGTATTCTCATTCAGTAGTCATTTGCCCAGAAAAAAATTGTAAGAGAAAGTTTACCTCCAGTTCTGCTGTAAGATCTGCATGCTTGACTTTTCCAATCTAAGAGTGATTTGCAAAAACGAGTACTTCAAGGCATTTGCTACTAAAATCTGTGACGTTGCACCTTTGGCCTTACAAATGCTTCTTCCTCGTTTGTCTCGTCCATTTGTTCAAGTTGAAGTACACGTGTGGTACGTGACTCTGTCGTTATGACACTGATTTTTAAAACTGTATTTATGTCTCGGTCCTTTCTGATGAGGTTTTGTCATCATTTAGATTTTTGTAACAACCTGGCTTCTGCTGTAGATTGAGTGATGTCATTTTTGTCCTCAAGTTTTCTCTTTTAAGAAAAATATGCTTATGTATTTATGTGAGATTTCCAATGGCTCTGTCGACGTGTTTGGATTACCATGTCGGATAAATGCATGGGCTTTTGTACTGTCCGTAGGCTCAGCTTTTGTCCTGTGTTCGGCTTTTCCGTGTCAGTGCCCACTCCCCGTGGCCTGGTGACTGCCCCGTTCTTAACACCAAGAAGGACTTCACAACTCACTTGTCAAGCAGCTCCCAAAATTAGTCCCACGCTGCTAATTGGGACAAATAAGCAGTACATTTTCCCCCATTTTAAAAACACCTCTTTTCCTCAAGCTTGTAACTTTACGAAGTGTTCACCGTGAGTAGATTTTCTTCATATGCTTTTAAATGTAGGTTCCGTTTAATTATTTTCAGCATTTCCAAGATATCTCATGAAAATGCCTATTTTGCTACCAACCATACTTGGCGAAGGGGCTGTTTAAAAACCACAACCGTTTTCTATACTGTTTTTAAAATAATGTTTTCATGTAGAAAGAAATAAAAGGGAAATCTAGCTTTCAGATACACTTCAGAGATTGAAGCAAACTTTCTGCCTTGTACTCAAAAGCCTGTTTGCCTTCAAGTGGACTTTTACCAGCGAAATAGGTAGAACTTCCTCTTAAAAAATAGTCACCTAGAGTTGAGAAGAGAGGTGATTTTCAGGTCACCCATTGAGTTTCGTAATCTCACATTTTTTTGCCCTTTTTATTAATCTGGCTTTAAGATTAGATTATCCATTATTTCCTTCTCTGTACTTTCAGCTATTTAGTTCCATGTATGCCTCCCCCAGGTTTCTACACATAACCAGTTATAATGTCCATCACTGGAACCCCAAAGGGGCAAGGAGTTGACATGCTTCACTCCCCAGACCCTTCCCCATTTGGGGTTCAGATTAAGAAAATCATGAACGCAAACATCTAGCAAGACCGCAGGTGTCAGAATCTCAGATCACCTGTAGAATTCTGATGTCACAGTCTGTGTGGTTCTTCAGAGCGGCTTTTCTGGGCCACCCCGGTGAGAGTTGAGGTCAAGCCACAACAACCGAAAAGTGGAAATGAGGCTCCTCGGAAGAAGCTCTCCATAGCAGGGACAGAGAAGGGCTGCTTGCATTTCCCCAGCCGCCTCCAGAAGTGTGACCTCCAAATGGGACGAGTGTGCTAGGACTCCGTTTTCTGACTGAAGAAAACGAAAAGCTTTATTTTTATCCTGAAACGTGGATTGTTTCTGTGGAGCTCTTTGACATGAGTAGAAGATTCGAGGTTGATACTGTGGGAGATCATGATCTGAAACATGACTGATTTATGCCTTTTCATCCCATGGACCTATTTTTTAATTATCAACCTTAAGTCGACCTATTAGCTTCTCCAGTGGGAGTTGGGGGTGGGCAGCACAGAGTGACCTCCGTGGTAAAATTTAAAATACAGCATTGCACTTGCAATGACTTTACAGTGTTAATTAGAAAAAAACCCTCAGATTTTTTTTTAACCTTCCAGAGGAGGGGTGGGGAGGGGAGAGTTTTTACCAGGATTCAAATAAACAGTTAAAGTGACTTAACGCGTACTTTCTGAAATGAGGGACGCTCTTCAGTTAAAAAGTCCCTTGTAGGGACTCTGGCAGATGCTAACAGCGTTGCTTTACAAAATGTTTACAGTGCAGAAAATACTACTCACAGCAGGAAATCTTTGTTTTGCATTGAAAAGCTGGAAGTTGCTTCTTTCATGTCGACTAATCCACAGTGATATTGAGCATGAATTTCTAAATGTTTTATATATATAACAGATAAAAATATATTGGTGACTCACACCCAGAGAGATGCTATGTGGTAGAAATTATTTGCAGGAAAATGGTATTTCTCAGGAACGTAGCAAGTTTATTTGAAATCTGCCGCCCACCTTCCCACACCACGCCCTGTGTCTGACGTGAGCCTGCTTCAAGCAATGCGCAAAGTTCATGGAAATTTTTTTTTCTCATCAAGTCAGGTAAATGTGTACTCAGTTCAATAGTAATAGCCATTTACCTAAATTGTGTGGTTATTGAATGGAATCAGCGATTCCTCTTAATTTCCAGGGGTGGAGGGGGGAGAATGAATTCACGAAATCAATATTTAGTCATCTCATTTTATAGTTTAAATTTATTATTCTAAATAGCCAGTATGAAAGTCACATGATAATTTGTTTGGCATTGTGTGCACTGTAAAACGTTGGTAATCTGTCATTTAAGACATTCTTGCAGGAAATGAATGCTAATGTGAAAGCACTAGGTTGCGCATTCAGTTTTTTTATTGACAACATCATCATCACAAAGCTAAATAATCATCATTGTTTATTTTTGTGCAGCTTCCACTGTGATAGTTCCTGGATCTAAAACTTATCAAATAAATCTATAATCATTTATAAAGTGTATCAAGAAAATTCCTACCCAATTCATATCATTCGGGCCAGGCCTGTGGAATTCTAATAAATCTATAATCATTGAGTAAGTTTATCAAGAAAATTCCCACCCAATTCACATCATCATATGGACAAGGCCTATGGAATTCTTTTTGTAAATTACTTAATATAACAACACCATGCAGTTCGGTGCCTACTAAATGCTTTTTAATGATGAACATTTCTATAATGCCTCCTAAAGAGACCATAGTCTGATTTTTCTCACATTAAAATAACTGAAGTCACTTGTGAAACTGTTATACTTTGCTGCATTTTAAGTAACCTTCAACAGCTATTAAAATGGAATGAAAGTTAAATTTTGAAGGAAAGGAAATAAATGTTTTCCATTTTTCGTCTTGATTTACTTTCTGTATGAGAGCAGCTGTGTTTTCGATAGGTTTATGGTTTGCATGAATTAATATTTAAAGTGGTCTAGGCCAATGCATGGCTATTGCTGTAAATCTTGATGTTTATTTCTGCCTTATAAAATTCTGTCATGGCCTACCTGGAATTTAATATTCAGTGGACAAATTTATTAGTCCTCTGCACAACTTTTTTTCAGTAAGAAAATTATTTTACAAACAAATTTGAACTAATTTAATTGAAACTTTTGTTTAGCTTGCCTCAAAGAACTTTTCTTATTAAAGCTCACAAAAATTCTCAGCAAATAAATCTCCCTTAAGTAGGAAAAAAGCTAGATTTCATACTTGCCTACTTTGAATTAACAGCAACTTTCCATAGGTAAATCTGCTCTTGCAAGGATGTGAGCAGAATATTAAAATATATATATTTTTATGTCTCATGGTTCTAGACTAGAAGCCATAAATGAAGTTAATAATGTTTGTTGTTTGTTTTACTACTTCAAGCTTCATTTTTCACATTTTCAAGTTTATTAGGTTAAAAAAAAAAAGCAGCCTCAGAAGGCAGCTACTATGGAAAACTGCAGTTTGCATTAAAGATAAAATAGTATTTTCAGCTCCATGAAAAACCATTCCTGCTGAAACTGCTGTAGAAATCGTGAAGCTGCATGAGTGGAGAGTGTTAAATCTGTGATTATAGTAGTTCTCTCAGGTTTGTTAATCTTGATGTTCAATGCACTGTGTTTTATAAATAGTTATTAAAGTTGAGTAATATTCAATTCTATGCAGTGTGCTGTGTCATTGGCCTTTTGTGAATGTGCATGTTTTAAACAGCAAATTTTAAACATTTTGTCCTCCAATTGTTACCACAAATGAAATAAACTTTACCGTTACATAGAGAAAATTGTTCAAGTTTTAATTGCTAGTTTTAGAAACAATATTGCTTTATAAAACCTTCAAATCTGCCATAACTATAGTCTGAGAAGGTGTATCTGCTTAAAAGCAATATTTGCATTTTGTTCACAACCCCAGAGAGGTACAAAATATGCCTGCATTTTAATCCCATTAAACACAACATAAATGAAGTATATTAACTCTAGTTTTGTAAAAGCTGATAGTATCAAAGAACAATATTTTTTGTCTTTTTTTAGGGCCGCACCTGCAGCATATGGAGGTTCCCAGGCTAGGGGTCTAATCGGAGCTGTAGCCACTGGCCTACACCAGAGCCACAGCAATGCCAGATCCGAGCCGCATCTGCGACCTACAGCACAGCTCATGGCAACACGGGATCTTTAACCCACTGAGTGAGCCAGGGATCGAACCTGTAACCTCATGGTTCCTAGCCGGATTCTTTTCCACCGTGTCACGATGGGAACTCCCAAAGAACAATTTTTAAAATAAAGTTACAGAAGTTCCCATTGTGGCATAGCAGAAACAAATCCTACCAGGAACCGTGGGGTTGCGGGTTCGATCCCTGGCCTCACTCAGTGGGTTAAGGATCTGGCATTGCCATGAGCTGAGCTGTGGTGTAGGTCGCAGATGCAGCTTAGATCCTGTGTCACTGTGGCTGTGGCATGGGCCAGCAGCTGTAGCTCCAATTCAACCCCTAGCCTGGGAACCTCCATATGCCTCGGGTGCAGCCCTAAATAGAGAAATAAATAAATGAAGTTACGATATTTTGATTCTTCAGCCCAAAAGCCTCCCGGCATTGTCCCCAACACAGATTTAAATCAGCCTGTAACTCAACAGTTAATTCATGGCTCCTTCCTTTCACATAGGATGAATTTCTTAAGTTTTCTAAACCCACCGAAATTGTTTACTTGTATGAGAAAGTGGCCACATTTAGCCAATAAAATTTGGAGGAAGTAACCAGAAAATGCAAAAAGTGCACCATGAGACAAAAATCCAAGAAACTTAATCAAAAAACGCATTCTTGGTAAAAGAAACAACTGAAGCTGCAGTTTGGGGGGAACTATTACAACAGGATTAGATCTCAGAGAAGCCCTGGGGAAGCAATTTGAAGAGCCTCCGGTTTTATAAAGGTGAGGAGCAGTACGTGCATTGCAGTTTGGGGCCACCAGCCCCCCAATCTTTTCCCACAGTCTTCCCAGGGGCATTGATTGGGTGCGGGTCCCCCATGCAAACCCATAGCAATGCAATGTACAGAAAGGTGACCTGTGAGCTATGCCAGATATTTTCACATTCAACTCTATTCCCCTTAAAAAAACGGCTGCGTTTATATTGACCCAGTAGTTTAAGAAGCCATCTAGTACCGCCACAAGGAAACGGCAAGCTTGAAATACATTCCCATAAATTCAAATACGTCATCCCCATTTAAAGTTTGTTTTTGCATGCTTATGGCATCTCAGACCTAAAGCTTCCATTTCAGTAATATAGAGCCACGCATTTATTGAGGAAAGATCTTCCTCACCTGGATCATTTCACTAGTAGGCTAATAAAAATAGTTGGAAAATGAGATACTTTTTACCATTCAGTTCTTATTTCAAGTACAAGCTATGTCCCCTACAATTCAAATAAGAATTTTATGTCAGAAGTTTCATTAATAACTGTTTAATTGCAATTTTGAAGTAATTTTGTACACATAAAAATATGTAACAGTTGGCTCCCTTAGTAGTTTCATGTGCCCATAAATCCTTATTCTTCCCAAACATATACTAAATAAACTTTACAGGTTATGCAAAGATAAACTGATCCAGACCTATGAAATGTTATCAAATTCCTAACTGTGATTGAATACACTTTCAGGAAAGTTTTTGGTTATCTCATTGTTGGTTTTCTGTTGTTGTTATTCTTGGCCACGTCTGCAGTATGCAGAAGTTCCTGGGCCAGGGATCAAACCCACCCCACAGCAGTGACACGAGCTACAGGAGTGACAGCGCTGGATCCTTAACCTGATGAGCCCTCAGCGAACTCCTGATTATCTCCTTCTAGACAGAAAATTTCCTATAAAGTCAATCTGGAAAATTCTCCGCCATAGGAATAGCTAAGAATAATACCACTGAAGAATAAACCAGTGGGAAAATGAAATAATCTATGCATTTAGACAATTAAAAATACAATGTGTTGACTTTGGAGTGAATAACCATTTTTTTCTTTTTCTTCTTAGGGCCACACCTGCAGCATATGGAAGTTCCCAGGCTAGGGGCCTACATCACAGCCGCAGCAACACCAGATCCGAGCTGCGTCTGTGACCTGCACCACTGCTCACAGCAACAGCATATCCTTAACCCACTGAGTGGGGCCAGGGGTCGCACCAGCATCCTTACGGATACCATGCTGGTTTCTTCATCAGCTGAGCCACGATGGGAATTCCATGAATAACCATTTTAAAGCAAAGCTATTAAATGTGTTTTTTCTAAAACCAATGCTTAGCTAAATCCACAGCCCATGAGTACAGGGCAGGAGGGTGCTCTGTCTAGGCAATGAGAAGTCGGCCAGGGATCAGAGGAAGCCATGGCTTATCAGGGACTAACTCTATCAAACCATCGGGCCGTTTGCTCTGATCCGTGCCAGTCAGAGCTACACCTGCCCTCCACTGTATGCAGCCTTTCATCTCTCTGCTAGGACATTTCATCTGCTTCCTGTTAATTTATCGCGGATTCGTTACACAGCTCTCTCCCCAATAGGAGGCAAGTGATTTGAGACAGAGATGCTCTAACTTCTGGTTCCGCAAGACAACCCTCAGCAATACGGTACCATCAACATCTTCATTTTATAAACGAGAAAACTGAGGCAGTGATGTCAAGCAAGTGGCCCTTATGGGTAAGAGAGCCAGAAAACGAACCTAGTCCCCGGGACTCCAAAACCCATCTAAATCACCCTCTAGTCCCTCAAGCCTCCCAGGGGTAAAGCAAGATATGTTGGTCCTCTGGTGTTTCCATGTGTGCTCTATATTATCCTGTGTTCTCCTCATGCAGCACCAGCCCCACCGACGGCTCCCGTCGCCTCTCTCTGTAGATGTGCTGTATTACACCGCAATCACTTTTCCATAAAGAGATTTTCTGAAAAATAGGTTGGATATTTTTTCCAAAGAAAATGAGGCCTTCTAGATACATGTCATAGAGAATATATAGTTTCAAAGCAGACCGCCTGGGTTCAAATCCTGATTCTTTTGTTGTTGACCTTGGGCACAGTGTTTGACTTTTCTATTTGGACTCTTTATCTACAAATCAGGCATAGTAATAGTCCCGAAATCAGGGTTGTGAAGATTAAATGATACATGTCACATGGCACACACACAGTGCTTAATAAATGCTGCCCATTACTTGCATAACTACCCTTCAAAATATGGAACTTCTGTCCTTCAGCGATCCGACAACGTGTAGGACGGCCCACCCAGCAAAGACCTGACGTCCGCGGGCAGGACTTTGGGTCCCACCATTTCTTTCCATGGAAAAGCCTAATCCATTTTACCCATAAAGTAGTTTCCACACTGCCTTAATATACACTGAACTTTCCAGATATATTAACTAATGTGCAAATCTAAAGAAGATCAAACTTTGCTTTGTTTGGAAAAAAAAATCACATTAACAGAAAGGCAACTCTGGTGTGCGAGTTGCCAGGTCCAGCAGATTTGCGGTGGTGTGGATCTGGTGCTGTCACGTCTCGGTGATTCCCGTGTGAGGAGGTTCTCGTGTAAGTCCTTTGTTAAATCTGCGGAAGCTGTTTCATCTTGAAATCAATTACCCTCCTTTTCTCTCTCCTTTCTATTTACCACTTAAATACCGTATTGATTTTTTTTTAAATCCTATGTGTAATGACTACTGTTATCTAAGCATTTCATTCTAACATAAAAGGATGGCTCAAGATACTTGTTCTAAGGAGCCTTCATGGGTCCAACAGAGATGACAAGCACTGCCTAGAGGGAGGGACTTAACCTCAGTTTTACTTGACAGTGGATTCTGGACAGCGAGGCGGCAAAATCACGGAGCAGGCGTTCCCTCACTTTTGGCATCTGGTTGTGCTCCCAGCTCCAGTACTGACCAGCGTGGGGCTTTGGGGAAGCGACTTCACTCCTCCATGCCTCCGTTTCCAAATCTATAAAATAGGAATGATAATACCTCCCTATTACAGTGTTTGTGGATAAAACAAGTTAATGCACATAAATATTTAGAACAGTATTTGGGTCCTAAGACCACAGTAAAGATCAACCTTAAAATATCAAAGAAGTGTTATGTACAAACCTGAGCAGAGCCAGCCTGAGGCAGGAGTGAGTCGCAGAGTTTCTCACCCGTGTTTATCCTTTTACATCAGCCCTTTATCCCTCCTTCTTTCCTTCCCTGCCTCCCTAGTTTCCTTCCTTCCTCACTCCTTCCCTCTTCCCCTTCCTTTTTCTTCCTCCCTCCCTCCCTCGCTTCTATTCCTCAATTATTTGGACTAACTAGGGACACCTGACAGTCAGGCGGCTGTTAGTTACAGGCAAAAACAGGAGACTAGAGATCAGAGCACCTCTGCCATGAGACTGGGTAAAAACACAGTATTTTTCTTTCTCTCTTTTTTAATGTGTGTGTGTGTGCTTTTTAGGGCTGCACTCGCAGCATATGGAGGTTCCCAGACCTAGGGGGAGAGTCAGAGCTGCAGCTTCTGGCCACAGCCACAGCAACGCGGGATCCGAGCCGTGTCTGCAACCTACACCACAGCTCACGGAAATACCGGATCCTGAAGCCACTGAGCAAGGCCAGGGATCAAACCCGCAACCTCATGGTTCCTAGTCAGATTCGTTTCTGCTACACCACAGCAGGAACTCCAGCACAGCATTTTTCAATTTGTTTTCTCAATTAGAAAGCAAAGAGGCAATGCCAAAGGACTCTCTTAGGTCAGAATTCCTCCTCTCAGCAGTTCCCGTCATGGCTCGGTGGTTAACGAATCCGACTAGGAACCATGAGGTTGCAGGTTCGATCCCTGGCCTTGCTCAGTGGGTTTAGGATCTAGCGTTGCCGTGAGCTGTGGTACAGTTTCTAGACACAGCCCGAGGCCTCGCTCAGTGGGTTAAGGATCTGGAGTTGCCGTGAGCTGTGGTATAGGTCACAGATGTGGCTTGGATCTGGTGTTGCTGTGGCTGTTGTGTAGGTCAGTGGCTACAGTTCCGATTCAACCCCTAGCCTGGGAACCTCCACATGCCACAGTGTGGCCCTAAAAAGACCAAAAAATAAATAAGTTAAATAAATAATAAAAATAAAAACAACACGCGGAGGGGTCAGGAGGCAGCAAAGCCGAGGGAGACGGAGATGTCAGGTGAGGGAGAGCAGGCGGGAAGCTGGCGAAGGCAAGTGTCCTGTCTGAAACGGACCTCCTGACCAGCTGGCAGAACAATATCCTCGGTGCCACATCTTCTTAGTGCCACGAGAAGCCAGAAATCCAGATTCTTCTGAGAATTGTCCCAATTTTTAAATCTATGCAAGGCACATAGCTGAGGGCTGCAGGCCAGAGGCTGATACCAGCTATAAAAATTCACTTCCTTGGTTGCTTTCAGGAGTCCCAGGGCAGAAAATAGCTTTTTAATGTAATTCAAAATCAAGGTAGGATTTTTTTTTCATTTCAAATTATGAAGTGTTAAGTAAAGACATTTCCTTTTATTGGACAGCCAAGAATATCATTAAGGAGAGAAAATGAAGCACTTTGATCTAAAATTTCAAAGAGATTTCATGAAAACATAAAGCATTTTATTTATTCTAACCCAGCAGGATATATGCCCAGATATTTAGTCATCAGACATGGAATGCAGTGGCACTTATATGTAATATTAGATGATTATAGCCAAAGCTGGACTTGGAACTCCATGGTTATTATTAACATGAAAAATTACAGTGTGACTACTAAATAATTAGTACCGTCAATGTGGTAAATACATTAAATTACAAATCTTTACATCTGTACATAACTCATTTTACAAATAAATGTTTTAAGACCCAACTGTCCAACTTTCATTTAAACACTAAATGTTGCTGAACAGAAAGTCTGCAATAAATATTCCCTTGAGTGGGTGGGTAATGGTTTTACATAAGATCTCTGTCCCAATGGATATCTGAATAAACATTTAAAATGCTAAATTCCTCATGTGGTCACTGAAATCTCTTACTCTGAAAAAGCTCTTATATTTTACACAAAATTTAGTTATTAATTTAAAAAGTAACTGTTTTCATGATGCTAATATTATTCACGGTTAAGCTGTCACCTCGAATCATAAATAGGTTGTTCACCGTCCCCTCTGTTTACTTAGCTGTTAATTTTTGTTAAGTGAACCTTCAATAATCACAGTCTTTGCTTATTCATGTCTATATTTGTGTTACCGCTCATTAAACAACTTATAATGAAAAAAGAACACATGAACCTTTCCTAAGTCGAGTTGTCCAATAAAACAGCTTCAGCCAAATTTGTAACTTGAAAGTCGGACTGCTGCCTATGTTGAATAAAAGTAGCATAAACTGAAATGTAATAGTCACCATGTCTTCAAAGCCAGAAAGCAGTTCTTGAGCACAGCCATCCTGTGACTGGAGCCGGGACCCTCCAGACCAGAAGGCGCTGGAGTTTCCCTGCACTTTCCTCCATGATGTTGCCGGGTTCAAGGGAACGTTCCTCCGAGACCCAAGTGGCAATGGCAGTAGCGAGCCACCAGTCAGCCATTGCACTACGCGGTGATCTGTGACCATGTTCTGTCAGCTGGAACTGAAGTCTGGACAGCCCTTCCCAGGAAGTGGGGGCTCCTGCTGGAGCGGGTAAGCAAAGTACTGGGGTGACACCAAGAAACCAGACGGCTGGGTCAGGTGGATGGGGTGGCCTGTGGTATACGGCGGGGGCGGTGAGGGCACCAGGCAGCCCGGCTCCGCCCTGGCGAAGGAGAACCTTCTGATGGAGCCCCCTGTGGAGCTGGAGCTGGTGGCTGTGCTGGACTGCCTGGAAGGTGCCCTGAGGCTCGTGGAGGTCAAGATCATGGGCAGGGTCTCCGTCTGATAGCTGCGCAGCGAGAAGCGGATGGGCTGCTGCGAGGGCTCCTTGGGTCTCAGGCAGGTGCAGCAGTAAATAGCCACTAAAGAGCCCAGGATGATGAAGGCAATGAAGATGGAGCCAACGATCAGAAAGGGAACGTAGACAGGCTCTAAAACGCAAAAAGAGACATGCACAGATGCTGGGACAGGAGTCTCCCCGACTCCAGGCGGCTCAGAGGTGGGAGGCAGGAGGTCCATATTACCACCCCTGTCGGCCCAGTTTCTCAGAGCTTGTTACTGGTAACCTCTGAAGCGCAAACTGTGATGACGGAATATTCTTGCTCCTAGCAGGGAGGAAGCAAACCGATACTGTCAACTCTGTTAGCAATTAGCCATGGTACTGCACATCTGGAAGTCAGAAGGAACAGGATCTGTCCTCCTTTTCATGCACTGGAGGGAGGGGAAGGGTGAGGTTGGAGGCTTACTAGAACATGGCTTTTAATCTAGATTTTGGTAGTTTTATCACGGTGGGGCGCTTAGGGCTCTAAAGTAGAAAATCCATCTCCTATCCACGAATCTCCAATCTAAGCGAAGAGAACCAGGCCTGTTAAATGAGACCCCCAGGAATATGCAACCACAGAAAGAACAGTATAAAGATATCCGCAGCGAGCCCCAGTTAACTGTGCTTCCTACTGCATCACAAACTCTCATCTCTGGATGCTCTCATCTCTGGATCCTTCCTTCCAGAAATCACTTGGGATGCCTCCTCCAGCTGCCAGGCCTCTGCCTCTCGATTCCCACCCAATCTCTGGCAAGGTCAGGCTGAACCTTAAATAGATCATGATGCAATTCTTGGTGCTGGTGGTCCAGACTTTGTGAGGGCACCCTTCAGAGCCAACCCCAGTTTCTTTCTCTCTCTACAAGACAGACATACAATTTCCCACCCAGAGGCACCCCTGGGCAGTCCTCCCCGTGTGTCCCCTGTCTGATAGAGCCACACTTTGAAGCAACATCCAGCTAGAGGCAGAAGAAAGCAAGCATGAATTCACTAAGCCCCTACGTGTGCCTGGCTCTTTTGTACTTATTGGATTCAAGGAGACCCTGCGAGTTGGGCATAAATAATAAGGCTCTATTTTCCAAATGTGGAAGCATACTGGAGAGTTACTGAGTTTCCCAAAGACACACAGGCAGTGAGCGGCAGGTAACTATCCACCCCAGAGTCTGGGGCTTCTGGATGTAAGCTGTGCGGTGCACACGCATTCTGCCCCGTGTCGGTGCAGCCGCACCCGCAGAAACAGGTCTAAAGAGACTACTTACCCAGCACCCTGCTGAGCACTCAGCCTAACTTCTCTGAGAGCAGTAAGCTCAAAGCAGAGTTGAGAAGAGGCCCAGAGCAGCTAAATAACTTGCCCGAGGTTACAAGCTGGCGAGGGAGAGGGCCAGGGGCCGTGAAACTGCCAGATCGCAGTCTCGGTGATGCGGGTACCGCCCACTCTCCGCGGCAGAGCGCCGAGAGGAAGCCGGAATGCAGCTCCCTTCCCGCGTAGACCCGGCGCTTCCAACTACTGTGCAGAGAGCATGCGGGTCCCCCAGAGGGAGTGGAATAAAGCCAAGAAAAGAATTTTGTCTTTTCCTAACAGGCCCGGCTGGCCTAGAGTTCCCTGCTTTCCACTGATCATTTTTCTCCAGAAAACGTTTCCGCAATCCTCTAGATTGGTATTTTGCCCTCCAACGTGAAATTCCCTGCAAGTCTAATGGAAAAGGAAGGTTTCCTTTTCCTCTGGGTTGTCAGTCTCAGCGAGGATAGGGGCTCTGGCACCATTAGTTTTCTCGCCAGCCTCACCCCGCCTTTCCCGGGACCGGCTCTTGCCGGCTTCAGACCTCCGCTAAGGAGTTCTGGGTTTGTCGCGGCTCTTAGCTCCGCCCGCTCCTCAGGTTTCCCAGCTGTAAAACCATCGCCTTGAGCTCTAAAGTGTGTTTCCCTGGTGTTCCGATTCAGGTGGAAAGCTTTTTTTTTTTTTTTTTAAGGTGTAAAGTTCCTCTGCTGGGGTCGTGATTTATTCCGCTCTGAAGTGAGCGGAAATTTGACCCGTGTTTTCCGACGTGAGAATAGGGGGCGGGGAAGCCCCTGCGACCCTGGTTTCTAACTCTCCAGCTCGAGGACCTGGGCATTTCTGAAAAGCGTGACAATAGGGGGTGGGCCAGAGAGGGTAATTCGATGCAGACAACTGAAAGGAAGTCGGGAGAATGGGGCACCGACTTAGAAACGCTACCAAAAGGCCACCAGAAAGAGAAAGAAAGAGAGAGAGAGAGAGAAAAGAAGGAAAGAAAGAAAGAGGAAGAAAGGGAACGAAAGAAAAAAGAGAAAAAAGAAAGAGGCTTAAATTCTTTACCCTAATGGGGCTACCCCAAGATGAGCGCACCCCGAGATCCGCGTTCCCTGCTCCATTGGCACTTCTCAAAACCTTCGGGCGCCCAGGGTGCACAATGGGGTGTCCTCATCGCCCCCAGAAAGCCCAAGTCTAGCCTGGCGCCGCCCCCACAAACGTTCTCTGCAAGGTACCGAGCGCTCGGCGCTCCTGGTGCCTCTCTCGTGGTCACCTGGTCCTCTCTGTCCCTTGCAAACTTTTTCTTGGGCAAACTCGCGGAGACTGCGTGTGACAGGAATCGGAACTGCAAAGGAATCGGGCCCCGGACCTGAAATGTAACCACTCACTTCTCCTTTGATACCGCCACCTCTAGCATCCCCTTTGCTCAGACCCGGGAAGGCCTGGCGCGCCTGTCCGAGCGCACACCGGCCAGCACAAACGGCAGCCCCCGGCAGCCGGAAGGGGTCTGCCCCCCGAGGGCTCACACTCACGCGCCGTGATGCCGGGGTGCTCCAGCTCGCCGCGGTCATTGGTGCAGCCGCCCTGCTCCAGCCTGGCGTCGGCCGCCGCGCAGCAGTAGCGCAGCGCGCAGGAGCCGCAGCAGATGGTGGCGTCCAGCGTGTCGAAGTCCTCCGGGCACTGGAAGCCCTCGTGGTAGTTGCCCTGCACGTCCACCCAGCCGTGGCAGTACTCTCCGGACTGTTGGGCGCCCACCGGGCCCCCGCGCAGCCAGCCCAGGAGAAGGCAGAGCGCCAGCAGCGCCCCCATCGCCGCAGGCGCCCTGGGCGGCCGGGAGGGGAACACGGCTGGAGAGCTAAGGGCTGAGCGGAGGCTCCGGGAGCTCCGCGGTTCCGCCTCCCCCGGGGCGCGGCCTGGGCTGCTGTCCCGGAGGCCGAGGCCACTCCCGCGAGGGTTAGCGGGGGCCGAGGAGCCGGCAAGGGCTGCGCAGCGAGCTCCGCAGGCCGGGGGTCGGCATGGCGCGCGTGGGCAAGTTGGCGAGCGCCCGCGGGAGGCGCCGGCAGAGGCTGTGGCTGGGGCTGCTGGTGCCGCCCTCTGCCCGACTCATAACGCTCCCGTCGAGAGGGGCGCGCTCAGCCCTCGGCCACCTCCCGCCCCACTCCTCACGGGAGCCATCGCGCCCGGAGCTGGTAACTCTCCGGCCGCGCAGCGCCTGGTCCTGCGGCCGTCGCCGGGGCCGCAGCGGAGCGGGGAGACAGAAGAATGTGAGATGCCCACGTGCGGGTCCCCGGCACCGGCGGCCGCTCAGCCCCCGCCCCTGTCTGTCACAGGAGCAGGAATCAGCCTGACCGCAGGCTGCTGACAGCTCTGCCTCCACGGCGTCCTTTAAAAAGGAAGAGGGAGGGGGAGACAGAGAGGGTTAAGGGAGAGTCCGCCTCCCCGCTTGCGCCGCCGGAGCTAATCACAGCCCGCGCGGTGCGGCCGCGAGTCCTGTGCGCGCTCTGGTTAGTGCGCCCTCCTCCGCCTTTCCCTGGCTACCCCCGCCCCCCGCGCCCCCCCCCCCGCCCCGGGTAACCGCGCCCCCCCAGGTGACCCTAAACCTGGGGTATCCAGCCCTGCCCGCAACACACACCCCAGCTCTCGCACAGCCCAGCGCCCCAGAAGTGAGGGCGAGGGCCTTCGGGTGTTTGCGTCTATCCACTCGCGTTGACGCGCGGGTGGATACCCGGGTTTTTGCTTTTAAGGGATGTAATAAAAAACAAGGACGGGGACTGAGGTTGATCAAATCTTCTGTTACCTGTGGCACAGATCTGGACTCGTTCCTGGGACACCTGTTCTAAGGGTTCAGGACAGATAACGTGGTTTTTAAGGCCCGCCAACATTTGCGCTGAGCTTTCCACTTGAGTTTCTTTTCTAGAAGAGGTGGTCCCTTTTCACCGATGCACGCAGACTCGCCCCGCTAGCCTGCGCGCTGCCAGGTGAAGAATCGCGGGGCACCTCCGCCTGCGGCTCTCACAATCTCAAAGATCACAACTTATTCCCTCGCGCCCACAAAGGAAATAAAAGACCAAAATTAATGATAATTGAGCAGATCTGAACTTCTGTTCGAGCAAAGAAACACATTTATTTAAATGATATGTCCCCTGTGTGCTATTTTCAGGGGGCACTGCTCCTTTAGCAGCGTAAGTGCCTTATGAAACTGGCGTTATGTGAAACCTGGGCTAAACTCAAGAATTTATTTTTACGGCATCCTGAACTTCCTCTCATCGATTACTGGTATGCGTGAATATGTTCCGCGTATCTCGACCTATTTGTCAAACAGGCTGAATGCTCATGTCACTGATTTAGATGTTGGCAAGTTGAGTGAAACAAAAGACAAAGTTCGCTGCGCACCAGCCATGAAAGTGTGCGGTCAAAAGCATTCCCCATGCCCGAGGCTTCCCGAGGGTCCGCGTTGGTTCACAGAAATGGTTCCTTTTTTTTTTTTTAAACGTGAGTGAAAGTATATTCCAAGTGAAGAATCACTTCTGATTTCTGATTTTAAATATTGGGATTAGCATTTAGTTAAGAAGATGTAAAAAAATAATGCCCAGCATTTCAGATGTTAAGTAGGACTGTGTAAATATCTAACATTACTGCGCTCTTAGATATTTCTTGATACAATAATATGCTATTAAGTAAAACCAAATTAGGTTCAGACTTTTATCCGTACACAATGAGACAGTTTTTCTTGAATAAAAGAACTTGAATTAAGCATATGGGAAACTGTTTTTGCAGAAATTTCCTAGGCACTATGTTTTTACTTACCAAAAAAAAAAAAAAAGAAAGAAAGAAAGAAAGAAAAAGAAAAAGAAAGTCCTTGCCAGACTTAAAGGACTTTTTTTTTAAGTGTGCGTGTGTTTTTTTAAGGAGTGTTGTTTCGATTGTATAAATCCTAAGCAATTAAGAGGAAAAGTCATGTACAGCTACAGCCACAGTTAGGCATAATGACCATAATAAGATAAAACTACAAAGACATGTTTACTGCTAATAACTTTCCCAGAACCACACCTCTTATATTATTTTTGTTAAATTTAGAGGGATTCCATGACATCACAACTGCATAAAGTTCTGCAGCAGCAACAGCAACCTCTGCTGGTCCCCCAAGGGTCAAGTTTCTCTCATTACCCAGCTGTTCTTTGATAGCATTAATATTTCAGAGAATGATTTGTTGGCACTTACCTCCCATTAATTACATTCTCCGTGCCACAGTGGGATTCTTTTCCTTAGGACACCAGCTATAATTAATTCCCTCATTCAAAGCCCCTGTCTATTTGACTTATTTAGAAGACATTTGACTCAAATTCAGTTGGATATTTACTAATGGAAAATAACCAAACCTCCAAATTACTTGCTGTTCCTTTGATCTGATCTGTGTGAACATGAAAGCAACTGTGCACCATGCTTTCTCATCTAGGTCCTGATCCGAAGTGCCTTTACACCAACACAACAGTCAGCTTAGGAGGGTTTGCACAGGCAGAAAATATGTTTGGTTCCTTGTCATAGAAGATCTCCTCGGATTTTACACGGACACAGTCAGACTGCCAAAGGGATGCTCTCTGAATGCTCTTTGCAGCAGGAAGAGAATATTCACTTCTTTTGGGGGTTTGTAAACATCCGAAGTTGCTGTTATTCTGTTACTACTTTAATAGTAAAGGAAGATTAAAAAGTTCTCGCAGACCCGCCTCAAAGACCCTAGGGAGAGGACACAGACATGGAAAATAAAATCTGCACCGTCTGGGGTATTACGTAGAAGTTTTAGAAATTCTATATTTTCCCCTTATCTCAGTAACACAAATTCCATATTTTGGTGAAGAACACAATCATAAGAGATCATTTCCTCAGCTTACATTCTCTCGTGGCCCTCCTGCCTCCAGGAAATGCTATAGGAAATGAGTTAAATGATATGATGTCTGGGATTTGCTTTAATAAACGCCAGTAAAAGAGGGGGGAAGGGGAGGGGGGAAAGAAAGAAGGAGGAGGAGGGGGAGAAGAGGAGAGAGAGAAGGAGAGAGAGGAGGCAGGATGGGATGGAAGGAAGGAAAAAAAGGAGAGGGGAGGGGAGAAATGGAAATGTGAAGAAGGGCAAGCTGAAACAGTTGGCAATATGTTGATAATTGTGACGGTGTGAAGGGTAAGTGCAAAATCGAAATGCAATTCTATTTTTGTGTATGAATAAAAGTTAAGTGTTTAAATTGTTTTATTTTAATAGACAGGAATTGGTAGCAGCATGAAACTGGCGGCAGACCATATTTTTCAACCTTGTCCCATTCACTTCTCTTTGTTTTATGTGCTTTGGAACAGAGTGAAAGATTTAAGGAAACCCAATGCAGAGAAGCGAAGAAAAACAGGGCAAAATGGATGCATCGGAAAGGGTTGGGAATTAAAATGCACCAGGGGAAGGGGGAGAAAAGGCCAAAGGAATGCAGAAGTGAAAGAAGGAAAGAAAAGAAAGAAAGAAAGAAAGAAAAGAAAGAAAGAAAGAAAGAAAGAAAGAAAGAAAGAAAGAAAGAAGGAAAGAAAGGAGGAAAGAAAGAAAGGACAAGCCACTTGAGCTATGGAAATCCCCTCCAGCTCCTGTGCACTGGATCCAGAAACAAAATAGGAAACACAGTTTCTCACCCCTCCCTCAAGTGTCTTCCTAGAGCGATGTATTCTCACTAACCTTCCTTCAGTTTACTCAGCCCAGGACTTGATGGAATTCTCCTCCTTGGATTATTCATGACAAATCTCTTAATCCAGGACCCTGTCAATCTGAGTTACTGAAAAGGTATTTTTTTTCTCAAATTTGCTTTGGCACATATTCACCGCTAGAGAATGCAAGGTGCCCAGGAGTCTACTCCCAGCCCCAAGCCGGGCCCCTCCCCCGTCTGGTTCTTTAGCCCCCTTACTCTTCTTTTGTAAAGAGGGGATTAGACATAGGGCCCTTAGCACAGTGGTTCCCAAAACAGAACGTGCATACGAATCCCCTGGGATGTTAACACGCAGATTTTGATCCCCGGCGTCTGTGGAGCGGCCCGAGATTCTGCATTTCCAACAAGCTCCTGGTTAATGCAGAGGCCGTTGATCTGAGGACTGCCCCCACTCACAGGGGAAGGAATGAATAGAGCCGATGGGATATGCCCACCCAAAGCCCGTTTCTTCCCTTTCTGTCCCACTCTCTGGGCCTTGAGACCACAGCACTGCCTGCTCAAACAGACCCAAGCTGACTGCTAGGGGCCTAAGCGGTTCTAGGGGGAGATGGTTAAAAACTTGTAAACGTAGGCTAGGGTGTCCACACATGGACATGAGGGGCCCCCTTCAGTGCAGGATGGAGTCAGAGAGGGGAAGAAGGAGGGGGCGGGCAGATCCAGGCCAGTGGCCTCCACCAGCGCCCAGGCTCGCACGTGGCAAGTGGGCCTGTCGCTTAGTCCATCCCTGGGACTCGGTAAATAGTCACAGAGGGAGTACGGCAATGATTGAATAAATGACAAAAAGAATGTTTTCCATCAGTAATTCCAAACACTTACCACAGCTCATTCCAAACACTTATCACAGTAATTTTGTGATGGGGCATCTATCTTCCCGTCCATTTGACAGCCTTGTTCATTGACTGTATTTTGGGATCTAGCAGAACACCTGGTACGCAGTGAGCGCTAGGTAAATGTTGAGTAAATAACTGGCTATGAAGAGTAGAAAAGTGGAGTTCCTGTTGTGGCACAGTGGGAAACAAATCCGACTCGTATCCATGAGGACTCGGGTTCGATCCCTGGCCTCGCCTAGTGGGTTAAGGTTCCAGTGAGCTGTGGTGTAGGTCACATATGCGGTTCAGATCCTGTGTTCTGTGGCTGTGATGTAGGCCGGCTGCCGCAGCTCCAATTCAGCCCCTAGCCTGAGAACGTCCATATGCTGCAGTTGTGGCCCTAAAAAGCAAAAACAAAACAAAACCAAACCAAAAAACAGTAGATGACTGGCTGAGGATTTGTGATAACTGAGTGACACTCGTCTCACTGCCATATGATGCTGCAGCAAGTGAGTATCTGGGAGCTGCACCAGTGGAGAGCAGGGTGAATTTCTGGGGCAGGGGATATTTGTAGGGTCAAGCCCTGGTGCTTTAATCGTCAGTGTAGCTCATCAAGAACTGTCTGGTGTGTCAGCACTGCTAGAAAAGGGCAGTCACTAGCCAGTCCCCTGTGGAGACAGTGCCGACACTTGTCCGACAGAGTGCAACTACGATGCAGAGAAAAATCGACCAGCAGAGTAGAAAGGATATTCTCATTGTGAGTCAGACAAATCTGGACTCGAGTGTGCCTCTTTCTGATCACATGACCTTGAGCAAGGTCATTTCCAATTACTGAACCACAGCTTCGCTGTCTCTAAAATGAGGGGAGTAAGTGGAAATAACCCCTGCCTGGAAGGATTGTTGTAAGGATTCAAAATAAAACATATAGCAAGCGTGGCTCAGAGTAGGGGTTTCAGAACCAATAGGTATTACCCACCAGCAGCTGGTTTGAATCTATAGTGAAATAATCGTGGCCGGTTTCCTCCTCACCAGTGTAGGCCTATGCCCTGATTAATTTGAGTGGATTATTTACAGTTCTCCATCACTCATTCCCTTATTCATTCAGTGTGCCCCTTCATAACCACTGGCAATTGGATATTGATTATTCATTTTTAGACTGGTTCTCCTGAGACATGCCCCAAAGCTAAGAGCAGAGGGGAATAAGGGTGGGTGTCAGATGATCACAGTGTAGGGACAGGCCCTGCTGGGCAGACCCTGTTTCAGCTGCATTTCTACAAGGTGTAGCCCCAAGCACAGGTGGGCATTTAATAAGTATCCGATTAGTCTGTGATTCCATATTATGTCAGTAGAGATGTAATTTATTAATCTGGGCTCCTGGCATCCTTCCAGTGCATGTATAATAGAATGATATTTTTCCATGCAGAAATATAAATTAAATTAATTGGCATCCGTATTTAATTGAAACTTCCCTGACAGTAGATGGATTCCGCCCCCCCTTCAACTCCACCCCTTTCTCAGCAAGGGGCATTTCCTCCTGAGTGCTTGCAAACCGAAGAGAGGCCAGTGCCAATTCCTGGGGCTCCCCAAGGAGCTGGCTTTCAGCAGGGTTTAGAGCAGCATGGAAAGTGAACCGACCCTGGAAAAATGGTAAGTTGCTGCTCAGCAGCCATGTGTTCTTTGGTGGAGGAAAGTTTACAGAGGAGAAAGAAAACACAGAGGGTGCTTGTCTTACTTCTGTCTTCTTACTCCCGTTCTCACCCTCACTAGCCACACAAAATGTTTTGAACAATTTTGTCACCCCCTAAATTTTGTAAATCACGTGGAATTCTTTTGGAAGCTGCTTTACAATTGCTGTCAAAACTATCTTTTAAGTTTTCTCCGTTTTCAAATAGCCTGTATTTTGTTAGCTCTGTTGGTAACATAAGGGGCCAATGAGACAAAGGTCCTAATCTCCACCCCTTGGGGGGTCAATGAAGTTTCCTCTGTCTCAGGAATACAGAATGCACACTTGACCTTGGCTTGCAGACACCTGCTGTGAGTTGTTTGAAGGCATCAGCTGGAGGGCTTGGATGTGACAGACACAATCAAATATGCAGCATGGAAAATGAATTCAGTATTAAATACACTCCTACAGCACATGTAGTGTCACCATCAGTGTCATCTTCATAATGTCCTCTTCATCCTCTCCTCAGCATTGTGCTTTGAAATTCTTTCTTCTTTCTTCCTTCCTTCCTTCCCTCTTTCCTTCTTTTCTTTTCTTTCTTTCTCTCTCTCTCTCTCTCTCTTTCTTGCCATGCCCGGAGCATGCAGAAGTTCCTTGGCCAGAGATTTAACCGGCGCCACAGCAGTGACAGCACAGAATCCTTAACTGCTAGGCCACCAGGGAACTCCAGGAATTCTTTCTGTTTTGTCTGTTCCACCACGCGATTTTATGCAACCACCCATTCTGTACAATCACTCTACTTTATACTTCTCTAACATTTTTTTTTATAACTAAGGACAAGTAGAAAACTCATCCCTGGTATCTTTTTCCTCTTTCTCCACTTGAATTGGGCTTGAAGTAGAAATGACATTTGAGGTTGTCTACATGGCTATTCCAATTTAGTATATTTAAAAGCTAAGATTCGGAGCTCCTGTTGTGGCTCAGCACCCATAAGGACA
>PVHT021183710.1:24697370-24780926 GCA_004024745.2 Catagonus wagneri | reverse complement strand
AAAAAAAAAAAAAAAAAAAGCATCACAACAATGAATAAAGCAAAAGGATCAGGAGTTCCTATCGTGGCTCAGCAGAAATGAATCCAACTAGGAACCATGAGGTTGCGGGTTCAATCCCTAGCCTTGCTCAGTGGGTTAAGGATCCGGCATTGCCGTGAGCTGTGGTGTGGGTCACAGATGCAGCTCAGATCCTGCATTGCTGTGGCTGTGGTGTAGGCCAGCGGCTGTAGATCTGATTAGACCCTTAGCCTGGGAACCTCCATATGCTGCAGGTGTGGCCCTAAAAAAACAACAACAAAAAAAAAAGCAGAAGGATCAAAACACTCAGCACATTACTATTCCTGTTCTAACAAAAAGTAGTATCCATTTTCCATAAGTGATACTTCAGTCCTGACCTTACCAGGTGTGCATGTGGGGAGTCAGGCATGGAGTTAAAGTAGTTAATTAAAGGTATAAGGCTTTTCTAGCTTAAGATTGCTTCCTTTGAGTCCCTGACTCAGTTGCAGTTCATCTCCTTCTCAGGGGTCTCCTGGCCCCCGGTCCTCCCCGAGCTGTAGGGAGTGGAGGAGAGAAACAGCTTACCACAGCTCACGGCAGGAGAGAGAATCTGGAATGCACCTGCTACTCTCCAGATCTCCACCATTACCTTTCCCCGGGCACTGGACCACTGAAGAAGTCTACGGTTGGCAAGCAGGTGATGGATTCTCCCTTTCCTGGCCCCACCTTGGCTCTCACTGGCGCCTAGAACATGCCTCCTTTTCCCTCTGCCACCCTCACCTCAGGTCTAGCTTGTTTGGGGCAGTGGCTCCTTGGTCCACCCCTCAACGCAGCAACCCTGCCAGGCAGCATCATCAGCTCTTCTCCGTGTTTCCCCACACAGCACGTGGGACCTTTCAGGTCCCTCCACAATGCGCAGGGCCAGAACTCTAACCCAGGCTCTCTCTTCGCCTGTTCACCTTTTAACTGGCTTCCTCACAGTGGAGCAAGACCAGCCATCACAGTTGTCTCCCCCGAGAGTCCCAAATAGAGAAAGGGGCAACCTTCCCACTCGGCTCTTGACTTAACTCTGTTTTCTTATCTTCTTTTCTTTTCTTTTAAGGCTACACACAAGGCATATGGAGGTTCCCAGGCTAGGGGTCGAATCGGCGCTGCAGTTGCCAACCTACACCACAGCCACAGCAACGCCAGATCCGAGCCGTGTCTGTGACCTACACCGCAGCTCACGGCAACACCGCATCTCCGACCTACTGAGCGAGGCCAGGGATCGAACCCGCATCCTCATGGATGCTAGTCAGATTCTTTTCCACTGAGCCATGATGGGAACTCCTCTAAGCTTTCTGACATCCCCGTCTCCCGGTCTTCTCTGGGACGTGGGCTAGGAAAAGAGCGACCAGGACACACTTGCCTTACCAGCTGCTTCTTAAATGTGTATCCTGCTGTTACCCACACTCCACTGGGGCCCAAGGGACATGCTTTTCCTTTTCCCTGTGAGTCAGTGCCTTACATCCTTTACTGAGTTATTCCTACCAGTGACTTACCATAAGCCTGAAGTCACATAGCTCTTAATAAGTAAAGGAGAGCTTAAGGAATTTAGAAAATCCTCAAGAATTTCCAGACTGTTGTCTCTCTATGGACCTAAAAAAGAAAAATCTTTTCTAAGATTCTAGACTGTTGGTAGTCTTAACCTGGCCACTGACCTTCTCTCCCTCTTTTTTTTCCTGTTTTGACAAATTCCGAACACCCTGAGGTAAATGGCAGCCCTTGGCTGGCTAGGGGAAAGGTTACCAAAATTGTATATGTTGTTTAAATTACTGACATAATTTAATAAATATTATCCTTTTACAAGGATGTTCATAATCATCATCACATGTGGTGGTCAGCTTGAAATACACTTAGGTATTTTAAATACTTAGTTTCTGTACACATAAACATGCACATACGTTCTTGGAATTTCCACCATTTTGGGATAATTCTTCTCCATTATTTATAAGAGTGGGTAGGCTTTTTACAAATTTGGAAGGAGCTCTAGTTCTCTGTCCAAAAAAAAGAAATTTCTAGGCAGAAGACAAAGCAAATTTATTCTTCTAGACCAGTGGTCATCAAACTTTTTCTGTAAAAAAATGCCAGACAGTAAATATTTTAGGTTTTGAGGGCCATATGGTCTCTGTCGTAACTACTCAGCTCTGATGCTGCAGCACAGAAACAGCTGTAGATGAACATAAATGAATGAACATGGCTGTGTTCCAATAAAACTTTATTTATGGACACTGGAATTAGTATTTCATGCAATTTTCCATTGTTATGAAATATTCTTTTGATTTTTTTTCAACCATTAAAAACATGAAAATCTTTCTTAATCGTGGGCTATATGAAACAAGCAATGGGCTGGATTTGGTCTCTATGTCTTAGTTGCCAAACCCTGCCCTAGATCCCCTTTAAAATTTCAGACACTTTAATTTCATCTCTCCTCCCATTTATGATGCAAGTTAACATAGCCATGGCAGCAACCAAGGCCAGTTTTAACTTACTGACTTTACCACCCCCTTCCTCCTTGTTAGCACGTAGAGGAGAAACACGACCACACCCCTGCACTAACAATGAATCTGTGGGAGTTTGCATTGTGGCTCAGTGGGTTAAGTACTCGACTAGCTTCCATGAAGATGCAGGTTCAATCCGTGGCCTCGCTCAGTGGGTCAAGGATCTGGCATTGCCATAAGCTTTGGCATAGGTCGCAGATGCAGCTTGGATCTGGTGTTACTGTGGCTGTTGGCATAAGCCTGAAGCTGCAGCTCTGATTTGACTCCTAGTCCGGGAACTTCTATATGCTTGCAGATATGACCCTGAAAAGAAAGAGAGGGAAAAAAAAAAAAAAAACTATGAAATTTGTGACCTAGACATATTGAGTGACATCCTGCTGGATTTGCAAAATACAGTCAAATGACTCACAGAAACTGCTGAAGATGAAGGCCATGATTCTTGATGCCTCCTCACCAGTCCTCACCAGTCCCCAGGGTTCCTTTTCTGGTTGCACAGTGAGTGACAGAGGCCAGCGTGGGGGACTCTGCATACAGCAAGAGGAGAAGGTGGTGCAAGATTAGTCTGCTGAGACCTTCATCTTTGCTGATCTGGAGGGTACCTCTGCTAGAACAGTGTCCTGTGGCAGGTCACAGTATTCTTATGTCTTGTGCTTTTGGCCAATTCAGAAGAAGAGTGAATCCAAAAGTAACATGGAGGGACTCACTCAAATACTGAGATCTAGGTTTGATTCTTTAACATCCAGGTCACAATGAGTCACTGAGAAAAGTTTGCGTCATAATCCTTATGTCATCTGTTTAAGAAAAAAATAAGTGTATGACACAATCAGAAAATGTTCCAATCCAAATAGCTGCAATGTGCACTGTTTTGTTATTTTTAATTAGCTACCTGGAACACTCAGCAATCCAAAATAACTCATCCTGAGCAGTCTGGGATAGCCCTGTTTTACCTACTGGGAGATTTGTCACTGTCACTCGGAGTGTAGGATTTGCCAGAGGCATTTATGGCAGTATGTGTGAGGTTAGATACAACTGATTTTTATATAACACTATTTTTATTACCCAAAGAAAATTCTAACTAAATAAGCCAATGTGTGAAATATAATTTCTCACCAGAATTACCACTGCCCATCAGCCTCCTGGCCATCATTTATTTTCACATTACATAATTTTAAGTTAATTGAATGAAAATATTCAAACATCTTGATGGCATAGCTAGACCTCAGAGGCTTCATTATAAGATGGAAAAGTAAGTTATTCACACAAGAAAAACTCTGTTTAGGAGAACTTTATGTAAAATTGATGATAATCAGTGAATATTGGGAGGGTGATTCGTTAAAGATAACCTTCTGATCACTTTTTTGTAAATGAAACATTAGCCTACTTGCATTGAATTAAGTTGTTGCTATAGATTAAAAAATAATAATAATAACCCTGAATAGAAAGGTCACAAAACGACAGTTGACTTTATAACACTTTCTTTGATGTGATAGGTCGTTCTAAATAATGCTTAAATTTTTGCTTTGTGTTAGGTAATGTGGTACCTGTTGGCCATGTATTACCCCATTTAATGGTTATATCAACCCTGTAAGAACACTCGGGGGATTTCTATAACTTGCCCAGTGAGCCAAATTCTGACGCCAGAGTCTAAATTCATCCTCCAGGAGATCTACTCATTATGAGTCTGTTGCACAATGAGAATAAGGAAATATTTAATTAACCAGTTGGCTGTTTATTTATGTGATACAAAAATTCAAGTTGATTCCTTTTTTCAGTAAACAGATAATCTTTCTTGTTTTTACGCAATTCACCCAATACAGTTTGAGATTTAATATATTGATTAGCTTCTACTTGGGGAGCCTAGGCCCTCACACAGTTCTTAAGTCACTTGGCACATTTGCAGAAAGCTAACAATTAGACTTCTCAAACAGCTCCTTCACACTGCACATTAGGCACACCTCAGCCCAGCTGACAGTAAATGTGTTAGTGTTGGAGGGAGTGTCATTCCAAAGTTTCATTTTTTTAATTAAAAAGCTCAGATTTCAATGATCACAACTGAATTAAGCTTTCATCCTTGGATATTTCTTTCTGCAATTAAAAACAATTTTTTCAGTAATAGATTGGTTATAGAGTATATTAAAATTGACTTTGGGGATTTCTTCTTTCATTCACACTTGTGTAATACTCAACTCTCACAAAATGTGGCTTGAAAAATGGCCTCTGGAGCAGAGTTGTTATGTAGGAAGAAGAAGAAATAGACTTCGAAGTAAAAGGCTCTGATAACTTATATCTGCCTAGAAATTAGTTTTCCCTGAAAGAGGGCAGAGAACAGTCTGTGGGAAGCCCCAGAGGTCGGTAATACAAGAGCAAGGGCTAAAAGGGCACCTGAGAGGCTGGAGAAGGGAGAGAGATGGAAATCTGTGTCCCGGGTTAAGGAATTTTAATTGTATTCAGAACATGTTGGGAAGCCATTAAACAGTGTTTATCAGTGAAAAGGCAACAACAACGAGATTCATGTTTTTGTTTTAGACAAGGTACCAAGTCTAGTGCTACAGACTTGGGGATATAGTAGCAGGTTCAGAATTGGAGAAACAGAGACTGAGTGGAGATTCTGAGTAATCCAAGAGAAATTACTCAGGCCAGTCCTGGAAAAGTTGAGGGAGGTATGTTTGAAAGCATGTCTAGGATAACAGCCAGGTCTAGTTTAGTGGTGTTTCCACTAAAAAGCAAATAAAAGTCCACGTCCCAATTGGTCTGGTAAAGGCTCCACTATAAAACAAATAGGTCACGCACGAAACATTATTTTCCATGCATTCCTGGGATCTCAAGATGAAGATTTTTTGAGAAAAGCAGAGAAAGCAGACTTTAGCAGTGACTGCACGCAGCATTTGCTATCAAGTCCTGTCCTGGACGAGTTGCAAGATGAACGAACCGAACTGTGAGCTCTCACATCAGGCTGGAAGTAAAACCAGAAGGAGGCTAAAGCTGCAACAGGTATTTTAAATATCCTGCTACCGAAAAGAAGCAAACGCATATGCTCTCAGAAAAAAAAGTGCCTTCAAGCAAATATGAACTCACCTTAAAGACAAACAGACCCACTTAGGGGGGAAAAATGCCGTTAATATGTGTCAGCAGATACCACAATATATAGATTTAGACTCCCTAAGACTTCAAATATTGGAATTATCTGACACAGAGTAGTTTTTAAATTTATATACTGGATTTTTAAAAAAAAGAAAAATGGAATTAAAAATAGGCAATCAAGAAGAGACAAGCCCATTAAAATTACCAGGTAAATTTAACAAATAGTCAAATACAGCTCTTTAAAGTAAAATTTATTATAATATAAAAGAACAATAGATGAGTGAAACAGTAGATTAGACATAGGTAAACAGAGACAGAGAACTGGTAAACTGGAAGATATATTTTTAAATGTTTGCCAGAATGCATCACAAGACAGATGTGAAATAATATGAATGGATATTTTAAGGAATATTAAAAATAGAACAAGAGGAGTTCCCTTTGTGGCACAGTGGTTAACGAATCTGACTAGGAACCATGAGGTTGTGGGTTTGATCCCTGGCCTCGCTCAGTGGGTTAAGGATCTGGCATTGCCAAGAGCTGTGGTGTGGGTTGCAGATGCGGCTTGGATCTGGTGTTGCTGTGGGTGTGGTGCAGGCCAGCAGTTACAGCTCCAATTAGACACCTAGTCTGGGAATCTCCATATGCCGTGGATGAGGCCCTAAAATGACGGGAAAAAAAGCCAAAAAATAAAATAGAACAAGAGGTCTTACATGCACCTATTTTCAGTTTCAGAATAAAAAACTAGAAATAATGAAGAGGCAATATTTAAAGATATAAAGGCTGAGAATCTTCCAGAAAGATGATGAAAGACACAAGTCCACATATATAGAAAGCACAACCCCTACGAAGCAGAATAAATAAAAAGAAATCCACACCTACCCACATTGTAATGTGCTGAAGAAAACCAAAGGCAAAGAGAAGAGCTTAAAAGCAGGCAGTGAGAAAAGACAAATTACCTTCAAAGAAATGACAATTAGACTTGCAGCCAACTTAAAAGCAATAACAAGAACTTAAGAAGCAATAACAGAAACAGAAAGACAATAAAATAAAATCTCAAAAGATACTATGAGCAGTCTAAAGTTGTATAGCCAACAAAGTATATTTCAAGAATGAGGAAAAAATAAGACATGTCCAGAAAAAGAAGAATTGGATGACAAATTAAAATGTTCTAAAGCAAAACTTTGTTCAAGGCAGGAGGTAGGGGTCTG
Organism: Catagonus wagneri; assembly: GCA_004024745.2. NCBI lineage: Eukaryota > Metazoa > Chordata > Mammalia > Artiodactyla > Tayassuidae > Catagonus > Catagonus wagneri. Next base: position 24,774,100 of record PVHT021183710.1, on the reverse strand, counting down.
AGACATGAACTGAACCCTTACTTGTTCATACTTGTTAAATATGAATAATTATATTTCAAATGTAATGATGGAAGAATAGAAATAACATCCATACTTTCAATCCAGTAGGTGGAAAGAATGAAATAAGAAACAATGTTAGGATTTCCCATCATGGCTCAGCAGTAACGAACCTGACTAGTATCCAAGAGATGTGGGTTCTATCCCTGGCCTGGCCTTGCTCAGTGGGCTAAGGATTCAGCATTGTCGTGAGTTATGGTGTAGGTCGCAGATGCTGCTTGGATCCTTCATGGCTATGGGCTGTGGCATAGGCCAGCAGCTGCAGTTCTGATTCCACCCTAGCCTGGGAACCACCATATGCCGCAGGTGCGGCCCTAAAAAGCAAAAGAAAAAAAGAAAATGTTAAACACAAACGCAATCAAAAGAAAAAAATTAATGGTAAAAACAAGTTGATCTATATCCATAATCACAATAAAGGTAAACTGACTAAAACAACTGAAAACTTTTTTGACCAGAAGAAAAGACCAAAAAATGAATTATAATCTCTTTCCAAGAGACACACTTAAAACAAAAGGACTTAGAAATGTTGAAAATAAAAAGATTTTTTTAAGGCCATGCAAATATTAACTGTATAGAGCTGGTGAGGTTATAATAATATTAGACAAAGTAAACTTAAAGGCAAGGGGATGGTCACTATATTATGATGAATTCACCATGGGTATAGAATAATTTTAAACTTGTATGCACACAATAATGAAAACTTCATGACAGAGAAAAATCAATAGAACCACAGAAGAATACTGACATATACTGGGAGATTTATGCATATCTATCTCAAATATTCCTAAGTCAAGAATATAACAAATCTTGGTGAAAATTTGGAAAGTGGAAACTTGAAAAATACACAATCAGTTTAATTTATTAGGCAGTTAAAAAACCTATCGTTAAGGAGTTCCCATCGTGAAGCAGCGGAAACGAACCCGACTAGTGGCAGGTTTGATCCCTGGCCTTGCTCAGTGGGATCTGGCTTTGTAGTGAGCTATGGTGTAGGTCACAGACATGGCTCAGATCCCACGTTGCTGTGGCTGTGGTGTAGGCCAGTGGCTGTGGTGTAGGTCAGCAGCTGTAGCTCGGATTCAACCCCCTGGGAACTTCCATATGCCTCAGTGTGGCCCTAAAAAGCAAAAACAACAAACAAATGAAAAAAACTACGGTTAAGGGATACACAATCTTCAAAAAATTACATAATCCTCCTCAATACATGCAGAATATTTCAAAACCTGACCACATACTAATTCATTAATCATCTCCAAATAGTATGTATTTCACACACTCAGTATTATATAGAGTACAGTCTATAAAATGTTTTTCATGAAATTCAATACACGTTAGACAAAAAGACAAAAAGAAAAAAAAAAGGCAAAATAGAACAGACTTACAGACAAAGAGAACAGACTTGTGTTTGCCAGTGGCGGGGTGGGGGGCAGTGGGATGGACTGGGAGTTTGGGGTTACTAGATCAAACTATAGATTTATTTTTTTTTATTTTTATTTTTTTTTTGCGTTATCTAGAACCGCACCCATGGCATATGGTGGTTCCCAGGCTAGGGAACAGGAGCTGTAGCTGCCGACCTTCGCCACAGCTACAGCAACGTGGGATCCGAGCCGCGTCTGCAACCTACACCAGAGCTCACGGCAACGCCAGATCCTTAACCCACTGAGCAAGACCAGGGATCAAACCCGCAACCTCATGGTTCCTAGTCGAATTCGTTAACCACTGAGCTACAATGGGAACTCCCAAACTATAGATTTAGAACAGAGGTCCTACTGTACAGCACAGGGAACCACAGCCACTCTCTTGAGACAGAACATGATAGTGGATGATATGAGAAAAAGAATGTGTATGACTGAGTCACTTTGCTGTACAGCAGAAATTGACACAGCACTGTAAATCAACTATCCTTCAATAATAAAAAAATGAAAAATAAATGAAATGATACATTAAAAAAGAATATTATGAAAATTGCAAGCATTGCTACAGAAAATAGAAGTAAACGGGGGTCATGTTGGAAGCGCTGTTCACATGCGGCGCTCAGAGGAATATTTTACACTTTGGGTGTGCAGACCATATGGGGTTAGAAGTTGTTTGGTTTTGTTTTGAAAGCACACTGTGTGTTTAGTCCTTCTCGCTTTCAGTCTGAACACACAGAAACTGCAAAATGCAACATCTGCTCTCTAAAGCATCATGCCAGTCAGCAAAACATTCTGGGTTTTACTGCCACTGAAGGATATTATTCATCTCTGAGGGGGAATGAATTAGCAACCTGACTTCTTATTATTCACAAACTGTTTAATAGTGATAACCTGTGGATATTTTCTTTCTCTTATCTACAAGTCGGTCTCATTGCCTTTTCTTTCAAGGTCTGACCTAAGGAAAGGGCCTAAGTGAGAGTAGGAACACAGACATTTGTAGTAAATAAATATATATGAACCCAGTTTTAAAATTTGAAAGAGCAGAATACATTCCTGGGGATTCCATTTTCCCCCTAACCAGCACTTGAAATTAAGAAGTGAAGGTCACACTGACACTGTCACTCAGAAAACTCATGAAGGAAACAGCATGGCGCCATCTGTTGGTGAATTACTGGGTATTGCAATTCCTTTAGTTTTCAGGAAGCTGACATCATCTTTACTCATTCATTCAGTTATACTAACACTTAACAATGCGCAGAACCTACACTAAGTACTATGGAAATTAAGACATGATGGCCAAATTTTCATGCAAGTTTGGTACTTGTGTTCTATTTCAAAGTTCTAGAATTCCACAGACTTCTGCAACACAGATAGTGTCAGTTTTCTATTTTAGGGACCAGTGTACTAATCTACTGTGTTAGTCATTTTAATAACCTTAAATACAGATTTGATAATCCTAGGCTTTTTTGTTCACAATGATTCTCTGGGCCGAGTAAAACAGAGGTACCAATTTAAAATTCTTAGCATTCCTCTACTCAGATTAAACAAAATTAGAATCAACCTGCTAGCTAATAGATATTTACGAGATGATGTATTTAGGTCAAAAGCTCAATAGAGAATAAAAAACAAGTAGTTATTATAAAATATATTTCCCATTAAGTAGAATAATCCTTCCTCTAGCCCCCATCCTCCAAGATCTCCATCATTTTGCTTCTCTGCAAAATTTCTTGATGGAATAGTCTATAGTTGATTTTTTAATAATCTACCCCAGTCAGCCTTTTGTGCTCCCCTACACACACCACACCACACACACAGAAAACATCAAGTTCACTAACAGTCTCCAGTTGCAAAATCCAGTCCCCCATTCTCAGTCTCTGTTGTATCCAGCCCCTCAGCAGCCTCTTACACAGCGGCTTCCTCTCCCTTCCTAACATATCTTTTCATGTGGTTTGTAGAATACTTCACTCTTCTGGTTGGTCTCCCTTTGAGGCTGCTGCTTTTTGAGCTTTTTTCAAAGGATTATCCCCCTCTTGAAAACCTCTAGTTCTTATAGTACTCCAAGGGTTCAATCCCAGGCATCTCTTTTTTGTTACACTGTCTCCCATTCAGTAGAAAGGTAATGCAAGCCACATATGTAACCTTTAGTCTTCTAGTAGCCACATTATTAAAAAAGCAAAAAGAGGAGTTCCTGTCATGGCTCAGCAGTTAGCGAACCCGACTAGCATCCATGAGGATGCGGGTTCTATCCCGGCCTTGCTCAGCAACTTAAGGATCTGATGTTGCCCTAAGCTGTGGTGTAGGTCGCAGACGTGGCTCAGATCTGGCGTTGCTGTGGCTGTGGCGTAGGACGGCAGCTACAGCTGTGACTCGACCCCTAGCCTGGGAACCTCCATATGCCGTGAGTGCGGCCCTAAAAAACAAACAAACAAAAAAAACTTCAGAAGAATATTTCATGACATGGAAGAATGCTCGTGTTCATTGTTTAGGATAACAAATTAGGAGACAGAAGGTATAGTGAGCCACAATCAGAGTTTGAAAATGTATAGAAACAGATGCAAAAAGCCTGGATGGTAATGTCAAAATGCTTCTACGAAATTATTTCTTGCTGGCACTTAAATTCTTTTTTAATATCGCTTTAAATTGGCATGATAGGCATGATTCCTAAGTCAGGGAGAAATATGATCAACAAATATGTTATTCTTTTAAAAGGGGCCGTTAGCAATACCCTATCACAGTGGCTCTCAATTGGGACAATACTGTTCAGCCCCCCAGGACACCGGGAGATGGGGGTGGGGACTGTCATACTGACGGGGAGCCTTACTGCCATTAGGGCCAGAGCGTTCAAATCCTCACACCAAAGAACTGTGGCGCCCAAAATGCCAAGGCACTCCCACTGGCAAAACTGCATCCATCTTACAATCAAGCATGTTGAGGCCCAGAGAAGTGAGGTGCCCAGCGTGACCTGGCAAGTTAAGTCTAGGTCAGAGCTAGAGTTGAGCTCTTCTGAGTCCCAGTTCAGAGCTTTTTCCATCTTCCTACTTCATGGAAAGGGCGGACTGGAGAGGGGTCAGGAGAACGGGTAGCGCGGTAGGCAGGATAACGGCCACCAAAGATATCAGGTCCTCATCGCTGGAGCCTATAAAGGTTATACATGTGGAACGGAATAAAAGACACCTCATTTAAAATGGACCTGGGAGGCCAGAATGGGGAGCTCTCACCGCTCAGTGCCAATTACAGACCCCAACACGGAAGGCAGGTACTTGTCATTTCCAGCAGGAAGGTTACTGCTTTACCGCCCCCCAACAACAGCCTAGCCAATGAGAGATGATTACAGCTCAGCCAAGGAAAAGCCACTATACTTTGAATGCCCAGGTTCTTCCAATGGACTCGGTTTATAACAGCCCCTCCCAGCTTCCCCTTTCCCTCCATAAAAGAATGATTCCTCTCCTTCATTTCTCCAGACTCGCCTATAGTTTTTGCTATGGCATGCTTATCCCGAACTACAATTCACTGCTGTTCCCAAATAAATCTATTTTGTTAGTAAAATAGCTGGTAATAAAATTGGCTTTTTTTTAAGGTCAATATAGGGGAAAAAGGTCTTTGCAAATGTGATTAAATTACATACCTTAGCAAAGTCTCTCCAGGTTATCTAGGGCCCAAATTCATTCAGGAGGATGCTTCTAAGAGAGGCAGAGGGAGATGAAAAATACACAGAAGAGCGGCAATAAGATCATGGGACAGAGAGTGGACCCGTATGGCCACAAGTCAAGAATGCTTCCAGAAGCTGAAAAAGCAGCAAAGAATGAATTTTCCCTTCGAATCTCCAAAGCGAGCATGGCCATGGCCATGCTGACACCTTGAGTCAACCTCATGAAACTGGCTTCAGGCTTCTGGCCTCCAGAACTTTGAAAGAATAAATTTTTGTTGTTCTAAGCTACCGAGTTCATAGCCATTTGTTACAGCAGCACCAGGACACTAATTTGGGAGAGATTTGACAAGACCCCAGAAAGCACATCGTGAGATGGAAATGGGATCTAAAGAGATAGCGAGCAAAGGAAGGATGGTGGGAATAACTGTCTTTAGGAAACAGTGAAAAGACAAGCTATCAGCTAAAACTGCTATCTGTGGAAGACAGTCAGCCTGGAGTGTCTCAGAATTCCTCAGCATTTGTAAAGGTTAACAAATGCAGGGCACTTAATTTTAAACTATCAGGAGCGTGATACAATATGCTGGTTTCTATTGCTTTCTTATATTTGCTTTCTGTGAAACATAAACAAACTACACAAACTAAATATGTAGAACATAACAAGTTGAAATCTTATGTATACATTTCTTCTCCACTGAAATGCAATTTACATAAAACGCAAACATAAACAACATCTGTGTGTATCTCCAGTAATATATTAAGTGACAATGATGTTCTCTTTAACCAAAAATGTACTTATGCATTCAAAATTACCATTTACATAGAATTTAGAGGAAATACACATTTTTCTCATGGAAATTACCCTAATGTGTCTTAAAATGTGTAAACATAACCTAGATATATCAGAGTGGCATTTGAGAAATATCACACATGTTCAGAGCTTAGCCAAGTAATTATGTTTTATAGCTTTTTAAAATGGCATGTATCTCTGAACACACACACACACACACACACACACACACTCCTCTATACACAGGGAGTTCAGAGTTCAGATTTGAATGCAATGTGTTTGTGGCTCCTTCTCTGGACAATTAAGGCACAGAATTTTAATCAACTTTTCCAGGAATAAAACTTGCATTTTTGAGGGTGGGAAAGTGCAGGTTCTACGACACACCACTTGAATCCCAGGAACTAAAGAGTTTACTCGTTCAGGTTCCTGAGACCTGTCTACAAGGCTCAGAAGCGGTGTGTTCCGACCAGCAGTCCCGCCATTCGCAAAGACCCCTTCCTGGAATGAAAACCTTCAATGACAGATGGTATCAGAACTCCATGGTGAGAGTTTTCCTTACCTTTACTTTCTCCTCCTGCTTAAAATCTGCTTTCTTCATTCTCCTCCATCCCTGCCTCGCCTACCCAGCCCCTGAGAATCCCCAGTGCTATGCGCTGTCGGAAGACTGTCTTGGCGGCGTCAGGGCGATGTAATGGTTAAGCACCTGGGCTCTGAAGCCACACTGGACCTACGCTTACTCGCTGGACTCCACACTTACTAGCACTCTGCCCTTTGCAGGATTACTCACCAGGCTGGAGTGGGATCTGAGCCACATCTGCGACCTATACCGCAGCTCACGGCAACGCCGGATCCTTAACCCACTGAGCGAGGCCAGGGATCGAACCTGCACCCTCATGGATGCTGGTCAGATTCGTTAACCTCTGAGCCATGACAGGAACTCCATCTCCAGTTAACTCTTAACATGTCATGATTGTAAGATATATTCTGACTTCAGAGATATTTGATGTAAAAAAAAATGTTAGCCTGGAATCCATGAAACATGAAATTATTGTAAGGAAAATGGATGCATGCATTAAAAGGTCCTTGTGCCTTCTCTGATTAGATAGGGAAATGCTTTTCTGTCGATGCAGAAATGAACTTAAATATCAGTTTGCATGAGCTTATAAATGACATCCAGTGCTTAAATCCCCTCTAAATTTTCCCCGCGCAGTCACTTCCCATCACATACTGTCATTTTTCCATTTGGTATCTGACTTTTGGTGCCATCAGTATTTAATTTCCCTTTGGACACCTTTTATTTAAGGCATCTCCATTATCATTCCTGTGCTCTCTACCGGTACCTTCCTCCTCTTTCAACGGTAGTTCAAGAGCAGTCTCATTTAAAAAAAAAAGAGCCTTGCAACAAAGATGAGTTATCAGATGCTGACTGCCCTGTAATGCTGGGATTCATTATACATGACTATTAATTACAAGCCTTAGTTTGAGCCCCCAAAACAAGTGAACAACGTCCCCTATCTTTTTCTCTTTCCCTGGGTCGGGGGTGGAGGTGTCCCTGCCAGCTTCTTTGGGGGCTGCTTCTTCTCAAAGGCGCCCCTTCATTAATAGGGGCTTTTCTGGGCAGTGGCTCTGCCTGTGATTAATCATCATGAACCCAAGTTGGCCCTTTGGCTTTCTGGCTCTTAGCTGAGTAGCCAAGACATTTCTCTAGACTGAGATAGTTGGCTTCAGTTCTAATTAATGATCAGTTGTTATCAGCTTAGTTTAGACTTTTTGCTCTCTGACTTTTTGGCTGGGTAGCCTAAACACTTCCCAGATCCAAAGAGCTGGCTGAAATTTATGTTCCTTTTTTTTTTGGCACTGTCTTGATCATTCTGATGCTTTCCCGGATCTGGAAAAAGATTTTAATTGTTTACAGTCTTGATTAATGGGTTTGCTGTTGCTTTGATAGTCCATCATTTATAATGATAAGAAACCCCAAAACAAATGGGCATGTTATATTGCTCTTCTGGGATATTTTGGTCAATCCTTTTTAAGGAGTTACTGTTTTCTTTCCTTCTCTATTACTATTAACTTACTAATAATTTCTTTATAATTGAACTTTAAACTATCACTATTTCTAACTCCTTTCTCCCTATGGTATTTATTAGGCTGTAGAATTTCTTACTGTTGTTTCAACAGAGTCCTTTCTCAGAGCCTCCTAGCTGTCTATCTGAAGTCAGCCACTCACAAAACAGTTTGGTATCAGTTTGCTTGCAAATGTTGGACATTCTTATCGCTTCTTTAGCATCTACTGCAAAGCTCAGTGAAACTGGCTTCTTATTCTCTATCAAATAAATGGATCCCGTAGACGCCATAATTGCTCTTTGGTTAATTACCACATTTGGCCAAGCAAATAATCCCCATTTAAAGTAGAACCCCGTGTTCATTTTCACTAACGAGTTTTACACTGAACTCTCAACTTGCCATCTCAGTTCACGGGAGAGGCACGCCTTGACATCCAGTTATTATTTATGAAGCCCATTGCTGTTGTGAATTAATACATTGCTAGCGGAGCCTAGCTGTCCTCTGCTTTCCAAATGCTTGGCTAAGATGGAAATATATGTTTTCTCTGCAGGAATTCTCTCTAGCTGCTTTCTTTGTTTCCAAAGGGAAAAGAATGAAAAAAGAAAAAACACAGAGCCTTTGTTGGGAGGTGAAAGTACCCGACTTTTTCTATTTTTTTAAATGATTTTTGCTCATTCAGTTTCATATGACATTTTCTTGACAATGACCCTAGAAGCCAAAGTTGCTCTCCATTATGTTTGGTGCCTTCAAGCTACAGACTCCTGCCTCTATTAATGCCTATAGGATTTCAACGTTATCTCTATATATTTTCTGTTGGATGTTAATAGAAATTTTACACATAGTAGAAACATCTCTAAGTTCACCAGATGATTTCCTTTTGAGGGAAATTCTAGGTTTCTTCCCCAGTCTTGTTCTTTTTGACCTCTCTCCTGAGATTAATACTAGTGACCCTTGAAATCCTTCCCTCCTTTGGCCTGAGTGACCCTACACAGCCCTCACCCTCCTCCTCCCTCGTTAATCATTCTTCCTCTCTCTCCCTCTCGACCCCCCTGAATCCTCCCCTCCCCGAATACTAGACCCCCAGGAGCCTGTCCTTAGCCGTTCGGTACTCTGTCCCCACACTCCTCCCTCAGGAACATACATCCTCGTACAGTTTGACCATCACCTCTACCCTAAATGATTCGCTATCACTAAATTCAGTTCTCTCGTCTGAGCTGGGATGCGCATTTCTGTTTAGAGAATTTCCTTTTGGCTGCCCTGTTGTCACACACATTGCACTTATTCACTTGTGTCTACAAAGTGCCAAGTACGATGGCAGGCCCTGAAGTGCAATGATGACCAGTGTACACTTTCTGCTCTCCAAGACCCAACAGTTCGGTAGAACTTAAGATAAGGACAGTATCGATTACTGATAAAACAAAACAAAACTCGTGCTGCTCTTCTTGTCCCCCAGATCTGCTCTGTTCCTCTTTTCTGTGTGGCTACTTACAATCAGCCCCATATTCTCCCTCTTATCCAAGCTGTAATTCTTGGCCCCATTCTTTGTACATCAATCGGGCTGTAATAATCTGTGGGACTAACAGCCTCAGATTTCAGCAGCTTCCAAGCATCTATTTCCTAATTACAGGTCTACTGATGAGTTGTGGCTCAGCCCGTCTCCTCTGGGCTTAGCTGCGTTGGGCTTGGGCTGGACTTCGGGTTTAGGTCTGCCCCGTAGATCTCCCTCTTGGCCCAGAGCGAAGGAGTAACAGCTAGCTATCCAGGGCATGCACTTCTCATGGCAGACGATGGAAGTTTCAGGAGTCGGGGTGGAAACCTGCCAACCCTCTTTTTCCCCCATTTATACTGAGATATAATTGCTATAGAACACTGTGTGAGTTTTAGGTGTACATGTTGATTTGGTACAATTGCATATTGTTTGTTTGTTTGTCTTTTCAGGGCCGTACCTGAGGCATATGGAGATTCCCAGGCTAGGGGTCAAATTGGAGTTGCAGCTGCTGGACTACAGCAATGCCAGATCCGAACCACATCTGCGACCTACACCATAGCTCACAGCAGCACTGGATCCTTAACTCATTGACCAAGGTCAGGGATTGAACCTGCATCCTCATGGAGGCTAGTCAGATTTGTTCCTGCCGATCCACGACAGGAACTTCTTTTCTTTGGGGGGGAGCACAGTTACATATAGTGCAATGATTACCACTGTAGTAGTTGTTCACACCTCCGTCACCTCACGAAATTACCATTTCTTTTTGTGGAGAGAACATTTAAGATCTACTGTCTTGGCAGCTTTGAAGTACCTAACACAGTATCGTTAAGTGTAGTGACTGCGCCGTACAATGCTGCTGTCCTCACTGTGGTCAGTGGACTTTGAGACCTACTGCTGCTGGACCACCCAAGGCAGGTCAATCAGGGTGCTGCTCTGGGGATGACAAAATGGATAATTAAGAGCAAAGTTTCCTCCCCCTGGAGCTTCTGAGCTAAAAGGAGGCTATGAGGGAGGAAGGATGAAGGCCAGCACCTAGAAGGAAGCAATGAACAGTCCCCAGAATAGACCCAGCAGCCTGCCTCTAGGGCTTGGCTTGACCCAGGGTCACCCTCAGGGCCGTAAGGCTGGGAGATCTAGTCCATTAGCAGCAGAAGAGCTTCCTGGGAGATACTTAGGCTAAACACCACATCCAGAAGATGGTGGAAGAGTTCCCACCTCTTCCGCTTGAGTCTCACCTGGTTCCTGCTCTCTGGTTTCCCTCTGCCCTCCCTTCCCGTGATCCCTCAGGTCTTCCTGGCTCTCTGCCTGCATCTCTCACCTTGCTGCTGCTGCCGCTCCACTTCTTACTTTGGCTTCCTTTCGGGTTTCCCCTGAGGGAGCTGGGGGTGGGGTGGGGGCTGTGCCTCTGCGGGAAGGCTGCAGGGGAAACCCTCTCCTGGTCGGGCTTCAGAGTGAACCATCTACAGACAGACCTAATGAGACAGATATAAACTTCACTCAACAGCACATTATTTTGATAAATCCAATTAGGTCTGACTCCCGGACCCCTCGCTCTAAGGTGGTGAGAAATTTAATTAGATCAGTTTAATTAAAAGAGTGGAAGACGATCTATTCTAAGCTGGCAGCTTTCTGAGGATTTGGCTTGATTTGAGAGCATTTGGAAAGTGCCAAGGTGATCCGAAATATATCAGCTGACTGGACGCCAATGACAAGCCAGACTCTGGTTGGTGGCTGGTGAAAAGGTAGGTAAAGGCAGGGCCTGGGGAAACCCAGATTCTCACCCTGTTCACAGTGCACCCTTCTGAGCCCCACCATCTAATGTTTGTCTAATGTCTGTACCCACAGTGGAAAATGATGGTGGGAACGGACAGCTTGCAATTTCCCTCCTATTATGCATTGGGTTGGTGAGCAGCTAGCAGAGGATTCGATGGGAGAAGAAAGCCCTAATTCTCCTTCCCTCCCGACCACTGGTGAAATCCTCCCTTCCTCTACTTGGGCCTCCCATCCGCCCTGGCAAGCTGAGCTCACCCAGTTACAATCCCCAGTGAAAACTCTGCTGTTTGTTTACAGATTCAACATATCACATGACTGACATCTTGCCCCGGTCAGAGTAAAGAGATACCCTTTGCCTGAAAGCCCTTCTTTTCTTCTACTGTTGTCATTACTTTGAAGACTCTTCTCTAAACTCACGCCCTTCTGAAGGTATGGACTGCCTCATGCGTTAACTACTCAGGACTGTCTGAGTAGTTGATGTCTGAAGGAACATTTTGTGAAAAGACGCCTCCCCCCCCAGCCTCCATTCCATGGAAAGCAATTTCATTACTAGGATTCCCGTGGAAGTTGACATGAAATGTAATTCTATATTTGAAGGGAAGGAAAAACAAAATCTAAGTAGATTAAGAGCTCATAATTGTGATTTACTTTGGCTTTTTAATTTGAATATTTTAATTGTTAACTTACAAACTGAGCTTTAAGAAAATAAAATAATAAAGATTTATAACTCTGAATCTCCCTCCAAAGGGCTGTGCTTTGTGATTTCATTTAAGACAGAGAAGCCATATGCCCCTCCACTTCCAATTTTCTTTCCCGACTTCTCTCCTCATCCATTTTCTTTCCATTCTTTTTCTCCCTTTTTTAAAAAATTAAAAATCATTAAAGGACCCCAAATTGCAAGTCTTTGCTCACCCCCAATGAACCCATCTCTGCTGGAGAAACTGCTGGTGTCTGTTTTGGGGTAACAGCTGATCACGTATAAAATCCAGAGAGGGGTGAGAAACCATCATTTAATTTATGAAGTCAACTTCCGGTCCATGAAGAGGCCATCTTAAGTGGGCATCTGAGAATGACGCTTCTCTGGTCTCGCCTTCCTTACCCCCCACTGTCCTTTCCGTCTTTTCTCCTCCTCATCCCTTCCACAATGGTCTATGCTTTACCTCGGAGAACGATACCCATTTTTACATATGATGTTGGAGAAGGCTTTTAGCCCTAGATATTTTTCAGGATAGTAATACCAAAGAAATTCAAAATGTGGTTAACTCTTGAATTACATGGGCCCACTTCTATGTAGGTTTTTTTTTTTCAGTTTTTTTTTTCTTCCAAAAAATAGGTACTACAGTACTACGCGGTCTGAGGTTGGTTGAATCTTCAGATGAGGAACCCCAAAGAAGGAGGGCCAACTGTAAAATTATATGTGGATTTTTAATTACTAAGTGTCAGCACCTCTAAACCTCTACACGGCCCAAAGGTCAACTGTAATACAAAATGTATTAGGATTGGGTTCAGCTACATGCAACAGAAAACCCACGTGGCTTAAATAAGATGGATATTTCTCTCTCTCTCTTCTAAAGAAGATGAAAGAGGGAAGTCCAGGGCTGGTAATGGTAGCACCTCATTATCAGGGCTCAATTTGCTTCTTCAACCTGCTCCACTTTCCTTAGGTTGTCATTTCCATCTTCAAGGTCACCTCATGGTCCAAGTTGGCCGCTGGACTTCTAGTTTGGGCAGAACGTAATAGAAAGGGTAAAAAATAAGGGCATTTTCTGCCACTGGAGGCTGCCCCACTGCCTTCATGAAGTTTCCCAGAATCCCCATCCAGTGACTTCTGCTTGCATCACCCAGGTCAGTTCCACAGGCAAGAATGATAAGGAACGTTACCTTTTAGCTGAACCATTGTGCCCTGATTGTGCTATTATTACGGGGGGAAAAAAGAGAAGAATGGATATTGTGCAGCCCTGTAGCTCAGAACAAGTGTCTGAATCATCTGGAGGGCTTATTAAAATACAGACAATTGTATCCTCAGAGTTTCTGATTTATAAGGCCTGAGGAGGATCTTAGAATCTGCATTTCTAATAAGCTCCCAGTGATGCTAAAGCCACTGGTTTGGGGACCACACTTGGAGAATTTTAAGAACCTCTAGCATTTTCTTCTAAGAAAGACAAACTTTTTTTCCCCCACCTAGTATTGAGCATCTATTTAACCTCAAGACGTTATTTTTATTAACCAAGCCCCAGACTCTCTACCAAAGACACCCTTCCCATCAAAGACAGGTAAGAGGAAAAGGAAGTCAAGTCTTGCCATAAGGATCACGGCTAGAAATCTGCGCTCTCCCGCCATTGGCAAACTAGCCCATCTAAACGTTGTGTGGGTGCCATTGGCAAACTAGCCCATCTAAACGTTGTGTGGGCAGCTCCTGTGGCGGCGCAGTAGAAACAAATCCGACTAGTATGCATGAGGATGCGGGTTTGATCCCCGGCCTCGCTCAGTAGGATAAGGATACGGCATTGCTATGAGCTGTGGTATAGGTTGCAGACATGGCTTGGATCCTGCATTGCTGTGGCTGTGGCACAGGCTGGCAGCTGCAGCTCCAGCTTGATCCCTAGCCTGGTAACTTCCATATGCCGTGGGTACGGTTCTAAAAAGAAAAAAAAAAAACCTGTTGTATGGAGCTGAAAAATGAACAGAAAGGGACGGTGCTTTAATGGTGTCCATTGTGGATGCTCAGCCAGTGAAACACGAGCTCTAAAAGAGATGCTAAAGTACAATTTGGTGTGAGGTCCCTGAGGACTAGGGGATTTCTTAAAGGTCACATAACTGGTCTCCCTTGGCTATTGATGGTTCAGGGCTATTAAGTGGATTCATCTTAAGCAGGGAGATGGTGCTGCAAACCAGCAGCTGATGAAAGCAGAGAGAAAAGGGTCATGGGTCTACGCCCGCCAACGGTGCTCGCCAGCCCGGGGGAGGGATTTAATCCTCTTGGGATCGGAGACCAGTACTCTGAAAACTCAGCCCAGAGGTACTTCCTTCCTCTGCCCTCCCTTCTCTCTTCATTTCTCTTAGCTGTTTGTTTTTTTAACTTGCTGAATGAAGGAGAGGAAAAAGAATTTTTGTGCCTCAGCCTAAAGAAATAAAGATCTACAAATCCTTGGAGACTAGTAGGAAGAGTGGAAGAAAAAGTTAAAGAAACCCAAGGGAAAAGTGAAAACTTGGGCCAAGAAAGTCAGAGGCCACTTGCACGGAGAAGTACTTGCCCTTCTGGGGCTGTTTACCATGCAGGGTCTTTTTTCCTTACCATTTGGGGAATTTTTTGTGTTTTATTTTGTGGCGTAATTCCCACAAACTATTTTCCTGGTAGGGTCTGATTTGAACATGATGATCTATGGTTCTAAGCTGGTGGTTTTGTGTGTGTGTGTGTGTGTGTGTGTGTGTGTGTGCGTGCGCACGTGTACGTGTGCATTTCTTTAAAATTCCTCATCGTCAGGAGTTCCCTTGTGGCAAAACAGTTTAAGGATCCAGTGTTGTCACTGCAGTGGCTTGGGTGACTACGGTGGCTTGGGTTTGATCCCTGGCCCAGGAATTTCTACATGCCTCGTACATGGCCAATAAAATAAAATTCTTCATTGTCAAAAGGAGAGTGATGTAGTTTCCTATATCGTTGTACCCTCTTGAGGTTCGGCCCCCGGAAGGCAACGACAAGCACCTTTAAATTCTACATATTTGGAAAAGCTCTACGTGGAAAACAGAAATTCAGAATTCATCTTAAACTCATTTTGAGTTGCGGTATAATTTAGGCCTTGAACTTCTTCAGCCAGCCACACAACTAAGGAGGCACTTCAAAGAGAGGAATCCTGCAGATCTCACCAAGGGCTATAGGGGTGTTAAATGTTCGCCATAGAACCGACCTTTGCTGGGTCCACACTTTTGGGGATAAAGAAACTGAGGTCTGAAGCAGGGACGTGAACTGGCTGAAGGTCTCCAACAGTGACCTTCCACTGTGTGTGCTTTGCTATTTCCGAATTTGTAGCCATTCTTCTTCTACTCATACCTCACTAACCAGTATTTTGCGAATCTTCGCAAAGTTCTGAAACTTCGTAAATATTTCAGTAGCTGGAGTTGTTGGTTTTAATTAGTTAAATCAGCTATGACTGGAGTTTCTGTCATGATTCAGAGGTAAGGAACCTAGCTAGGATCCACGAGGACGAGGGTTCGATCCCTGACCTCGCTCACTGGGTTAAGGATCCAGCATTGCCGTGAGCTGTGGTGTAGGTCACAGACATGGCTGGGATTCCATGGTGCTGTGGCTGTGGTGCAGTAGCTCCAATTGGACCCCTAGCCTTGGAACCTCCATATGCCATGGGCGGGGCCCTAAAAAGCAAAAAAAAAAAAAAAAAAAAAAAACCTCTGACTTTGTGTCAGACATTGAGCCAAAGGTTAGGTTAGAGGGACAATAAATATAGCCACCACTTTCCCTGTCTACAGAGAGCTCTCAGTCTAGCCTGAGAGATAAAACGTACCCACTGCGCAGCAACTAGTGTAGACAGAGCCAGGACCATAGAAATGCAGAGAGAAATAGATTGGGGGGATTCTGAGGAGAATGGCTTCCAAATGGGAGGGAGAGTTCACGGAGGAGGTGGCTCCGGGCTGCCATGGGGCGCAGCTGGAGATGTGACCGTGAACTAGAGTGACGCGGGGAGGGGGGGTCCACCAAGTGGACGGGGAGAGGCCGGCTGTGACTGGCTGAAGGACACTGAGAAGACGGTGTGTGAGGGAAGTAACATGACAGAAACACCCTTCCAGCGGCATGGAAAAGCACATTTCTTAAAATACAGGCCTTCCACGACAAAATACAACAGAAATTCTTTCCCTCACAGTCTGGAGGCTGCAAGTCCGAGGTTAAGGTGTGGGCGGGTTTGGTTTCTGCCGAGGCCCGTCTCGCAGGCAGCTCCCTCCTTCCTGCGCCCTCACATGGCCTTTTCTCTGTGCGTAGGTGCCCCTGCTGTGTCTCCCCCTCCTTATAAAAACACCAGTTGTATTGGATTTGGGCCCCACTCTTAGGACCTCATTTAACTTTAATCACCTCTTTAAAGGCCCTACCTCTGTGTACAGCCACATTCTGGGGTACCAGGGGTTAGGGCTTTGACACAATTCACCCCATAACAACCACTACCTGTATAATTACATTACTTCAAGAAGAGTTAAGAGACATTAAGCAAGTTACACATTTACTCTCTCACACATTTCCTATGAATCTTTCATTCAAGTATAAAAGCAGAGATTCTGTACTACATAAAAACTTAAAAAAAAAAATAAAGCAGCCCTGCACTTTTACTGCTAGGAATTTACCCAAGAGAAGTAAAAAATATATGTCTACACAAAGACTTGCACATGAATTTTCATAGCAACATTACTCGTCATAGCTAAAACGTGAGAACAACCCAAATATCCACCAAGTGATGCCCACATAAACAAAATAGGGTAGACCCATACAAAGGAATATTATTTAGCCATAAAAAGGAGTCCTGCTACAAACCACAACACAGATGAACCTTGACAACATTATGGTAAGTTAAATCAGATGGAAAATACTACATACTGTATGATTGTATTTATATGACCAGAAAAGGCAAATTTATAGAGACAGAAAGCTTATCCCTGATTGCTTGAGGCTGGAGAGGGGAGTGGAGGCTGTTGTAAGGGGGCACAAAGGAACTTTTTAAGATGAAGGAGAAGTTCTAAACCTGGATTATGACGGTGGCGAAACTCTATACACTTACTAAAAAGCAATGAATTATACGCTTACAATGGGTGAGTTTTACAGTACGCAGAGTAAACTTCAGAAAAGCTGAAAAATATTAAGGGAAAAAGACATGGGAGAAACTGAAAAAATTACAAGAAAATAAAATAAACTTTAAAAATGACCTGTAATTAGGCAGGAAATCCACCTCCAGTCTGCAGAAGGAAGCTTACGGCCCCCCGCCCCTCACCATCGCAAGTGAGTCTCCAGTTCTGCACTGCGTGGGGTAGAGGGAGGGAGAGAATTTTGCAGCTCAGGGGCCTTGTATACTGTTTCTCATCCACTGACTCATTCCCGATGAAGTCCGGCAAGTGATAAAATCCTGGAACAGTCACCCTGGGAGGGCCCTCAAGGACCATCACGCAAACGTCTTATTTAATTGAAGCCGGAGTGGAGGCTCAGAGGCCTTTATATAACTGACTTGCTTAAGACACCACATGTGGTGAATGGCCAGGTCAGAATCCACCCCAGGTGCCCTGATTCCTAATCCAGAGGCCTCCACTGGGCTCCCCACATCTCCTGGCCTCTCTCAGCCCCATTTACCTCACCTGCAAACGAGGACAGTAACATCTGCCCTGCCTGTTTCACAGAGCCATGTGAAGAGCTGATGAGATCAATGCTGTGAAACGCATGCTTTCAAAAAGCAGAAAGCTAAGTGTTTCAAAAAGCAGAAAGCTAAGTGCTGCTGCAGTAGCATTAGCAGGTCAACTGTGGGTCAGTCTAGCTCCAAATCCAGACCGATGACCTACAAGAGCACACTTCTAGGACACGCATTCGTCTGTCCTGATGTGAACGTGAATCTCCGGTTAAAGCTGCTCCCCAGCAGTTGGGGCATCATTCCTTTAATTTTCCAGAACACGCTCTCATTCCAGAACATCATTATCTTTCTGTTGTCCATCCACGACACTTTAATGAATTAGATGACAATGAAACTTGGTCTGTGCGCATTCAACTATGATTCCTGGAGTAACAAAGATGACAATGAAGATTTGGTTTAGATGTCTGTAACCTAAAACTTATTTATTTTACCCTCCTCCTTTGCAAACTTATCCATGCCTGTCAGGACATCATAAAGGGCCCTCTGTGTCTAATAACACCTGGAAATCCCCAAGATTGTATTTTGGAGGGCATTAATCTCTGCTAAAGATCCCCTCAATTCCACCCCCTTCCCCCAGCCTCTTACCGCCCACAAAGGGGCGGATCTCAGCAAAACGAGAGCCCAGCAAACCAGTCACTGCCGCTGGCTGGGGGGGAGACACCAGGTGCACAGCCCAGCAGAATGTGATCTGGGAAAACACTTATAAATCAAAGAGGTTCCAGGGAGTGAAAGTACAAGTTAGCAAAAAATAACAACAAAGTGGACATGAAATGTTAAATCAGACCAACCCAATAGCAAGCTGAGTACTGTGGCCGCTATAGAAAACCCAGGGTGAAGACTGCACGATAAGCTAGGGAAAAGCCCGAGACGCGTTCTCACCTCCCACGGTCAGTTACTTTTTTAGGTTATTAGCCCTCTAACTGTGATATACGTTGCCGGTGCTTTCTCCCAGATGTCTTAGGGCTTTGTCATGATTTTCTTTTTTATTTCCCGTGCAAATATATTTTATTTTTCATTATATTTTATTATCAGTCTTTTGTTGCGTCTGGATTTTGAGTGGAGTCTAGAAAGCACCTCCTCACACCTGAACTACAGAGAAAATCACCCACAATTGCTGCTAACACTGGTGGTGTTCATGCTTGCTTCATGTGGAATTTATTCTTGCAATGGCTATCCAGTGGTCCTCCCAACATTTATGAAGTCCAAGATACCATCTTTATCGTGCAATACATGTCCACACATATTTGGGCCTATTTCTTGACTTTCATCCTACTCCATTGGTATAATTAATTAAAAGCATTAGTATCACAGTTTTTTTTTTCTTTGTCTTTTTGCCTTTTCTAGGGCCGCACCCGCGGCATATCGAAGTTCCCAGGCTAGGGATCTAATCAGAGCTGTAGCCGCCAGCCTACGCCACAGCCACATGGGATCCGAGCCACATCTGCAACCTACACCACAGCTCATGGCAACGCCGGATCCTTAACCCACTGAGCAAGGCCAGGGATCGAACCCGCAACCTCATGGTTCCTAGTCGGATTCATTAACCACTGAGCCATGATTCATTAACCACTGATCCCATAGTTTTAATTAAAGAGGCTTTATGGAACATTCTTCTTTTATTTATTTATTTTTTTTGTCTTTTTAGGGCCACACCGTAGCATATGGAAGTTCCCAGGCTAGGGGTTGAATTGGAGTTGTAACCACCAGCCTACATCACAGTCTCAGTAATTCAGGATCCAAGCGGTGTCTGGGACCCACACCACAGCTTACGGCAACGCTGGATCCTTAGCCCACCAAGTGAAGCCAGGGATTGAACCTATATCCTCATGGATACAAGGCGGGTTCTTAAGCCACTGAGCCACAATGGGAACATTCTAAAATCTGGCAGGTAGCCCTTTCCCCCCAGGGTTTTTCTCAACTATTCTTATATGTCGTTTGTTTTTCTGCATGAACTTTAGTATCAACTTGCCTAGCTCTAGGAAAAAAAAAAAAAAGTTTATTGGTATCTTGTTGGGAATCACATAAACTTGAGAACTTATCTCTGTGATACTTATGATATGGAGCCATCCTATCCAAGAACAGGAATTTCTTTCCATTTGTCCAAATCTACTTTTCTGTCTCTCAAGAGTGTTAATTTAAAGGTTTCTTTTTTTCACATTTACTTTCAAGTTTACTCCTAAGTGTTATATTTTTTTGTTGCTACATCCCATTATTTTTTGAAGCCAGGCTGATCCAGACATTTGATCTTGGGTTCTAAATAAGGAGTAACATATTCTTTTCACCTCATTTTGTTTTCCCCTTCCCTAGTACCTTTGGCACGTCTTGAGGGTCTCTCTATTGACCATGTTGGGAGGACAAGAAGCAACAGTCAGTCTGGGGTTTAAGACACAACGACATAAGACAGGTCTTCAGGTCTTAGCAAGCAAGAATTCACATCTGTCCGGGGGCAAGATCAGAAGTTGCAGGACTCTCACATATTTAAAAATCTTAAATTGGATTAAACTGGTCTGCTTTTCTCAGTCAAGTAAACTCTATCAATCTTTGTGATGTCTTAGACAATCTTCTAAATCCTCTTTCCTCTTCTTGGTCTGATATAATACAGTATACTTATGAGTAATAGTATTGAGTTGATAAATCCCTTCTATAAATTCTCCTTTCTTCATATTTCCCTAATACTTTCATAATCCAAACTCCATGTGGCCACAGGCATCTCTGATACATAGTTGTCTCCAACATGTAAAAACAGGTCAGAGCCAGGCCCATGAATTGTGGTTCACATCTCAGACCTTACATTTCTGTCACATTTCAGACTCAGGGTCCCTAGCTGTTTTCTCAGGTACTTGGTACTTGGTCCTGCTGAGACCAAGGTCAGGGGTTGGATTTTACGATTTTACTCCAGCTCTCCCTTCTCCCAGTGCCTCTCTTCCAAAGGTACTTTAATCCCTGAGACCCAAAGAGCACTAAGTGAGAAATCGAGACAGGTCACAAGAAATGCACTGTTGAAAAAGCAATCGGAGACTCTAAGCCTTTGGCAGGAATAAGAAGAAAGACCCCTGCTGGGCCCTCTGCCGGTAACACCTCTTTTCCCATCAGATTCGCTGTTGAACTCCTAAACACCCTTCAAGGTCAAGCTTAACCATCACCTTCGGTACATAATTTTTCATGACACCCCTCCACCTCTCAAAGACGTATTTGCTCCCTCATCTGTTTGCCCAATAAATTTTAAGCATGCTTATCATTTTAATCACATTGTATTACAATTTTCTCATTATTTATTTATGTTTCTTCCTAGCAACTAGGATTCAGAATCCTGGAGGGTAGAACTACGTTTCACTCATCTCAGTAGCCTCCAGACCCAGGAACTGAATTGAGTTCAGTGGACCAGACGAAAAGTTCTGAACTTATTTTTTTCTGTTCACCGTTTGCGATCTATTCATTAAAGTCTCAACAGGAAGCAGTGCTGTGGGTAATACCCAGCACTCACTTATATCATGAGACCTAAGACAGAGCTCTTTGATCAAAGTATACAGCGTACTCCAAAGCCTGGCTCCCATTCAGCTTCTTGGTGAATTCTGAGTTGGTAAAAATGTGAATTGTTATGCGAATTAAATATCATAATAAATCTAAGACACAGAGAAATATTAATGACAATGTGAGTAATTTTATACTCTTGATCGATGAGAAAAAATCAGATGACAAAGAGTAGAGCTAACCAAGTCAAAGGAATTCCCATAATAAACTGTTACGTGACCCACTGATAGTCCCCCCCACTTTTCTATCCGTACGTCTGTGACAGGTGATACACCACCTGGGAAGTATTCCCAGGGTCAACCTATGGATCAGCAAAGGATGCATGCGGATTAGAGGCAATTTCAGGTGCATCTGCACCTCGATCTCCTTTCCCTCTGTCTCCAGAAAGCATACTGGAATGTCATAAAAGTGGCATAGTGAAGAAAAGAAGATGTCAACTCTTTTTTTTTTTAAGGCCAAACCCGAAAAATATGGAAGTTCTCAGGCTAGGGGTCGAATCAGAGCTACAACTTCTGGCCTACACCACAGCCACAGCAACTCGGGAACCAGCCACATCTGCGACCTACATCACGCTCACATCAACACAGGATCCCTGACCCACTCAGCGAGGCCAGGGCTCAAACCCGTATCCTCATGGATACTAGTCAGATTCATTTCTGCTGCGCCACAATGGGAACTCCCAGATGTCAACTCCTGTTAACTTATTTTTTAAGGCACAAAACTCAATTCTTCAGTATTACTAACACATCACTCCAGCATACCTCTGGTTTTGACGTGCCAGAGTGTTCTGAAACCCAAGTGCCAAGGTTCATTATTACAGATCCTGAGGACTTAAGGCTGACCACTGTCACAGTGTGAGATGTTTGCAAACTTTTCTACAAACCATAGTGATTATGAAAAGTGGGCTCTGGCCAATGTGTCATCGCAATAGTCTCATGGGAGATCCTTTTGTGGCTCAGTGGGTTAAGAACTTGACATAGTGTCCCCGAGGATATGGGTTCGATCCCTGGCCTCACTCAGAGGGTTGAAGATCTGGCGTTGCTGCAAGCTGTCACATAGGTTGCAGATGCATCTCAGATCTGGCATTGCTGTGGCCGTGGCCTGCAGCTGGAGCTCTAATTTGACCCTTAGCCCGGGAACTTCCAGATGCCACAGGTGTGGCCTTAAAAAAAAAAAAGCAACAACTCGGGAGTTCCCCTCAGCGGCTCAACGATTAATGAACATGACCAGGATCCATAATGATGCAGGTTGGATCCCTGGCTAGCACCAAGAGGAAGCTGATATTGTTTACTTGCCAAAGGAGTGAGCAGGAATCAGCCACTGGAAGCCAGAACGAGCTGTAGCCGTCGGAAGAGGCAGCCTGGAAGATGCAGCCGCTGACAAGCCCTGCCCAGCAGGCAGTGAGCCAGGGAGTAAGTACTAAAGCCTTTCCCCTTGTCTTGCCTCTGACTCCCATTGGCCAAACTCTAGCAGAATTCAGAGGGCACGGACCAGAGATGCAGTCCTCAAAGGCAGTCCTCTCAGACAGAGTGGACTGAAGGATGTGATGAGCATCTGAAGGACAAATAGAAACGGAAGCCAACTAGCTTTCTTCTTCTTGATTCCGCATTGTGATTTGGAGGCTATTTTTTAAATGTCCTGGACAAGATCTGTCATTTTCTTCTTGGTCTAAAGGAGAAGCCCCTTTTTAGGAGTTCCCGTTGTGGCTCAGTGGTTAACAAATCCGACTAGGAACCATGAAGTTGTGGGTTCGTCCCTGGCCTTGCTCAGTGGGTTAAGGATCTAGCATTGCGTGAGCTGTGGTGTAGGTCGCAGACGCGGCTCGGATCCCGCGTTGCTGTGGCTGTGGCGTAGGCCGGTGGCTACAGCTTAGATTGGATCCCTAACCTGGGAACCTCCATATACCGCGGGTAGGGCCCTAGAAAAAGACAGAAAGACAAAAAACAAACAAAAACCTCAGGCTATAAAAGTGCCCCCCCCCCTTTTTTTTTACGGAACCTGGCTGACACTGGGTACTGGAATTGATGTTTATCTCTGTCAATGGCATTTGTTGCTGTTTTAACTGACATTTCTTTGTTCACTGAGGTTGGACATTTTTCTCACTGGCCGTAAGCCATTTAACTCCCTTCTTTGTGAGTTGTCTATTCCTGCAGTTTGGCAGCTAAACTTACTTACAAATTTTTGTTCCTCTCTGGAGGATCACAAAACTTTGTACAACTTTATTTCAGTTCACTGAGTGTTTTCAGATGGTTGGTTGCTTTTAACAGAGTGATTTGATTCCAAATATGTCATTTCAGTTTGGTTTTTGACAGAGAAAGGCTAGACGTTCCCTTGAAGGCTGCCGGGACTGTTTTCCAAAACCATAACTAAAGTTATCTTAATTGTCTCCCTGAATATATTAAAATACACAGTAGCCTACAGTTTTCAGTTCATAAATCCAAAGCTCTTGGAAACACATTTCTTTTGTGGGCCTCTCTAGGCCTAATTAGGACTATATGATCCTTTTTAGGTACTGGAAAAGAGTGAGAAAAAACAGTTTGGTCAAGCATGGGTCTTGGATGTGAATTCTCAACTTGATGTGAAGCCCAGAAATGTTACTACAAATGCGCTCTCGAGAGCCTGGGTGCTTCCCTGCCATTTCTATGGTAGGTGATCATGAGATTACTTCTGCGCTTGGGAACACCTGTCAGTGGCTACTAGAAGTTAGTGATCCCAGAGGAGGACCCAAGAAAACCCGTGGGAGTTAAGTGCATAGAATCATTTTCCACTGCAAGTGGACCAGTGCATTTGCTCAGTGCTTTTTGTTTTACATGGCACTTTCTCTTACACAGTCTCATTTGATACTCACAACCAGCACATGGGATGTTTGATATCATCATCCTCATTTTGCAGGGACAAATGACTTACTCAAAGTCACACTCTAACAAGTCGTGGCCTGTGCTCAAACTCCTAGTTTCTATCTGTAGACATGATTCCAACTCTAGTCTCCTCCCACACTGCTCCTTTGTTCACTGAGAATCCTATAGAAATGTTACAGGATCGTGGAACAAGAAAAGAAAAAAGAACAATAACCAAAGAAACCAAACACACACAAGGTACCGCCATGGTCACCATCTTACTCAGTGGTCTGGAGAGAAGAAATGAGAGATTCGTGTAATCTTTTCCATGAGCAGTTACATTCTAGGTTTTTGCATATGCCTCTCATTGCATGATTAACATGAGACTCACTCACCCTGTGTCCTGTTGAAGAAGAGTCTGGCATTTCTTTCTTTGCTCTGTCAATCCAGCTTGAGATTTTACAATGCTACGGTCATTGCTGACTCTGCAAAATGCTGTAGGATTTGCTGAGGCCAGCGCATGCGGGTAGACAGCTGGATGAGAAACCAAGGGTGGCCACATTGCAGCGAAATATACCAATTCTCTTGCAAGAGTCTACTATCCTCTACGTCAGCATGACTTCTACCAGATTTGAGGAATTTCTGAGGCTGAAAACAAATGTAAGAGAATATTTTCCCTGGACTTTAGGGCAATGGCAGCCCCAGTGGTGGCTCTGGGAATTACCTCTGACAACTTCACCCTTTTCACTGGGGACTCAGATACCTGATGGTGATTGAGGATGAGCGACATTTTTCTCCTCACATATATGTATGTGCCTACAAGGATTTCCTAAGCAGGGTTGAATTTCCTGGGAGAAAAAGAATTTTGACTCTAAATCCTTGTCCTCATTACCAGAAAGGTGCAAAGGAATAGATCGGTTTCAGCTCTACTAAGACCAGACTATTGAAATATACCGTGTGGTTTCTATTCAGAAAGCTTCACTCAGAATGTCAGAGTCCCCATCAAAGCCTAAGTGACCTCTGAATAGCTGATACTGAAATCCACCACTGCCGCGCAGTGAGGGGTAGTTTCCCTGGAGTGATTATCTGTGAGTGTGGATGTTAAGACTTTCAATAATGGCAGCTTTCCTCTGATTACCACTTGGCTGAATATAAGGGGAGTCTCGTTACTGCCACTCTTTTTTTTTTTTTTTCACTTTTTCAGGGCCACCCCCACAGCATCTGGAAGTTTCCAGGCTAGGGGTAGAATCGGAGCTGTAGCTGCTGGCCCGCACACCATAGTCACAGCAACACGGGATCCAGGCTATGTCTGCAACCTACACTAGAGCTCATGGCATCACCGGATCCTTAACCCACTGAGCGAGGCCAAGGATCACACCCATATCCTCATGGATCCTGGTCGGGGTCATTACCTCTGAGCCACGATGGGACCTCCGTTACCACCACTCTTAACAAGACTGATGAACTACCTCAGGGCTGTGACGACCAAGGAAGCACAACTGGCCCTCCAGCAGAGATGAGACGGAAATTCGGGCAGCTCTGTCTTGTGGATGCATTATTGCAGGACTCCCTCTCCTGTACCTTCTGCCCCGGTGAATGGCATCACCATCTTCCAGAAAAGCCTCTGAGATGATGGAAGGATGGCGATTAGAAGTCAGACTATTGTTTCCATTCCAGTGCTCTCGCCACCTCCTCCCACTGTCTCCCACTAGCTAGTAAAGGTTTAATCAGCCCTCAGCAAAATATTTACGGAATGGAATCTGTAGAATTTTGGAAGTTCCATGATTCTAAAAAAAAAAAAAATTATTTTTACTTGAGAAAGGCATTTCCTCCTTCTCAAATGACAAGATCTACTTATTAACTCATACCTCCCCATTTTTTAATCTACAGCATGGAAGTTGGGTCTTGTTCCAGCCTGTAGGAACATGCATATAAACTTATCAACTGAAAAAAAAAAGCACAATGTGGGAGTTGTGAGTTAAGGTCTATTTGGGGCAAAATAAGGCCCATAGTCCAGGAGGCAGCATTTCAGATAGCTCTGAGAAATGGCTCCAAAAGGTAGGGGGAGGTCAGTATATATGGTGAAGGGGGAAGCATACGCAACTAAGCACACATTTTGCAGAAGGTCGCTGCTAGTCTCATGAAGGTCATTGCTAGTCTCAAGGAACAGACGTCACCAGGAAGGACTTTAGTGCTTTTCTAAATTGAGGAGATGCAAGAATTGAACTCGTAAAATCTTCTCCTGAAAATACCTATCTGAAGGCCTGTTTGTCCAGTTTCCCAGAGCACAGAGCACCTCCCTCCTAATCTTCACCCTGAATTCTTTCAGGTTATGCTGAGGGTCAGCAGGTGCAGTGGCTCATGGTTTAATCACTGTCAAGTGATTGGCAAGTGCCAATCTCCAGTTGGCAAACTCCTAACACATTAGTGGGACATTAAAGGTAAGACATAGGCAAGAAGAATTTTCCTACCTATAGGAAACCAACACACCAGTAAAATGCCTTCAAAGAATTGTACAATTCAGATGTAATCCCATTTACAATTCAGATGCAATCCCATGTACAATTCAGATGCAATCCCATTAAACCTGGCCATTTTCAGGCACATGATGAAGGTCAAATACTATCTAGGGATATTTTATTGGGATGTGCTAAAGCCGTTTGGTTAACTTTGGGCCCATTTTCCATTCATCCTAACATTTAAAGGTAAAATAATCTTTGCGAGCAAATTAAAAAATTTTCAAATAAAAAAATGCCCATTGAAAAGCAACCAAAAAACATTTTAAAAAATGATGTGAAATTGACAATCTATCTTTACCTTTTTTTTTATAGGGCAATCTATCTTTATCTATCTTTACCTTTTTTTTTTTTTTTTATAGGGCAGCTCCGGCAGTAGATGGAAGTTCCCGGGCTAGGGGTCCAATAGGAGCTGCAATTCCTGGCCCACACCACAGCCACAGCAAGGCCAGATCCGAGCTGTGTCTGTGACCTATACCACAGCTCACAGCAACGCCAGATCCTTAACCCACTGAGAGGGGCCAGAGACCAAACCCGTGTCCTCATGGATACTAGCTGGGTTTTACCACTGAGCCACAGTGGGAACTCTGACAGTCTATCTTTAAGCTGCCATTATTCCACTGATATTGGGTGGTTTCAAACTCTTACAATCAAAAGACAATCTATAGAGGACTATGAAATTTAGATTTATGTTCACACCACATTTTTATTAGCAACAGGGGAGACTGGTTATTTTGGAGGTTCATACATTTATCTTTACTGAACAAAAGAGATTACAGTAGACTTTTCAAATAGGTGACCTGATTAATCTACTCCCTCCCCCACTTTTTAAGTCAGTTTGACTTAAGCTTCTGAGACTTGCATGACATTAAGATCTGATGAACACAGTGTCTCCAAAAATGTATTGACCAAGAAAATTAGAAAATCATCTCTTGACTATCCATCAGGTAACTTTCGTAACAAATCAATGTGGAGTTCCATTGTGACTCAGCAGGTTAAGAATCCAACAAGTATCCATGAGGATGCAGGTTCGATCCCTGGCCTTGTTCAGTGGGTTAAGTATCTGGCATTGCCATGAGCTGTGGCGTAGGTCCAGATGCGGCTTGGATCTGGAGTTGCTGTGGCTGTGGTATAGGCCGGCAGCTGTAGCTCTGATTTGACCCCTAGCCTAGGAACTTCCATAAGCAGTGAGTGCGGCCCTAAAAAAGGCAAAAAAACAAAACAAAAACAAAAAACCTAGAATAAATAGTGATAACAACTATGATGACAGTGAGGACAAAGACTTTTGAGTTCTAGGCCCCTCTGAACCCAATATAAAGAAAGATCTAAGAGGTTTCTTGTCCCAAGGATGTGTGTGTATTTGTTGAGCAAATGTGTGGTACATGTGCTAGTTTCCTAGGGCTGCTGTCACAGCAAGAGGTGGCTTAAACAACAGCAATGTATTGCTTCAGAGTTCTGGAGGCTGGAAGTCCAAAATTAAAAGTGTCCGGCTGGGTTGCTTTTTCTGAGGGTTGTGAGGGAGAATCTGTTTCACGTCTCGCTCCTAGGTTCCGGTTCCTCAGGTGTTCCTTGGCTTGTAGAGTCCCTGTGTCTTCATGTCATGTCTCTCTGTGCCCTTTTTACAAAGACATTGGATTAGGGTCTAACCTAATGACCTTGTCTTTACTTGACATTTGCAAAGACCCAATTTCCAAAGAAGGTCACATTCACAGGACGTGGGGATTAGGAAGTCAGTATCTTTTTTTTTTTTTTTTGCTTTTTAGGGCTGCAGGTGTGGCATGTGGAGGTTCCCAGGCTAGGGGTCAACTCAGAGCTATAGCCCCTGGCCTATGCCACAGCCACAGCAAGGCCAGATCCGAGCCACATCTACACCCTACACCACAGCTCATGGCAAACAGACCCTTAACCCACTCGGTGAAGCCAGGGATCGACCCCGTGGCCTCATGGATACTAGTTGGATCCGTTACCGCTGAGCCACAACGGGAACGCCAGGAAATCGCTATCTTCGTTAAGGCACCCAGTTCAACCCAGAACCGTGAGTAAGTGAAAAACTTAACTGAGCACCTCCCAGGACATGTCACGTCAGGCTTTACAAAGAAAGGGGAGAGGGAGTCTCGGGCTCTTTAGGTCCACGGAGGGGAAACAGCGGTCCCGGTGTCACCCCCGCTACCAGCGGCGGCAAGCAGCAGCTCTGGGAATTCTCCACGTGCCGTGCTGGTTAAACCCAGGGACGGTCTCGCTTCTCAAAGGTAAGGCAAACCACCCAGCACTTCACCCAAATGTATAAGTCTCACCCTTCTTTTTTCTTCAGAGCTTCCCTTGTTTCAGATAATTACATCGCCTCCGTTCCTGAGCTACATCGGCATCTCAGGAAACCGGTTATTCTTTCTGCCCCTTAAGGTCCCGAACGGATCACTGTATTATTCAATTCCTAGAAACTATGGTTTTGCAACCTGGGGTTTCATCAGTTTCTCCAAAATCCTCAAAGTGAAATGAATTTTATATCCAGTTAAATGTTTAAAACAAGCACAGGCCTCGGGGCACTTTCAGAGGGTGAGGTAATTCATGAACTCTAACAAATGACATTAGGATGTCCCAGCTCTCCGTGAGCTGGGAGTCTTGGTACTGAACAGCACGCCTGACCTCTGGAAGGAAAACCAACTCCCCCTGGTGACTAATTTACAACCAGGACGTAATTTCTCCCCCGGGAGCCTGTGGAGCAACGAAGTTCATTCTTGGTGTTCTCCCCAGGCTGCAGTGAACCAGGCAGGGGGTGACCGGGCGCACCCCTCCTGCAGGCAGCGCCCCCCCCCCAGGCTCCAGCAGGGGGTCTGGGGCAGGGGATTCTTCTCTAAAATGGCTCAGTCACTCAGGATAATTATTCCTGTCTCCAAACATCACAACTAAGCTAGTTTTTAAGCAATATTTTAAGCGAGACAAAAGTTCAGATTTCTAACAATCCAGTGGATAAAGAAGCCATAAGTGGAGTTCCCACTGTGTGTTAAGAACTTGACTAGTATTGATGAGGATGCAGGTTCGATCCCTGGCCTCCCTCAGTGCGTTAAGGATCCTGCATTGCTGCAAGCTGTGGTGTCGGTTGCAGATGCAGCTTGGATCTGGGGTGGCTGTGGCTGTGATGAAGGTGGCAGCTGTAGCTCGAATTCGACCCCTAGCCTCATCTGGAAACTTCCACATGTCACAGTTGCGGGCCTAAAAAGAAGAGAAGAAGCCATAAATGATGGTTACCCAGCAGTACTAAGATGAGGAAAGGGTCCCCGGCTGGTTTACCTCTCCCTTCTGGCCCAGCTGGCCTGTTCTCCTCCGTCCTTCAGGGTCAGCTGAGATGTCTTGAGACAGAGACCCTTCCCTGGCCCATCCTCGTCTTCATAATTCTTTATTACGTCACCCTCATTGGTTCCTTCACAGTCCTGCTATCTCTCCGTAATGGTCTGGTTAACTTGATCTACCCTCTCCATACCAATACTAGCTTCAGAAGACCTAAAGCCTGGGAGTTCCCATTGTGGCGCAGCGGAAAGGAATCCGTCTAGGAACAATGAGGTTTCAAGTTCGATCCCTGGCCTCACTCAGAGTTAAGGATCCAGCCTTATCATGAGCTGTGGTGTTGGTCTCAGATGCAGCTCAGGTCCTGCGTTGCTGTGGCTGGGGTGTAGGCCAGCAGCTGTAGCTCCGATTCGACCCCTAGCCTGGGAACCTCCGTATGTCACAAGTGCAGTCCTAAAAGAAGAAGAAAGAAAAGATTTATATATATATAAAAGAGAAAGACCTAAAGCCTGCCCACTCTCGTCTCTGCCTCGGCTCCAGTGTCTAATACCGTGCCTGGCCCCCATGCCTGGCCCCCAAGTAGGCGTTCAACAAATACATGGTGAATGATTCATGTTCTCAATGACAAGCAGGTGAACCTCTACCCTCAGGGCCCCTGTTGACCGGTATTCAAGGTGTACTACATATTGGAGGCTGGATCAAGCAATAAAATATTGACCTGCAAAATATTACTTCCCTGAATATTCACTCTGGCCTAAATAAACAGAAGGAGCCCTGAGGAATCATCCTGCAAGGCTGATTTAGTAGAATCATTGGCACTTGTGTAAAATTTTGGAGAATAATGTCCTCAGCACAGATGCTATTTTTAAGAACTTAACACCAGGAAAAACCTTCTGGGGCTGACTCTGTGGGAATGGGGCCCTTTTTGTGTCATGGGTGATGTATGAACTGATGGCTCATGAAAGGTGAAGCTCAGACCAAGTTATCGGACTTTTTCCTTCTGAGTTATAGCTCAGCAAGCAGACTTGACCGATTACAGTTACTGACACAGGCTGAGCAGTCTGTGGGCTTGTTTACATTACCAGAGAAAAGTGACAATATGGCCCAATTTAGTGCCTATGACCCAGAATAACTAAACAAATTCTCTTTCCAGTCCAAGTTGAGGTTCACCTAAGCTGGGCTGGATTTATGAGAAATAAATGCCAAAGAGATCCAATCAGTCTACAGCAATTGTTTGGGGCCAACTTGCTTATAAAAAGCCACAAATGAGGACACTCTAGCAGCTGAATAAGAAGAAATCTCTTTAAAATGATGCAGCTAGCCTTCTGGCGTCTGGAGCTCACGCGTGTTGGGGAAGGCTGGCTGCAGTAGCTAAGAAAGTTCACAGGGTCACCCGGAGCCACCTAACCAGTAAGCGCCTCCAGAGGCAGAAAGACTCAATAACTCAGAGTCCAGGAGGGCTTCTGCTCAGCTGTGGACTTTTAACGACAACATTCATCACCGCATATAGGGGTTTCAAGGACAAAGATCTTCTAGAAAAGGCAAGTTTACCTGGTCTGTGGGCAGGTCCCAAGATGGGGGTCCATGGGGCCAGAGGCACAGGACTTCCTCCCCCAAGAGCAAAAATAAATACCGGGGGCGGGGGGGGGGGACTGCACAAAAGAGCTAGGTCTTTTTTTTTTTTTTTAACTGCTACAACTTCTGTGTTAAAGGGAGTGGGAAAATTTCCAATAAAATCTGCCTCCCATCCTTTTGCAGAAATAAATTGTGTTTAGGTCCCCAAAGGGGTAGCATGCCTGCATCCATCTTCCCTTGGAGCAGTGTTTCCTCACCTTTGTGGGGGACAGGGGGCTGGGGAGCCTCATGAATGCTGGGGATCCTCTAACTGAAGAAATATAAAACAGTTTCAGGGGTCCATACACCCCATGTTAAGCTTGCTTGTGGACCCACTAGAGATACTTTATTATTGGAACCGAAGTGCGCTACTTTGGGGTCAAAACTGGAGGATGGGAGTTTCCATTGTGGCACAGCAGAAACAAACCCAACCAGTATCCATGAGGATGCGTGTCTGATCCCTGGCCTCACTCAGTGGGTTAAGGACCCAACGTTGCCATGAGCTGTGGTGTAGGTCGCAGACATGGCTCAGATCCGGCATTGCTGTGACGTGGTATAGGCCGGCAGCTATAGCTCCAATTCGACCCCAAGCCTGGGAACTTCCATATGATGCAGGTGTGGCCCTAAAAAGGGGGAAAAAAACTGGAGGATGTTGTCAAGAAGTGATTTTATAGAGGGAAAGATAGGAGAGAAAGTAAGAGAGATGTCCTTGGCTCTGTCCTCCCCAAAGCCTAGGTCTCCTGGTCCCATATGCAAAGGTTAAGATATGCCAATAACACACAGGAATGGCTTTGACAGGGAAATTGGGAAAATTCCCCTATCATCTGGCTACTGATGAAGTCCGGTCACCATGTGTGAATCCCCTCCCTCCTTCTGCAATTATAAGTGATTCAACAAGGTGTACAACTAAAAATAATAGCCAGGATAAGCACAGTGACCTCTGGGATAGGTGCTTTTCTGCCATAAACATTCAGAGATGGGTGTTATTACTGCTGTTTTACAGATGAAGCAAGAGACCACAAGGTTGGAGAAAATTAACATATTTAAAACCCCCTACATACATTATTTCATAAAAATTCCTTGTATTTTTTTTTTTTTTTGCTTTTTTTTAGGGCCACACCTGCAGCATGTGGAAGTTCCCAGGCTAAGGGCTGAATTGGAGCTGCAGCTGCCAGCCTACACCACAGAGAGAGCCAACACCAGATCTGAGCCATGTCTGTGACCTACACCACAGCTCATGGAAATGCCGTCTCCTTAACCCACTGAGAGAGGCCAGGGATCGAACTTGCATCATCACGGATACTAGTCGGGTTCATATCCCGACTGCTGAGCCACAATGGGAAATCGTATTTCATAAAAACGTGACAGCCCCAAGAGATGTATACTTAACATGCCAATTGTATTAATGAGAAAACTGGATTTAGAAAGTTTAGATATTTTTCCAGGGTCACGCAGTTTGCAAGAGACAGAGTGAGAAGATAAACATGGAAGTGGCTGGCTCCTAAGTCCCTCACCTCTCACTCAGCTGCACCAGCAGCTCGGGAACTCATCTTCTGCTCTAGCGGGAATAGTCCCATTCCAGGGCACACTCCAGATTCCCAGTCTTCTTAAGGCTCTCCCTCTGGGAACCGTCACCTCTCCCGGCTGGCTATCGGATCATCAGACGACCCATATATGACCTTGTTCCGTGTGTTCAGATGCCCTAGGAGAAGGTACTACTGGCTCTATTCTGTAAATAAGAAAAGTAGACTTAAAGAAATAGGGTGACTGACTCAAGGTCACAGAGCTGGGCCTCTGTCTTCAAAACTTTGTTCTTCTTATCACATCATTCATTTGGCTCCTGTAAGAAACTGAGGAATCCCTTTGAGCCGTCAATCTCTTAAATGAACATTGATTGTGCATTTGCCCCCCCCCCCCGGGTTTGGTGGGTTGGGCTTGTGCTAGCTTCCAGACCATTCATCCCCGCAGTACAATCCACCAGCTCCAAGATGCTTAGGTCCTCCAAAGGCCGACCAAATCAGAATGCATGGCCTCCATTTTTCTCAGAAGAAGGACTTAGGGCATATTGAGCCTCAGAAAAAATGAGCCTTCAATGCTAAAGCTGGAGCTGCTTGTGTAAAGTCCAGTGGACACGTCAGAGGGCACCCCAAGTTGCAGCTCTTAAAGACAGATGCAGAGCAGGACTTCTGCCGGACTAGGCGAGGCTTCCCTCTTGTTTTCAGCTAGTAGTCCAGCAGGAAGGGCAGTGGAGCATGGTGGTAAGGGGAATAAATTTGGCTTTTGTTTTGTTTTGTTTTGCTTTAGGGCCGCACTCGCGGCATATGGAAGTTCCCAGGCTAGGGGTCGAATCAGAGCCACAGCCGCAGGCCTACACCACAGCCACAGCAATGCCAGATCTTAGCCGCATCTGTGACCTATACCACAGCTCATGGCAATGCCAGATCCTTCACCCACTGAGTGAGGTCAGGGATGGAACCTGCATCCTCATGGATACGAGACAGATTCATTACCACCGAGCCATGAAGGGAACTCCGGGGGGATAAATTTGACACCAGGTTACCTGGCGACACTTCCTACAAGCTGGATCACCTTCAACAAATTACTTAACCTCTCCGGGCCTCAGCTTCCTCATCTGTACAATGGGGCATACATCATAGGGTTGTGAGGATTATAAAAGTTAACATTTGTGCAGCACTGGGGGAGTGCTGGTTAAATAAAAAATGCATCAACCTGGGGCGAGCTGCTGTGTCAGTGTGAGTATCTTTGACTCCGGGAGTGTGTCATTCTGTTGGCCAGAACGCTCTGCAGTCCGACAGAGTCTTAAAGGCCAAGTCTAGACCTTGGCATCCACAGAGGCAGAGGCTGGATGCCGACTTTCTCAGGCCTCCTGAATTGCAGCCCAAGTGGAGCCTGCCTTCTCTGTGAGCTAAGCAGTTGATGCAAACCTCAGCTCTTTTGGTATCTTCCAAGGGGTGGGCATATTTCAAGCACCTCTTCTCGCTAAGCCCCACAAAGCCCATCTTATCTTGAGGGAAAACTGGGGAGACGGGTACCTGTGTGGCCTGTGAAGCAGTGGTTTCAGGGCCCGCCGGAGCTGTGGTAGGTTCTGGGCCCCGTGTGCAGCCCTGGGGAGGCTGAGTGCTCTTTCCCAGAAGCCTGGACCGCCCCCCCCAACTCAGCACATGGGCTGTTCTCTCACTGACGGGCCTTACCCCAGGCGGGGTTCCTGACCACCTGGGGAAGGACTCTGCTTCCACGTTTGGGCAGCAAATGAGCATTTCCACCCTTGGCAGGGCAAGGTCGCAGCCTCGGATCACAGGTCCTGAACTAGTTCCAACTGCACTGAAATCTGGAGGGACCAGAGACCATACTCGCTTGCGCACGAGCCCAGGTCGCAAGGCAAAGAATTTCTTCAAGTGGAGCGTGACGCCAACCACGCGAACCGTGAGGGCTCGAACCGACCCTTCTCAGGCACGACCCCAGGTTCGTGCGTGCGCGCTGAACACGGGGGAAGTGTAACTGAGCGGGGCCCTGTGGGCTCCTGGGCACACAGACTTTTTGGGTCCTCTGTTTCTTGTTTTAGGGAATAAGCTTCAGCCTCCATGACCTTCCCTGAGTTCCAAAGTGTAGCTGCTCATCAGGGAAGGGAGGGGATGCAGAGAACCGAGAGAAGCAGTGCAGCCTTGGGGCAGGGTCCTGGTTCCTCCTCAAGGAATATGCATGACAATATCTTTGAGCCTTTCTGCAGAACTAAAACCCACAACAAATGGAAGAACTACTTGAGGAAGCATCTTCATTCGGGAAGAAGGAGGACCAGAACCAGTCCTGGGGCCACTAAACACCAGCTTTGAGAAACAATGCAAGCTTGCCTCTACCCCGATCCTTATCTGCAAGCCCTATTATCCACTCCCCAAACTATAAAACCATTAGACTTCTGTGACCCTCCTTTGCCTGGCAAAGGGCTATGGATCCGGCATTGCCATGGCTATGGCCTAAGCTGGCAGCTGCAGCTCTGATTCCACCCCTAGCCTGTGCCCCAGTTGTAGCTGTAAATTAAAAAAAATTTTAAATGAATAAATCCAGGAGTCCTCTTGTGGCACAGTGGTTTAAGGATCTGGCTTTGTCACTGCTGTAGCTCGGGTTACAGCTGTGGCACAGGTTCAATCCCTGGCCCAGGAACTTCCACATGCTACAAAAAAACAAACAAACCCAAGAAATGTTATTCTGTCTTCCAATGCCATAAACCACTATAATATAAGCTCCAGGTGGAGCGGGTTTTGCCTGTCTTTGATTTTTTTTTTTTTTTTATTCTGTCTTGTCAGTTTCAGAACCTGGAGCAGCCAGCCTGACATGCAGTAGGCAATAAATAAAAGGGTGTCAAATAAACAAAGCCTAAGACTCCTTAGATGTTTTTCCTAAACTGGAAGTCTGAGGGCACAGGATGGGGTCCCAAGATCTCTTTACGGATATGCTTCAGACACCTGGAAACTTCACACAAACCAGAACACCTTGTGCAACTTTAAAATATTTTTTTTTCCTTTTTTGTTTTTGAGGGCTGCACGTGCAGCATGTGGAAGTGAGGCAGGATAATAACTCAGGCAGTCAGGGGAGGAGCATGGGCTTCGATGCATTCTTTGATACAGCCATTGATTAACCTTTGTGGCTTAAGGGCTCCAGGGACTATTGCCCCCACAGGCCTTGTTTCCTATAGGGAGTGTACCTGTTTTACGTCCACGTGGACGTTAATTTCTAACCCACTTCTCAGCTGATAGAAAAGGAAAGAAAGGAGTGGTGGCTCTCAGTCTAATGAAGAGAAGGGAAAAGAAACCATTAAACTGGTGGGACATTTCCAGCTCTAAGACCCCTACTGGACAAGGACTGATACAGGTAACTGGACAAGGCCAACGGGAGAAAACCACATCTTTCTGGACCCCACGTGGTACCTCCATCTTTAAGGGATAAAAACCCCTATAGGACAGTAGAGAGGGGCTTCTTCTCCCCACCCCACCCCCGCCCAGTATGTCCTGGGAGCTGTTTGCTTTCCTGTAATAAAGACTTTGTACTTGCTGCCTTTATGTTCAAGAAGTTCAAGAAGTTCATTCTTTGGCTCCGTGAATAAGAACCGGGATTCTGGTAATATCTATCTGGCATCAGAAGTTCCCAGGCTAGCGGCTGAATCGGAGCTACAGCTGCCGGCTCACACCACAGCCACAGCAATGCAGGATCCGAGCAGCATCTGCCACCTACACCACAGCTCATGCCAATGCTGGAGCCTTAACCCACCTGGCGAGGCCGGGGATCAAACCTGCATCCTCATGGATACTAGTCAGGTTTGTTACTCCTGAGCCACAACTTTTTTTAAAAAGAAGTTTAATCCTGTTGCATTATATAGCTAATCAACACCTACCACATACGGAAAGGGGTTCAAGAAAATACAAGCACTGATCCCTACTCATAAGGAAATTTAACCTGGGGTGACAGGCAAAATAAATCCACGGAATAATGAAGACCATACAAGGTGGCAAATTCTGCCTGAGAAGTTTGAGGAAGGAGAAGCCAGAGCCCTGAATGAATCCCCCCTTTTTTTTAAAGTTATGCACTGAGCATTTTTTATGCTCTAAGTGATGTATGTCTAACATCCACAAGCCTCTGCACTTTTCCTACACGACTGAGAAAAATGGAGCTCAGAGAGGTTAAATCCCTCAAGTAACACAGGCAGGAAATGCCAGCAGAGCTGGCATCTGAGCCCACATCAGGATCATCCTCTTGCCTGTGATCTTACGATGTTTCCCCACGTGAAGGGTGGATGGGGTGAGTTCTGCTAACCTGGGAGGAAGGACCGGGCACAGCATGAGAAAAGCATGATACGCAACCAAAGGAAAGGACTTGTATTGAAAAGCAGAGAAGACTCAGGCTGTCCAGACAGAGGAAGTCGTCCGATTTGCACGGACCTTAGAGTCAGGTGGAATTTAAGTACTTATCTCTCCTTTCAGCCCCGTGTACTGCCACGTGTTTATAACAATACAGTTCTGAAGGCGCAGAGCAGAGAAGAGTGAAGGGAGAAATACTGTCGCTGTTACCAGCAGCGATAGCCGGGCTGTGAGCACAGATGGAAGGACAGCGCGGACAGGTCCCGCAGACAGCACACCGTCCCACGGGGCTCACGGGGGCTGTCACGCAGCCTGCCAACAAGATTTCGCAGGGAGCTTTTATTCACTACACCCCCGTCCCCAACCAACACGTGGCTCAGATTACAAAACACAGGCAGTGACCCCCCCAGCCAGCTACTTAGAACTCCCTCACTCATCCTTTCTGAAAGAGGTTTGAGGAAAAGGGAGAAAGTAGCATGAAAACCCACACAGGTATTTCATCACCTTTTCTCTTTCAACAATTTCCCTTCAGTTCCATTTTTTTTCTTTTATTACTCTTTTTCGGTTTACGGTGTCTTCCAAATGCTAAGCATCACTTTGCTTCTGTGAAGTTCAAACCCAAAGGTAAGCTTTTATTTTCCTAAGAAGACATATCAGTGAAAATCTGGAGGGTTTAAATTAAATGTCTAGACAATGTTCCAAAACAGGACTTAATCCCTAGTCTCTGTAGCTCTGACTCGGCAAGCTGCCCTTTAGGAAAGCACTCATTCCTGTATCTAACCATTGGCTCGATCCACAGGTATTTACTGAGCATCTACTATGTGCCAGGCACTGTCTGGGCTCTGGTGGCACCATGGTGACACGACCCTTGCTCTTCTGCAATTCAGTCTAATTGGTGAGAGAAAGAAAAAAAAGCAATGACACAGATGCTCTGGGAGGATAATTTTAAGGGCTTTGGCAATGCATAGAAGAGATTCCCTTTTTTTTCTTTCTTTCCTTTTTTTTTTCTTTTTAGGGCCACACCCGCGACATATGGAGGTTCCCAGGCTAGGGGTGGAATTGGAGCTGTAGCTGCCAACCAACATTGGCAGCTACAACGCCAGATCCAACGTTGGATCTCGCAATGCCAGATCCAAGCCCCGTCTGTGATGTACACCGCAGCTCACAGCAGCACTAGATCCTTGACCCCCTGATCGAGGCCAGGGATGGAACCTGCATCCTCAAGGTTACTAGTCGGGTTTGTTACTGCTGAGCCACGACTGGAACTTTAAGACTCCTATTTTTATGTTGGAGGTGATGCCAGACTGAAGTATTGTCCACAGTTTTTTACCCCTCCCGTGTCCAGACACTTGTCATGGTTTCATCATGGGAGTCCCTTGGCTATGTTCTTGACCACGTGACTTTGGTATGTGTGCAGAAGTCATAGTATGTCAGTTCTGAGTCTAGGACCTAAGAAGTGTCACACATTTCCACTTTCATTCATTTGTTTTTTGCTTTTTAGGGCCACACCCTTGGCATGTGGAGGTTCCCAGGCCAGGGGTCAAATCAGAACTGTAGCTGCCGGCCTACACCACAGCAACGTGGGATTTGAACCGTGTCTGCGACCTACACCACAGCTCACGGCAACTCTGGATCCTTAAGCCACTGAACGGGGCTGGGGATTGAACCCACAACCTCATGGTTACTGGCCAGATTCATTTTCACTGTGCCACAATGAGAACTCCCTCCACTTGCCTTCTTGCACATCTACCATGTCGATGAGAAGAATGAGGACCAGGGGCTCAACCACTGTTCCAAGGAAGAAGTGAGAGGAGTTCCCGTCATGGCTCAGTGGTTAACGAATCCGACTAAGAACCATGAGGTTGCGGGTTTGATCCCTGGCCTTGCTCAGTGGGTTAAGTATCTGGCGTTGCCGTGAGCTGTGGTGTAGGTTGCAGATGTGGCTCGGCTCCTGCGTTGCTGTGGCTGTGGCGAAGGCCGGCAGCTACAGCTCCTGTTAGACCCCTAGCCTGGGAACCTCCATATGCTGCGGGTGCGGCTCTAGATAAAGGCAAAAGGACAAAAACAAAAACAAAAAAAAACAACCAAACAAACAACCAAAAAAACCAAGGAAGAAGTGAGACATGGGAGCAGAACCTATCAGCTGAACAGCAATCAACCCATGGACTTCTGAGCAATAATCAATATTTATTGTTTTAAGCACTAAGTTTGGAGTGGTTTTTTATGCAGCAATATCAAGCCCTTGCAGAAACTGGTGCCTCAGTCAAATCTTAAAATACATGGTATTAGCTTTGGGCTAAGAAGGCAGATAGAAGCTGAAAAAAAAAATAGCAAGGACACTGTTATAAAGGCTAGGGAAGTGTGACCTATATTGTGCAGGGATAAAACATCTGGAAAAACTGTCACCTAAGTTAACTTGGGACATAGAAAATGTATCTAATGAACTTGAGAGTTGGGCAAGGAGACTGCCAGGCACAAGATGACAACCAGTAGCATGTTGCTTTCAGCTGTATATGAAATGGTACCGCTCAGAGAAGAACTGGTGAGACTGCAGGCAGAATGTAGAGGGCTCATAGAGAGCTCAGAACTAGCTGGGTTGGAAGATAAAGCTATTTTTCATTGCCAGGCTTTCCAGCCAGTTGAAGATGCTCAAACACTGTATAGCCTGGAGACAAAGATCAAACAAGGGGATGGCCATCAAAATATACCTTGGAAACAAAGACCAATCCCAGGCACTGCCAGTTAAGCCAAGTCCTCAGGGTTATCATCAAACTGTAGAAGTTAGGCACCTTTAGATGGTACAGTGCTCTCAAACTTGAGCATGCTCCACAGTCACCTAGAAGGCTTGTTCACAGACCCCTGGGCAGACCCCCAAAGGTTCTGAGTCAATAGATCCAGGGATTTGCACTCTGCTCTGTTCTGTGCTCAAGGAAGCTGACCCTGAGGACTGCATCGTGGGGGCTCCCTTGCCACTGGTTTCTGCTGGGTTTGGCCAGTAGGAGGTGCCAGTGGAGTCAGGACAACAGGAGGAGACGGATGGGACTATTTTCTGCCTCTCCCGCTTTGGTGCGGGCCCCGCCACAGCTCCCGGCCGCATTCCCAGCTGGACCACGGCTCTCCTGGCTCTCACTGGGCTTTGGGAACACGTGTCCTCCCAGGGCCCCTCGGCCTGAGAGGTAACATTCCAACAGTCCTGTGCTCAGGGGTTTCGCTCTCCCACATTCATTCCCTTAGCCCTGACCACACCTCCGACATCGCCTCCGCCTGAATGTCTTTATTTGAACCATCTACGGTGAGTTTATTTTCCTGTCAGGCCCAACGGAGTCACTGCCTTAACTCAGGTAGTGGTGATGGGAAGAGATAAAAGGAGATCCCTGGAAAGATAGC
Source organism: Catagonus wagneri (assembly GCA_004024745.2). NCBI lineage: Eukaryota > Metazoa > Chordata > Mammalia > Artiodactyla > Tayassuidae > Catagonus > Catagonus wagneri. The sequence goes on along the minus strand of PVHT021183710.1, from coordinate 24,733,437 downwards.
AGACGAACTTGACAGCAGAACTTGGACACGCAGGGGCAGGGAGAGAAGGACAGGTAGCAAAGAGTTGTGGGTGATGGCTAGATTCTTAGCCTAGACCTCTGGGTGGGCAGTGACGCCATCTCTGATCATTATCTTGGCGCTGCTTCTTGATGCCCGTGGATTTAAGACAAACCACAATTAGAATGACCATAACCTGAACATTAAAAATCGCCTTCTGCTGGCACATGACAGTCACTTTGAAAACATAGTTCGATGATTCACTTTTGCTTAAGAGTCAGGAACTCTCCAGGCCTATTTAAAAGGATTCTGAAAATATCTGTCCTCGATTAAATACCAGATACCACTTAGAGACCATGTCTGTTTTCAAGGGTTTCAGAGCAGTAATTAATCAGGGAAATGAAAAAGCACAGACCTCATCTTTTTATCCAATTAGAGAAAGCTCTGTAAGTCTAGGACACCAAACTGTTTGGTTTTGTCGAAATGCATTGTGATGAGTGACTGGTTTTATATCTTAGAAAATATCAATATTTACTTTAAACTTACAGCCAAATTAAAGAAAAACAGAGTTTATTAGTTAACTGTCCCAGAATACATAGAGACTGCTATTGGGTGGCTACCTCAGGGCACCGTGAATGAGGAGAGACTCCCTAGCCTTGTGCTTGCCTCCAGCTGGGAACAGTTCAGCTTCCCTCCCTCGGGTCCCGACCTTCTGTCTCCCATCCGTCATCCACGCGTAATGGGCTTGCTGCCACCTTTACCCTCTAGTGCCAGGCTGCCCCCCTTGCTCCAGATCTAGCACTGCTCCTCAACTACCCTAAACATACAGCTCCAAATATCAACTCCAGGAAGCCCTGACAGAGTGCCACCACTGGAATGCACTTCCTTTACTCAACTGTCGGAAGAGCTATTCTCGTACTTAATTTGAACTACCAAATTGCCAAGTAATTAAATAGCTAGAGTCTAACCAGGTCAGCTACAGATTCACAGTGGCCCTATTTCCCCACCAACTCCCATAAGGCACGAACAAGTCCCTAAAGCTTAGGCCTGGAAGGGGCAGTAGGCTACTTGTGGACAAGGAGGCTGAGGCCCTCAGTGGTTGGTGAACTCACAGTGTTCACCTCATGGCTCAGGGGTAACGAACCCAACTAGTATCCATGCAGATGTAGGTTCGATCCCTGCCCTCGGTTAATGATCCGGCATTGCTATGAGCCGCAGTGTAGGTCACAAACGTGGCTTGGATCTGGCGTTGCCTGGCTGTGGCGTAGGCTGACAGCTGCAGCTCCAATACAGCGCCTAGCCTGGAAACTTCCATATGCTGTGGGCGCAGCCCTAAAAAGCAAAAAAAAAGAAAGAACTAGAACTCGCCCTTGAGATTCCCAGTCCAAAGGTCTTTCATTCAACTCTCAGATGGGAAGCTGGGTGGGGTCTGTACTTTTGGTCACTAATTCACCTCCGTCTCAGCTGGACAGACCTGTCGTGGCGGAATTCCTGGGAATAATGAAGTACAAACAAAAAATATCATAACTACTTGAAATAAAATTGTCTGCTTTAGAGAGACTAAAACTCAACTGAAGGAGACAAAAATCTCCAAATAAAAACTTTAAAGGGGGGTGGGCAGATGCACTGAGGGTTTGGGATGGAAATGCTATCAAACTGAGTTGTGATGATTTTTGTACACCTATAACTGAAATAAAATTCATTAAGCAATGGGGAAAAAAAACTTTAAAAACACCCACACATACAAACAAATCCCACTTGCTTCACATTGTAAAAGCACAACATACTTACTGAGGATATTAAAGAAAATTAGAATAACCTATGATTGTATCACCCACAGACTTGTTAGCATTTTCCTGTTATTTCCTCCAAGTTTTTTAATCCATGCATGAAAAAAATATTTTAGCGTCATATATAAAGGAGAAAAGTAATTTCAATTTTGCAAATCCCAAATACATTGAAGATAATACTGTATATACTCTAAAGTTATAAAACAGAAAAAGGGAAAAGAGAGCCAGCATCTCAGTGTCAGTGGGTAAATGGGTTTTCTCTGAAGGAAGGTATTAGAGGGTACTTGCTAAATTGTGGCTATTCACATGAGATTCTATAAAAGTGTTCTTTAAGCCTCCAGACAGTCATTCTGGGCTAGGTCCTGGGCAGATGGATTGTAAATCCAAAAACACAGAGGGTCCCCAGGCTGAGGAAAGACATGGGGCCACCTTAACACAGATGCCCAGATTTCAGCGAGTTTTCTGATCACCAGCTCACGTAGGCATTTAGTTCTCTTCACGTGTAGGGTGGGACGCTCACCTGTGCCCAGGCAGCGTGCAGGTTTCCCTGATGAGAAGGTGGTCTGGGGTTAGGGCTAAGCGCAGCTTGGATTCAGATACCGGTTTTCCCCGCTCTCTGAAAGCAGAGCGTTCCTAGGAATCATTTCTCAACTCGCAATGGTGTGAAGCAAAGAAGCAATTACTTTAGGACACACCCTGCTAACAGATGCACATCAGTCGGGATAAAACACAGATGCTCAAACACAACCGTCCAAAACAGCGGTGGCTTGATGTCCAGCTTTGTTCCCGGGGAAGAAGGCTGGGGGTGGGTACCACTCTCTGCTGAGGGCGCGCTGCCTCTGTAGCTGCTCAGTGCAAAACAAACACTGAACACTGTCTTCCCTTTTTGGCTTTTTTCTTTAAACAAAAATCCTCTTCAGATTTCTTTTGGTTATCGAAAAAGGGTACTACTGTAGGTTTTTTGTAAAAGTGAAGTGGCATAAAGCACACTTGTACGGGCTCTGCCAGTTACCCTCTGTCTCGATGGAGGAAGTTATTTAATCCTTCTTTGTCTCTGTTAAAATAGGGACGATAAAAGTACCAGCGGTTGGGAGTTCCTGTTGTGGTTCAGTGGTTTAAGAACCCGACTAGTATCCATGAGGATGCAGGTTCCATCCCTGGCCTCACTCTGTGGGTTAAGGATCCGGTTTTGCTGTGAGCTGTGGTGTAGGTCGCAGACACTGCTTGGATCTGGTGTTGCTGTGGCTGTGGTGTAGGCTGGCAGCTGCAGCTACGATTGAACCCCTAGCCTGGGAACTTCCATATGCCTCGGGTACAGCCCTAAAAAGACAAAAAATAAATAAATAAACAAAAAGTACCAGCGGTCTTTGTTACTTGACCTTTAAAAGTAAGTGTGAATGTTAGGTGTGGGCAGAGTAAGGGAGCCTACAATTTCCAGCTGTTACCGTATTTACAGGGCACTCCCTCCACCCCATACACACACTCACTCCATGTCCCCTCCCCCCACATCTCATCTCCCAGGCACAGCCCTCCTCCATGGGGGACCTCAGTGGGGACTGGGATGAGGGATATCTTCCTGGGCCCTGAAACAGCCCTTCTTGGGTTTGGGGAAACACATCCGCTCCCTTAATCAGGCCCTTCAGTTGTTTGCTCGCTCCTTCTACTGGAGCTCAAGCTGGTGGGCACAGGGCCTGTCTCCTCTGAGCATCAGGACAACACCCCAACCCCCGCCAGAAGCCGGCACAGCCCTGTGTCTGTGTCTGGCATGGATTTCCACGCCACCTGCCCCTTTAGCTGGGCCCTCTTTACAGCAAACACCTGTACCTCGTGGCCTGAAGAGCAGGACGGTGTCCCCACCAAGCCAGCCCCTTCATTCTTCTCCTTCCCTTCTCTTCCCTCACCAGCACCCTACCCCCAAAACACCCTGAGCCCCCTCCTGAAACAACATCAACGCTAAAGGCCATAATGCATACCAGCTCATGCAAACAGAGACTGGTTGGGAGTGCAGATTATCACTTACGCATTGGAATTATCTAGAATGTCAGTGTGGGCCCAGCCACTTCACCCTATTAATATATATTGTCTCATTTAATCCATTTGGCACCCTATGAGTAAATTTTATTATTACCTTCACTTCACAGATGAGGCCAGAGAGGTTAAGTGATCTACTAAATGTCACACAGTGGTGAATAGCGGTGAATACCACACCCAGGCATGTTTTACTGAAAAATCCATGTTCATAGTTGCTAGCTAGGTGTATCATAGCTAATACGATCCAACTTCCTAATGGTTAAAATAAGAGCTCCTCAGAGCAATCAAATATTAAAATGTAATCAGATATTATCAAAGCATAGTTATACAAAGAATTCTGTGAAGTAAATAAAATATGAATCAATATATTTATCAAAAGTGATCAAATATAATTAGAATGGGTAATCAAATCAATCACGTATTAATATCATTAGCATTTTCAACACCTAATCATAGAGCACATAATCAAAATATAATGGCAAAAGGCGAAATAAGTCACTCTTGAGTTTCTCATCTAAAAATCCAACATTCTGATCCAACTAGAGCCAGGTCCAAACTCTAATGAATCTAGTGGGTACTGCTTGGGAACCTGCCTGATCCCACAAAGATCCCTTTAATCAGGGTGCCCTATAATTCATATTTTCCTTTTAGTTCAACTGGTCTCAAATTTTAAAGAATAATTATTAAGCCCTCCCCCCACCTTTTTTTGCAGAACTGATGCTAGATAGTGAAAATACAATAGCCCACAAAACATCATTTCTGGTCTCATGTTTTCTACTAGGAAAGACAAACATGTGGAAATTAAGCTACAGTAGGGACAAAATAAAATGCTATGGAAGCACAGATAAGAATCATTGCAGTTATTCTACTGCCACGTAACAAACCACCCCAAAACAGAGTGGCTTCAAACAACCACTGATTTTATTATAGCTTATGATTTTGTGGGTCACAGAGGCACTCGGTTGGGAGATTCTATTAATCATGGAGCTCACTCACTGGTATACATTTGGTGGGTGGGCTGGTCTGGTGGGCACACGACAGCCCAACCACGTGCCTGGCACATGAGCAAAGATGGCTAGAAGGCTGGGTCCAGCTGAGACTGTCCACCAAAGCTCCCACATGTGGCCTCTCCAACACGGTGGCCTTGGGTTTCTCACATGGCAGCTCAGGGCTCCAAAAGGGAAAGTTTCCAGCAACTAAGGTGGACGTCACATGGCCTCCCATGACCTAGACTGAGAAGTCACCTCCACCTGGGGTGAGCTGGCTGAAGAAGTCACCGGTTCACCCAGACTCAAGGGGAGGTGACACTGTCTCCTCCTCTCTGAGGAGCAAGTGAAAAAGAATTTGCAGCCTTCTTTTAAAATTACTTCCAGAACCAAAGCCAGTCTTTGGGGTCGGGAGAGGGATGCTTTCGGTGAAGGGTAAGTAGCTCGAAGAGAGAGGAGAGCGGGGTGAGGGAAGTTCTGCAAAGGCCCCTAAGACGAGAGACTGTGGATCGCTGAGGGAAGGGAAAGCCGCAGAGTAGGAAGTGAAGGATAGAATGGAGAAAGACCTGGCCCCAAAGGAGCTGCACACCGCCCCGTGACGCAAGTTCAGAATCCAGCACGGAGTAAATGCGAGTGAATGAACCAGTGAAGACAGAATAAATAAACTTATCGCAGACTAGGAGGAGTGTGATGGTTTGGTACAGTGCTTTCAGACTTTGAACAGACACCTCGGGAAGAAATATGTTGGGTATCACAACCTAATACACACAAGCATGTAGGTGTGTGTGTGTGTGTACACAACTGAAATGAAAGTTGTGTGACCTACACCACAGATCATGGCAACGAGGGATCCTTAACCCACTGAGTGGGGCCAGGGATCGAACCTGTGTCCTTATGGATGCTAGTCAGATTTGTTTCTGCTGAGCCATGATGGGAACTCCCTAATCCACTATTTTTTAAATGCTGGCCATAAGGCACTGAATTGTTTTAACCTTACCAACACCTACAGCCCCACAGCTTAAAAGACACTTGCCCAGAGCAAAGAGAAGAGTTTAAAGACAGAGGGTCAAATCAAGGCCTGATTCCAGTAAACATGATTTGAGCAAGACACTCTTATCTGCTTCACTTCTGTAATATGCGTTTCACAGTGTTGTTGTGAGGTAACAAAATGTGCCAAAAAAAAAAAAAATCACTGAGCGCTATAAAGCACAAATGATTAAGGTGTCCTCCATTTTCCTTCTTACTTTTTCCTGCAAATCTGACTTTCTGTGACTTTCAAGCTGGGGCTGGGGGTCTTTAGGAACTGGACAGGCAGAGGGTGCGGGCTGTTCCTTGCCTGTCAGACCCACTTTCCACCCCCACCCCCCGCCCTTTTCCGGGGCCCCTGGAGACTGACATGAATGGAGGCGTCACCCAGCCGCCCTGGTCTCTGGCTTCCCCTTTGGTTTCCCCAAAGGATGGGAAGAAAAAGAAATGGGACTTGGCCCTCCGCTTCCGCCCAGCTCCCGTCGCGTGGGTTCAGTAAAATGCCACCCCAGCTTCGTCAGGCTGGGGACAGTAACGGCTTCCACCGTTACCAGTTCTGGAGCTTCACCGTCCCTTGGTTTCCTTTAAGTAATCCCGGTAAGCAACGCCTTCGTGAAACCCGCCAAAGCCAGGCCTCCGAGTGGGCCACACGTCCCCGGGTGATCCTCACTGAAGAGGTTTTGTGAAAATGAGCCCAGGGCCCCCTGCATTTGTGGCCACAGAAACCAAGGGAGGGGATCAGAGGACTGGGGTGACACCACTGCTGGGCCTCCCAGACCTACCAAAGCACAGTCCCCGTGCAGGCCACCCTACACGGACTCTGATTTCAAAGCCAATGGTGAAGTCCACTCCTCCCCAAAGCCACACTCTCTCCCAGCTCTCAGCTATTCCCGAAGCTACTTTAGCCAGAGTGTTGGATCGGGTAATCAGAGAGTAAACACTTAACGATAGAGGAAACCCAGTGACATGAACGTGATTTGGTTTCCGGCGGCGTCAGACTTGGAGGGTCAGCTCTGTTGCACCCAGAATGAGTGTGACCTTGAGAAGGACAGGTGGGTGTGTGTGTGAATGTGTGTGTGCTGCACACGTGCATGCCTGTGTGTGAGAACGTGTGTGAAAGAAAATGCGAGTGTGTGTACGTGTTTGTGTGTGTGTGAGTGCGTGTTTGTGTGCGTGTGCGTGAGTGTGCACGCATTATAGAGCAGGGACAGCTTCACCCCTGATGATGAGAGAGAGCAAAGCCGAGCCGCCCAAGGGGAAGACAAGCAGAGAGTGACACAACTCTACCCCCTGCCCCAGGTGACCTTCTCCCCCATGAGGAACGACACTTCGCCTTTTCCTGGCCACCTGCTTCCCCTAAACACCCAGGACTCTGCGCCCCTCTCACCAGCCCCCAGCCCAGCAGCGGGGACTCGAAACTACCCCAGGTCGTGAGGCCCAGCGCGGACACTTGTTTCCTGCTGTTCTTTCCCTCCCTCCTTCCTTCCAAGTTCTTACCCTGACTGTCAGCTTTCAAGCACACTACCCTGAATATGCTCTACTAAACTAAAAGCAAGTCCATTTTCCAAAAGCTATTTTTGTTAAGCCCTTACTGGCAGGTGCCACGCTGGGCTGAATCTCAAATAGCAGTCATTTGCACACCACTTTATGAATTCCCCCATGTCTGAACCACCACTATTTTCTTCCTTTAAATCAACTAGTTTTTTAACTTCAACTTTGGTTTAGCCTCATTCTAAGCAGACACATCAGTGAAATCACGGATTTGGTACGTCTGGGATATTTTCTTTTTCTTATTAGACATTCAAATAAAAATATTTACAAAACTTCTAATACCATAAAATAAATATATTAAAAGGAAAAGATCTGTTACATCCTCCTTAAACTTGCTGTACATGTACCAAACTGGAGACATACTGCTAAAAGAGATTTCTTTAGAGGAGCAAGACACAGTCCTTGTAGTCACAAAGCTTTACATCAGGTGAGAAATAAAGGGGGAGGAAGAGCTCACAGGAGATGGACAGACGGTGAGCAAGGCCGACGGTAATTAAATCCCATAGCGTGCGGCAGAGTCGGGGAAGAAAATGAGAGGTCAGAGAAACAGAGGAGCCAGTCGGGGACAGGGGCTGCCTGGCGAGGAAGCATTAAGCAGCACTGATTTGCAGATGATGCTTAAAACCCTCCTAAGGCCCCCCCAAAGCTGCAGGACAAATGGTGAACTCAGCACACCCACCCCATCGCGAGTGGCATCTGTCCATCCTGTGGTCCAGCCTCCCAGAATTCTCCTGGAGAGTCTCTTTAACAACTGTTTGTTCCTCCAATACTTGGCCGTCCATCCCTCCCCAGGAGGCTGCACTCACTGCTCCCTCTGCCTGGAACTCTCCTGCACTTCTGTCTCCACACGTTTTTTTTTTTTTTTCTTTTTAGGGCTGCACTCGTGGTCTATGGAGATTCCCAGGCTAGGGGTCATATAGGAGTTACAGCTGCTGGCCTTCGCCACAGCCACAGCAACGCAGGAGCCAAGCCATGTCTGCGACCTCCACCACAGCCCACGGCAACGCCGGATCCTTAACGCACTGAGTGAGGCCAGGGATCGAACCCACATCCTCATGGATCCTAGTCGGGTTGGTTAACTGCTGCGCCATGAAGGGAACTCCCTTCTACCCAATTTCTATCCAACCTTTTAAACTCAGTTCAAATGTCCCCTCTTCTCTCACGACTGTGTGGAAATCATGATTGTGCAAATCAGAAGGCATCACTTCCTCTGGGTAGGAGCAGACCAGTGGCTGGAGGACAATAGTACTGGGTGAGCAAATGGCACCTTGTATGCATTAAATGCAACCCTTCCATGGGCGGATGCAGCCCTGTGCCAAGGTCTTCAGGCTGGATTTCTGCCCCCCTAGCTTGGCACCCTTGTGCAGTGCACATCCTGTGCAACATAAATGACAGACCTGCCTTCTCCCCACCACACAATTCAGGCAGAATCAGCTGTATCCCCATCTCCGTGTTTATTGATTTATTCAGGTTCCCCAACAGACAGTCAACAGCTGAAGGTATAAAGGGCCTCATCCATCTCTCTATCTCTGGTGAATGAGTGCCTATAAATTGCAGCAAAATAAATGTCTGCTGGGCAAATAATGATCAGTCAACAAATATATGTTGGAATGAATTTGAAATTGGAGTTTTAACTCCGTGCCTTCCCACATGGCCCGACAGATAGATTCTACTGCCTTCTCATAAAGTGTGGGCAGGAATACCTCCAAGTGGCCACAGCGTGCAATGCACAACAATGACAAATCTTCACTCGGGCAGATGAACCACCTGCCCTTCCCTCTAATCCAAAGGTTGACCAGTTGTTTAGGGAAAGGACTATTGCTGTGCCAACTACAGAATGTCATTCGCCATCTGGTTCCACGAGAATGAAGTTATTGGCCACTGCAGTCCCCAACCTTCAATGCACCCTGAGAGGATTTCAAGACAGACATCAGGAACGAGGCCCTCTGTGCTCTGGGGCAAAAAACAAAAAACAAACGAACAACAACAACAAAAGCACCAGCAGAACAAGCCTTCAGGTGGTTAGATATTTTCAAAAAAGGTTTTATGAGTCCAATTTCTTGTATCTTCTCATACCTAGAAAAGCACTAAAATCATTAACACAGACATCTGTTGCTCGTCACTAGCAGCAACCTTCCACTGAGCTGTCTGCCTGATTGCACGCACCCTCCTTCAGCAAAGTCTCATGTATGCTACCCCTCCACCCGACCCAGCGCCTTTGGAGTGATTGCTCAGAGCTATCTGAGAGGCTGTCTCCTGGGCGACAGTCAGGGAGCCCCAAATAAAACAACTCGGCTCTCACACTGGGCGTTGTTTTTCCATTGACCCCTGCCTAGTTCTATGCTACGCCTCTACGGGGAGCACACAGTTCATGTTCAATAATTACTGATGGAATAGATAAGTCAGAGTACGCACTCCTTGCCTATCCCATTACAAATATTTAAATAACGATGGGTAGAAGGATCTGGGTTCAGTAGACCCAGCACTGTGATAAAAGCAAAATTTACATGATGACTCAGATGTGAAAAGATAATCTCTTTAGTCGCTATGACTGTTCACATCGCAATCATGAGCCCCCTTTTCCTACTGAGGGTAGAAAAGAAACTTGAATTTGCAAATTACGGATAACTCAATCTCTTCTCATTTAAAAATGACCCTCTTAATTTAACTCCTTGTGTTAGGGGACCATGGACGGAAACTGCCCACCTTGGCCAAGCACGACAATAGCCGCTTACATGAGGTATCTCACAGCAGGAGGACCTGATAAGGCATGTGGTCCTTACCAGGATCCCTGACACTGGAATCCGTCTTGGCTGAGTGGTGTGCACACCACCAAGAAGCACCCTGGGCCAGACCAAGTACGGGCCGAGAAGATGATTGGCCAGAGACAAGCCGGGAATTAACCCCATTCCCATAAAACCAGAGCCTCTGAGCCACGTGGCAGAGCAGCTCTCCTGGGTCCCTTCCCTGCTGCTCTCCTCCCAGGCGCCCCCTCCCAATAAAATCCCTTGCTTTGCTAGCACGTGTGTCTCCTCAACCACTGCTGAATGTTAGACGCCTAAGACCCATTCTCGGGCCCTGGAAGGGATCCCCTTCCTGCAATAGTTGGAGTAAATATTCACGTGATTCCAACATTGTGTTTCCCCTCAGAGTCATATTCTTTCTCCAAACGTCCATCTCGGGTGCCTGGGGAAGCTCAGAGAGCCTCGTGGGGGACCCACAGTCCTCCCTGGCTCTGGCTATGATGCAGCTCTGTGCCCGTGGGTTCTCATCGAAGCCGATGCGTTCCACGAGGTCATCTTGAATATCACGTGGTGTGGCCCTCAACTGTTAGAGGCCCATTCTGAGCCCGGACTCTTCTTCATCCCTCTTCCCTAGCATCCTTGGACTTAGAGGTACCTGCACAGACTCCCGGGCTTCTCACCTTGCTCTCTCCCTCATCTAACTACACCCTGAGGGGCTCTGTGAGGCTCAAGCTTCATGCCGAACACAGCTCCTCAAAGGGGCTGACAGTTTTCCACGTAATCCTCGAGAGACAAAGAACCAGCGCTGCCCCACTAGGAGCCCACACCTCTCAGGACGTAGTTTAGCGCTCTCAGGGAATTTCAGGCTTCTCTCTTCCCCTCTCTCGTATCCCTTGTTTGACCCCCTGGCCCCCAAGGCTGGGAGGACCTTCCTTATGGCATATCCTGAGTAGCCTGTTTTTGGCTTAAAGATAAAACACTCTGTTTTATTTGAATTCTAAGGCATAACCTTTCTACTCTTTATATGCAAAAGAATCTTTTGTAATTGACAAATCCCTTTCTTCTCTCAATAAAGCCTGCCTTTCAAGACTGTTGCTTCATTATGGAATTCAAGACCCTATTTTAAAGTCAAAGCTGAACAGTGATGCCGTCTTTATTTTTGGACTCCAGCTAAGGAGCTTCTGGCTGAATACAGGGAAGACCCCATTCAAGGCGGGTGAATAAGAGACAAGACATTCATATAATCCAACAAGCAGAATCTCTGTTACATCGGCAATTTTGACTATTCAAGTCATAAAACCTTCACAGTCTGCTGCCTCTGCAACCCTCGCTGAGAGAGCAAAAGGTCAGGTGGCCCCAAACCCCTGTTCAGATGTAATTGGACCAAATCCCTTTCCAGCCAGCCTCTACTAGCTGCTCACAGGCTCATCAGTAGTTCTCGTGAATGTGAACCAAAGACGTGGAGATGAGAGCCAGACCACAGTGGATAGTGGTCCCTGGACATCAGGTAGAGTCAAGGCCAAAGTCGGCACCGTGGCAAGATACAACTGCAGGCACTTGCCCCAGAAGCAGAAGGAGGTGGAGGAAGAATGGAGCTTAAGAAAAGGAAAGCCTAAGACCGCGTGATCCTGAAACTGACAACACTTATGACTTGAACCCAGCCAGAACCCAGAATGGGACGTGAAGTCACATGGCCGGATTCAAATCCAGCCTAAACCCAGACTGGGACTTGAACCCATGTTTTTTATTTATTTTGCTTTTTAGTGCTGTACCTGTGGCATATGGAAATTACCAGGCTGGTCAAATCAGAGCTGTAGCTACCGGCTACAGTAACCTGGGATCCAAGCCACATCTGACCTACAGCTCATGGCAATGCCAGATCCTTAACCCACTGAGCGAGGCCAGGAATCGAACTCACATCCTCAGGGATTCGTTTCCGCTGCACCACAACCGGAACTCCGGTTTTAAAACCAGAATCACTCACCCGGTGTCTGGACTTACTGAGGTTCAGTTTCTTTGTGCCTCAGCACAGAAGGAATTCAGCGAGAGACAGAGTGATAGGCAAGAAGTAGATTTATAAGGCGGGATGCTTGAGAGAGATGCAAGAAGGCAGGAAAGGAGGCTCTGCCCCGAGGACTAGGTGGGGTACAGTTTCATAATCCAAGGGCAGTGCGGAGTGGGAAAAGATCGCCTCTTCCTCTTTCTTGAGTAGCAGCTCCTCCTTCATATCCAGTAAGAGAGTATTTGACCCTGTAAGGTCAAAACTAGGACTGTCAAGTGCTTATTCAAATCAGCAGAAGGGAGGTCCTTTAAACTCCTGCCCTTGGTCCTAAGGGTAATGACCTGAGGCATATCATGCTTTTATTTGTGGGAAGCCTGCTTCATTCTGATGGTTTTCTTGATCGATTACTAACTTACAGTGGTCTCCCAGAGTCCCCTACGTTTCCCTCTCTATTTACGGTCCCCTATTGGGACTTTCACAACTACCTGTGGAATTATCCTACCCCACTGCTGTCAGTCCTAGCAGGTGAGACATGGCCTGCGTGGCTCTTTCTTAACTTCCCAGGTCCACTGAGGCTGGCTGTACTTGGTTTGCAAGAGATTCCGTTCCCCCATACTTTCCACAGAGCTATATGGATGAATGCTGGTCCCTTACCAAGATCCCTGACTGGGACACTGGGAAAGGATATAGGCATAGTGAGTGAGTGAGAACATAAGTGCAGAACATGCTTCTGAAGGTGTCAGAGACCCTGGAGCCCTTCGCCTTACCAAATTATTACTTCTTGAGCCACCTTTGAGAGCTCTGGGTTCAGAACTCAAACACCGAAATCCAGGCAAACTGCTTTCCAGAAGCTAAACAGAACTCACTGTGCTTTCTTAAGGGTCTAGATGACAGAGGTTTGCCAAAAACTGGCTTCCCAAACATTACTAGCACAACCTGTTGAGAAGACAGAGCTGCATTTATTGCTTCCACACGAAGGAAGAGTGTCAGCCTGTCAGGCTGTGGCAGTATCTCTGAGGGAGCAAGGCACAGTAAGAATTTACTAAGAATTGGAATTTTGATTTGAGGCAGGTCTTCCAAAGCCAAGAGTTTGTTAGGATTAGGTAAGGATCATGATAGGCCAGTCCAGAACTGATGGAAATGGCAAAGAGAATTCTGAGGCAAAGGATGCAGACTCAGGTACAAGCTGTCTGTTGACGTTTTCCATTGAAGAGTCGGGAGGACCCTTCGGGAACGGTCCTGTGATGAACAATCAATCCACTTGCTGGATGGGAGACTCCTGGGAAAATAAAGTCATGCTAGAGAGAGGCAGGGGAGTAGTACAATGTCACGTTCATGGAGATAAGAAAGTGTGGGTCCAGTGCTCAGCTGACTGTGGAGGTTGAGTTTCGGGTCTGAGGTAGATAAGAAGACTGAGCTTTGCTCTAGATGGGCTTGACTGTTCAGACAGCACTACCAGGCATCCTCATGGGAGCCTTTCCAGCTTCTGAGGGCAAACCCCACGTCCACAGGGTTAAGGACAGACCAGAAGGCAAGGACAACATAGGAAGGGGCGTCCAACTCCGACTTTGAGTCAGTGAGGCTTCTTAGAGGAAGAAGCACCCAAGCTGAGACCTAAACATGAAATACACCAGGCAAGCAAAGAACAATGTATGCCGGTGTTGGGGGTGCGTTCCAGGTGGAACGGACAGCACGGACCTGGAAGTGAAAGAGATTAAGAGTGCACTGGAGAGCAGGGCTGAGGTTCTGGATCATGAAGAATCTTGTCAACTGCATGTGCTAAGGAGTCTGGGCTTTTTCTGGAAGGCAACAGGGAGCCACTGAAGACTTTTAGGTGGAAAAGAAAATCATGATCCTTATACATTTTTAAAGGATCGTTCCGGTTGCTGGAGAATGGTTGTGGGAAGGGCATGCCTAAGGTAGGGAAAACAATCACACCATTTACAGTGTTGAAGTCACATTGACTTATTTTTATGTTTCTCCTCACTTTGGAACCTGCAGTCGTAGACCTCAAGGGTTGAAAAGAACCCTTAAACATCATCCAGACCAGTTCTTCTCTTGCAAATTAGACTGCAGATCCACAGTGACTCACCCCTCTCGCTGACCCTAGGCTTGGAGGGAAGGGGGCAGAGCGGGTGGCGGGGCTGAGAGGCATCTGTCACTGGGGAGGCTGAGAGGCAGGGCAGATCTTGGGAACAACATTCTGGTCCACCCACTCCTCCACCCCCCCAGCAGTGATTGACTTCCCTCTACGCTCGTCTGATCCAAGTAAAACACACGCCTTTCAAAACATGGAGAAATGTGTACCCAGAATGTGCTTCAACAACTCAAAAGCCAATTATGGTCCATCTAACTAACCAAAGCTGATTTCCTCCGGTGGCCAAGCGAAGGTCAAAGGGCCATTCCTGAGGATTTCCACAGAATGCGCCAGAACAGGAAGTTCCCGGTGTGTCCCCAGGGCCGACAGCTCAACTGCTGAAGAGCTAAGCAGTTGAACCTTTTAATTTCCCTCCTTCTCCTGATAATTATAAATATGACACAGCAGTGAACTTCAGCAAACTCCCTTAGAGGTGAGGATTCAGGATTCGTTCACAAAGGAAACAAAAAGAAATTGTCCATATTTTACATTCCCACATGTGCATGATTTTCACTGGTGCCAATCTGGAAAAGACAAAGCGGTATTATTTGCTGATGAAAAAAAAAATGTGCACATCCACATTCATCTATTTACACAAATTCCGTTTTGCAGTCCGTGCTCCTTGGCCAGCTCTTGACTCATGGAGAAGCTGTGAGTGCCCTCTAGAGGAATTTTGGCTCCATTGCGGCTACCACAGATACATTAGAGGTGCTCTCTGCGGGGATGAATTCCGGAGAGCGTCGGTTTCCCAGAATATGTGTGCAAAGCTTAGTCCCAATTTCGGCTTCTCTTTTTATGCATGTGTTTTGTAATTCAGAGTTGAAGCCAGTGCTGCTGATCATAGTAAGAGATGGGCCGGAGGAAGTTTACTGAGCATTATTAACCATTGTGAAGACGCTTCTCTCTGCTGGGACCACCCCAGAGCAGAGGACAGCTAGGTCCCTGCTGAGGAATTCAACCAGGAAAAAGCCTTGCAAGTACACAGCGTGGACTGTCCTCACTTCCGTGCTGGCATGAGCTATCATTGCCCAAAAAGTGAATCTCTGAAACCCCTACAAGACCACCTCACTCCCCTTACTCTGATGTTGCACAAACCACGGCAGAGGACCAATCAATGCCATTTAGTAGCAATGCCACCAGCTACCCAAAGGACCCTGGGCAAGTTCGGTACCTTCTTAAAATAAAGGCTGAGGATAATCCTGGAAAGAGCACCAACAGCTTTGGGGTTAGAAAGGCTTAAGTCAATAATATCTTGATATATATGCTTTTTAAACATTGTTCTGCTTGAATACGATGCTGAATTTTGAGAACAACTGAATGACAGCAAAGTGTGAAAATACACTTCAAATACATGAGAAGTTCTTAATGTATGCTGTGATTGGGAACTACGTGTTATCTGGAAGTAATTCATGTTTTCATGGAGAAAATGAAATTGTTTTTTACTTAGGGAGAGTGCCTCTTGTTTGTGTTAACACACTAAAAATATTTTAAGAGAGATTCCTGGTGATTTGTCTTAATAAAATACTGAGTAAAATTTCAGTAAATTGAACGGAAATCATATGGGGAAAATGAATCTTGAATTGACTTGGTTTGAATTGTGGAACATTTAAAAAATAATATTAGGTATCTAGATAATTCAGAGGTAGCAGTTGCTTCCAACTATGTCAAGTCCTGGATCTGTCAGTGCTGCCTCTTGATGTGAAATGAGCAGGTTCTGGAGCCAGAAAACCCTGGATTCAGTGCTGCTTGAGGGTACAGATTCGGGTGCAAAAACAAGAAATGAACTTTCTCTAATTTAGCTTAATTTCTGTAATGAGCTCCCGGTCCACCAGGGGGCAGAAACGTGACCTGAGTCTATTAACAGTTTCTCCACGTTGGCAGCTGATGGCGGAGAGGGGATTGTGTGACGTCACAGCAGCCTGCTGGTGGCTGGTCTTCGTCATTACCCTTGCCCACTGGCACAGCCACTGAGCCTTCCCCTCCAGTGTTCAAGTGCATCACTACACAGTCACTGTGTTGGTTAGGGACTCGGACCCAGGTGATTCAAAACAGGCCATTTACCTTTACCCAAGCAGGAGGCCAGCGATAAAGCAATGAGGACAAACACAGATACCACAGGCATGCTCTCCCGAGCCCTTCCCTATACAAATGAGGCATGTTCATCGGAATACTTCCCTATAGCCTATTTCCTATATGAAAAAGGCACGGCCGCACAGAATCGATCATACAGAGATCAAACAACACTCAGCCCTTATGCATGGCTCAGGGGGGCTGGGACAGGAAAAATTAGTGGGCCTGGGGCATAAATGGAGTCCCCAAACACGTCCACTGTATGAGGATATAAGGAAACAGCCAGCTGCAGCCAGGACCAGTCCCTACCCCAGGGCGGCCTGTTCTCTCCGAGGGTGTAAATAAAACCTGCTGTACATGGCTGCAAACTTGACTTCTGATTGTGATCTAGAGACAACCAGCAGCATGAGCATTTTTCGCTCACTAAGGGAGACGGACTGGGAATGGCCCATTAAGACTGCCCTATCAAAGAGCTGTGACCTTCCAGCTAAGGTGCAGTTGTATCCTGCGCCTTCCCCTCCAGTGTTCAAGTGCATCACTACACAGCCACTGTGTTGGTTAGGGACTCGGACCTGGGTGATTCAAAACAGGCCATTTACCTTTACCAAAACGGAACACTCCTGCCTGGAGAGACTGGCTGCCTCTGTCCCTGTGCAGCGAGACCGCTGGCTCCATCCTGGTGCCTCCGCCCGGAACAGCCTCCCCGCGGACTGCCTGCACCTCCAAATCCTTGTTGTGTGTGGGCAGGAATCGAGAGCAACAACAGCACGGAGAGACCCAACGACTGCAGACTTCCTCCGTGGTCCCGGAGACCCCCTCCTTCCGGTCAGGTCCGCACCGGCCGGACCTGTGCTTCTCCTCCGCATGGGAACTCGCTCTGCTGCTGGGGAGCTCAGCCAGGCGGCCCCAGTTGCAGCTGCCAAGGCACACCACAGCCACGCTCCTGGGGGTCCCAGCCTCACTTGGGATGGGGGTGCTCTGCACTTGCATCCTGCCCCCCAAAACTAGGAGGGCCCTTATTTTCCCCTGATCCTCACCCTCACCCCACCAGGAAGATGAGGCATAAGGTCCTTTCTTTCTCGGGCACCCACAGCGTTTCCTCACCTGCACTCCTTCTCCAGCTCTCCCCACGCCAGCTGTCACGGTTGATTTTATGGGTCGACTTGACCGGACTAGGAGATGCCCAGAAATCCAAGGAAGCATGATTTCTGGGTGTGTCTGGGAGTGCCTCCTGAGGAGCTCAGTATTCATTTATTTTTATTTTTTGCTTTTTAGGGCCACACCTGTGGCATACGGAGGTTCCCAGGCTAGGGGTCGAATCGGAGCTGTAGCCGCCGGCCTACACCACAGCCACAGCAACACGGGATCCGAGCCGCGTCTGCAACCTACACCACAGCTCACGGCAACGCCGGATCCTTAACCCACTGAGCAAGGCCAGGGATCGAACCTGCAACCTCATGGTTCCTAGTCGGATTCATGAACGGCTGCACCACGTCGGGAACTCTGAGCTCAGCATTTGACTCAGTGGACTGAGTCAAGAAGATCAGCCTCACCATTGTAGGTGGCGCCCTGGTCCCTGGAGGCCTGAAGAGAATGAAGAGGCAGAGGTGGGGGGAGGGCACCGCTCTGCTGGAGCCGAGACACCCACCTTCTCCTCTGGGACATCAACACTCCTGGTTCTTGGACCTTCAGATTCAGATTGAGATTCACACAACTGGCTTTCCCGGTGTTCACGTCTTTGGGCTTGGACTAGAATTATACCACTGGCTTTCTAGGCCCTCCAGCTTGCAGACTGCAGGTCATGGGACTTCTCAGCCCCCATAATCGCTGAACCAATTCCTAGAATAAATATCTATCTATCTATCATCTATCTATCTCTATCTTTTATCTCTATATCCTACTGGTTCTGTTTCTCTGGAGAACCTTAACTAATTCACCCAGAGAATCTGCACCTGGCCAGGGAGGACTGCCCTGAGTCATCGAGGCTGTCTATGCTCTGAGACCCCTGACCAGTTCCTGTAAAACCCTTTCCTGAAGAATGTACATGGTGGCAGGGAACTTAGGTGCTGCAGGAATTGATGGAAGGATCAAGAAACACTGAGGGGGCGTTCCCATTGAGGCTCAGCAGAAATGAATCTGACTAGCATCCGTGAGGACGCAGGTCTGATCCCTGGCCCCACTCAGTGGGTTAAGGATCCAGCGTTTCCATGAGCTGTGGTGCAGGTAGGTTGCAAACACGGCTCAGATCTGGCATTGCTGTGGCTGTGGTATAGACCAGAGACTACGACTCCAATTTGACCCCCAGCCTGGGAAGCTCCATATGCTGTGGGTACGGCACTAAAAAGACAAAAAGAAAAAGAAACACTGGGGGGGGGGATATGTAACAGCTCTGAAACTTACTGTGAAATGTAGGTGAGCCCCTTGTTGTCTCTGAGCCTCAGTTCCCTCATCAGTGAGAAGGGAAAGAGGTTTCTATCACACAGGGTTGTGCGAAGGGTAGACAGGAAACTCCCAGCTCAGCACCATCCCCACTGCCTGCCCAGCCTCCGCTCCTCCTGTCAGCACCCATGGAGGGCAAAGAGGGCGCCAGTTGGTGTGTCCGGAGCGCCCGCTCTCCAATAAAGAGAAAAGGCTAAAGGAAGGGTACAGAGACATGCCTAGGGGACCACACGGCTGGCAGAGGAGGCTTGGGACACGGGAGAAAGAGGAGCACACGTGGGAAAAAGAAGAACAAAGGTGCAGAACGACCAGAGTGATTTCAGCTACACGTGACAGTCATTATCTCGGGAAGATGGCTCCAGAGTCCTGCTCAGCCAAACCCTACCACCTAGTTAGTGACCCCTGAAGCCTCAGGGACAAGGTTTAGAAGACAGATCATGGCCCCACAGAACTCACCCCGGCTCCTAAAGCCTCACTTTTTTTTTTTCTTTTTCGGGCCACACCCGCAGCATATGGAAGTTCCCAGGCTAGGGGTCAAATCAGAGCTACAGCTGCCAGCCTACACCACAGCCAAAGCAACACTGGATCCCAGCTACACCTATGACCTACACCACAGCTTGCGGCAATGCTTCTTAATGCACTGAGTGACACCAGGGATCTAACCCGCATCCTCAGACACTATGTCAGGTTCTTAACCCTCTGAGCCACAATGGGAACTCCTGAAGTTTCACTTCTGTCAGCTGCTGGGCAAAGACCCAAAATGGGGCTTCTCTGATTTTCTAATCCGGTCCAGTTGTCCACCTTCACGAAACTCTGCCATACATTTCACAATTTCCTTCCCCAAGTCTGTTTTACTTTTAAATGAGACTTCTTTGATTTCATATATCTTTAGCAACACTATCTCACCCAGCCAATTAGATGGTAATTAAAGAATTTCCCCAAACTTTGGTTCCTTGATGTCAGATAGCCATTTGTTTTTCTCCGATGCATCTATTAGCCTATTATTTCCCTTTAGCCTATTTGTACACAGCACTCTACTTCTCTAGACTTTCAAATTACTGATTTTTATGCTTTTTCCTTAGCACTTAATGCAGTTCATAAATTTTACTCTAAAAGTTGCGGCATAAATCACGCTAAAAGCCCAAGTTGCTGAGGAAAAGTAGCAGCAAATCAAGCTTGGAATATCAAGCCACCAGCATCAATTATCAATTCTATATTCTCACACTTCAAATTAAGTTTTTTTTCCCCTGTTGTTTAAATATAATTTAAAGTTTTCTTACAACTTTCCCTGACTTTATTATATCAAGGCCCAAACTAAAAAAGAAAAGAAACAAAATATTCACTTGGGTTTTGTTACTTCAGTACTGGACTTTTTGAGGTATATGCATAAGAATCACCTCAGAATAGACGCAAACAAATGAAAAAAGATGCCCCTGAGGAACGATTGTTCACTCCTGGCTGAGGCAAAAGCTTTTAAGTTCAAAGTGTTCCTGAAGGAAAAAAAAAGTATATATATATACACATATATGACCCTGTACATGATTTAGGTTGATGACAGTAGCATTTGAGGTGACATGTGGCTGACAAAAAGCAAACCATTGGTGCCTCCGGGTAACACAGCCAACCTCTTGCTGACACCAGCCCACACAATCCTAACCAAGTGGCCCCGATTACATTCCACAGTGGCGGTTTGGTCACATTTTCAAGAGCAGACGAACAAGCTGCAGGGAGCTGCTCAACGTGGATATATATATATTTTCTATCGGTAAATAAATATTCCACCCGTGAGATGCAGAGCATTCACATGAAAGGACAGTGACCGCTCGGCGGTTCCCTTTAAAAGCCAGAGGATTTCTCTTAGACAACATAATAATAATAATAATCGGCACTTTTCATCCTCAAAGCAGTTTTTGCACATTAACTAATCAATCTGTCCAACATCTGTGTGAGGTGGATGAAGAGGGATCATTATTTCCATCAGAGAGCGAGAAACGACGAAAAAAGTTGCGTGGCGGAGGCTCAGCAGAGGGCAGGAAAATCCTGGCCTGAAAATCAGGGGGTCCCACTCGGAGAGCAGACTGGCTTTGGGACTAGAAGCCGGGAGAAGAGAGGCTGCAGGATCAGTTCGGAGGACACTGCGATCATTCCAGCGAGACACGTGCGTTCCACGTGATGGGGAAGGTGGTAAAAACTAAAAAGAGCTGCCGGCATGCTACGGGGACCAGCAGACCCTAGCAAGACAGCAGACTTCCATTTATTAACTCACTAGCGGATGCATTATTTGACTCAGTTCCTCAGTGTCTCGCTCATCATGTGTTGGCCAAACCGTGGAATTTATCCGACTACCATGTATTAGGTATCTGCCAGGAACAACTGTGTTAGGTTTCGTCTAGGGAGATACTAAATGAAAAAGACGCTGCCTTGATCTTAAGTTCTTAATCTCTGACAATGAGATAAAAAGAGCTGGCCCCTCCAACACAGAGATCACTGACCGCTCTCAACCTCGCCTCTCGGCCTCTCGGCAGCGGTCCCATCCTCCTTATCACCATCTCTGTGACTGCCCCTGCTCTGATCCCTGTCATTTCTGGCTACAGGCCCCTGTCCTCAGAGTCTCCTTCTGTTTTGTTGCTAGAGTATTTTTTGAAACTTCAGATGTGATGCTAATGCTCTCTTGCTTTCAGGCCTTCAGTTATGGTCCCCTGTCTTCCAGAATAAAGCCCTAACAAAGCCCTTCCTGTGCAGACTGGTGCCACTTTCTCCAGGCTCATTTTTCTTGTTCCTCACACTTCAGCAATAGGGACATATTTTCAGTTCCCTGAACACAATATGCTGAATTTGTTTGGTTTGATTTAGTTTGGGGGTGTTTGTTTTTGCTTCTCTGACTTCGTACCTGTTTTTCTCTCTGCCTAAAATGCTCTTCACCGGACGTCCCCCACCTGGCCTCTGATCTGCTGTCCTATAGCTCCTCCTTGAACTCTTCCCTCAAGAGCAGAGTTCCCTGACCTTCCCCGGCAGAGTTCAGCACGCTCCTTGTGGGACCAGGTGAACTTACACCCGCTGGTCCTAACGTTACATCAGTCCTTACTATCTGAGGACTGATATGAACCTTTTCTTTTCTTTTTTTTTGCTTTTTAGGGCCGCACCTGTGGCATATGGAAGTTCCCAGGCTAGGGGTGGAATCGGAGCTATAGCTGCTGGCCTACACCACAGCCATAACCAATGCCCGATCCGAGCCACATCTGCAACCTACACCACAGTTCATGGCAATGCCAGATCTTTAACCCACCGATGGAGGCCAGGGATCGAACCCGCATCCTTATGGATCCTAGTCGGGTTTGTTAACCGCCGAGCCATGAAAGGAACTTCCATATGTACATTTGCTGCAATAACTTGCAAAAATGTTTACCCATTAAGTGTCTAACCAAATCAGAAACCCGCCACAATAAATCTGCATATTTAGGTTGCACAGAAACACAGGCAAGAGGGAGTGGAGTGCCCTGTGGTCATGCATCAGCTGTTCTCTCTTAGGAGGGATTCCTCTGTCTCCTCTCGCCTCTCTGTGTTTGTCTCTAAAAGAATGACCCTACATAGAAGGTGTCCTCTGGGGTTCAAGGGTGCAGTCCCTTTGGTCTCCAGAGCCAGGTGCTCTGGGGGTGTCCCCTATGTGGGCTACGTGTGCCCTCCTGTTGTAGCTGGGCTGCAACTGCCGCAGGAGTGCTGACGTGCAGGACTGGCCCCTGGCATGACCAACTGCCAGGCCCAGCCACAACTGCTGTGGTGTGCTGGCGTGTGGGGCTGGACATGGAGAGCAGCCACTTTGCAGGGACACCATTGCCAGACAGAGCTGCCTGCCACGTTGGGTGGGGCAAGAGGTGTTCATAGGGGCCAGCTGGGGTGTGCAGGTTGGGTATACTGCACAGAAGCACAAGGAGTTCATTAAGTGCTAAAAAAAATTAGATGATCAGTGCTTAAGATGCTTTATATATAAATCAGAACTCTTTACTGGATAGCTGTACAGGTGTTTGCAAGTGTTCTGAGAGATTTCTGGAGAAACTGATTGTGGGTTTTGGATGGGATGAGGACACAAGTTAAAACAATAGAGTATACTGAAATATATTTTATCTGAAAATATGCAATCCAGCACACTGAAGATTAAATTCGGATGATGAGGGTATCTACATTTGCTTGCACAGCTGTCCTTTTTTCCCTCCAAGACTGAGTTCCTGAGCCAGGGATTTGTGTTTTATTTATCTGTGTACCTCCAGACACAAACACAATGTCTGCTACTTAGTAAATGTATAACGGATGAAAAGATGGATGGCTGAACGGGCGGATGGTTGGATGGATGGATGGATGGATGGATGGGTATTCCGATTACAATATTACTATGCATTCCCCCTGGAATCCACCAATGGACTCTGAGCCTCATTCTACTCTCAGACAGCCAAGCATGTGACTTTTTTTCTTCTTTATGGCATGATGGTGACGCAAAAAGAAAAGGAAGACCTTAGAAGGCTATTTTGAGATATTAAATAAATATGAGTGACAACAATTGCGGACAACTGAATAGAAACAGAAGCAGAATTCCAGACCTATCACATTCACCCTTGATCCTGTTTTTTGCACTTGATCCATTTTAGAGTGAGGTAGATTCTTCCAAGAAGAACCGCCCTCCTTCAGGAAGAAAAAGTCAAAAGGGCTCCTTTCCAAAAACCGCCCCCATTAGAAGGATTTCTCTTTGTATTATCAATTTCCCAAACAGGAATCATGTCTGCTCCCTGCTCAGGATTGCCTCTGCAGCCCCCTAGAGGTTTTGAAGCTCTGTTAGTTAAGCCTGTAAAACAATAATCATGAAGCCACAGGCCACGCTGCATTCTCCATCAACTGAGTATTTATAGACAAAAATAAAAAGATTCCCTAAGGAGGGTTTGCTGCTTTTTTTTAAGTGTGCTATAGCCTTATTTATAAGTAACACTTACCACCTATCATATGAGCTAAAGAATCCCAGGCATCAGCTACTAGGAATCAATACACGCCCAAATTGATTCATCAATATGCACGATCATTTATTCCCTTCAAGGTTATCTTGGCTCCTTCAGGGCAGACGCTCATCTTCTCCATGAGAGCCATGCGGTTTAGGTTAGGTGAGACCAGTGGAAGGAAGAAGCCTCTCATACAAGGACATCAGTCTGTGTATTTGCAGCCCTGCCAATCAGGCCGGCCTCACCAGTAAAAGTGGCAGGCGTACGTGGCCAGTATCCCCACTTGCTTTCCTTCTTTATCCAGGGAATCTGTCTTCCTAAACACAGCCTCTCCAGGATTTCCCCAGACAGACATCAATGAGGTCACCAACCACACAGGTAAAGTAAGAGCATAACCCTCGTAACCTACTTTGTATCAGAGAGCTTGGCACTTACGCACATAATAAAGTTTCACCGCATGAATGAAAGTGTTATGCAGAGACAGCCTAGATTCGAAATGAACCTGTGCTACTTACAAAATGCACGTTACTTAATTTCTTGCAAAAGTCTCTGTTTGTGGGTTCCTGCTCTCCATAAGATATGATTCTCCGTATCTGCCTACCTATCTCTCGAGTTTTGGGGACAATGGCTTATCCTGTGACCTCACTTCTCTGACAGATCTAAGAAGAGTTGTTAACTTCCAGTTTGTTTAGTTTTTTACTTGTTATCAGAATGGAGTGGTGACTTCCAAGCTCCTTCAGGTCAAATCGGAAACTGGAAGTTGGAGGCATAATTTTTACTTCATAAATTATTTGAACAGGCAAGAAACATCCCATTACTTTATTTTTATCGTATATAATGCTTACTGCATGCTAGGCTCTTTTTAAAGTGCCTTAGAATTGGAGTTCCCATTGTGGCACAGCAGAAATGAATCCGACCAGTACCCATGAGGTTGCAGGTTCAATCCCTGGCCTTGCTCAGTGGGTTAAGGATCTGGCGTTGCTGTGAGCTGTGGTGTACGGCGCAGACGCGGTTTGGATCCTGTGTTGCTGTGGCTGTGGCGTAGGCTGGCAGCTGTAGCTCCGATTTGACCCCTAGCTTGGGAACCTCCATATGCTGTAGGTGTGGCCCTAAAAAGCAAAAAATAAAATAAACAAAAAAGTAAAGTGCCTTAAAATCATAAACTCATTTTTTCCCCAAAACAACCCCAAAGAATCTTCAAAGGCACACATTTAATCATCTTCATTTTATAGGTGGAGAAGCTGAGGTTGAAAAAAATTAACCAAGAGGACAAGGATTCTGGCTCCAGACACTATGCAAGCAGCCCTTTTAAACTTAAGTCAGTGGAAGCCCTCATCCTCCTAAACTGGAGGTTCTTGTGCCTGCTCGGGCTGTAGGGAGTCGTATTCTGAGAAGCTGGTGGGATGGGCTGAGAGAGACGCACCAGCGCCGTGCCTGCAGATGAGCTTCCTGAGTCTAATTTTCTGAGGACGAGCATCTCTCTCACGAGTGTCCCTGGTCGGCCGGGAGTTTGTGAAGGACTCTCAGTGGTGGTACAAATATGAAACCAGTTCATTTCTTCCCTTCATTCCTTCCAACTGTGCTGCGACCTCAAATCCCATTCCTTGATCTTCACTGACATCTTGGCAGACTTTATATCAATCTACAATCCTTTTGATTATTCAAAGTCCAGTTCAGTTTCGGGCTTATCTCAAGGGTGTTCTAAATCCCACCCCTTGCCCTTCCTTCCAGCGCAGGTGCAGGAAGAGGATTTTTCTGGAGTGTTTCCAGCCGCTCCCCCACAAGGCTGGCTTCTCCAGTGGGCGGGGGGAGGGCATCACGGAGAGGCTGTCAGACCTCGTTCTGATTTGGTCTGGTTTTATACAGTAGGGTCTTGCCTAGACAACACAAGTGACTTTCTTGGGGGTGCTGTTCAACTTAGCCCCAGCTCCTCTGTCTCTAGAATTCTCAAAGAGGCAGTTGTGACTCCTGTTCCCACCAGGAATCCAAGCCCTCAGCCAGTTCTCTGAGTAAGACGTGACCTGGCTGGACCCAGAAGCCCCCGGGGCCCCTCCTCGAACTTCCGGCCCCTTCCTGGGAGCCGCGGGGAGCACACGGCCCGCTCCGTTTCCTCCAGACGCTTCAGGGGCCTCTGGGTATGCGCGCGGGTCTGCCTTCATCCTTCCCCTCCGGGTTTACTCATGATTCTTCCTGCTTCGCCAAGAGAGTGGCACTCATTCCCAGGTCTGAATTCAACCCTCACCTTCAGGTCCCCGAAGAGCCCTTCAACAGAGCCCGTTCCACCCCAGGAGCTGCTCCAAGCGGCAGTGACAGCTCAGCCGGGCAGGGGGATGCCGCCCCGCCCTCGGTGCAGACACCTCCGGTACCTACATGAGTCTCCTGAAACCCCCGTCCCCTGGGTAGGCTGGCGGTGGGTGAGTTCCCCTTCCTTCTCCCACAGGGAAGAGCAGACATTTCATCGCCAGCGCCTCGTTCTACAGACTGAACATTCTGGCCACCCTTTCTCTCACCCTCCCACCCGGCCCTGTGCTGTCCTCCGGGGCCGGGGCTGGTGGCTGTCCGCGTCAGGGCTGGTGTGCGGTGGCCACTCGCAAGCGCAGGGAGGGCGCGTGGGAACTTGCTTTAGCGTGGACTGTACTTAGTTCCTGCAGTTTTCAGCTCTCAGTCCTCACTGGGGGACACGAGGAAAAGTCCCTGCACAGCTCCCCTGGAGAGCCGGGTCTGCTGCTTCTCCCTCCCTGCTCCCTGCACACCCGTCAGGGTGGCTCCGCTCCTGTGGCGCTCTTACCCCCTAACCCCCGAGGGCCGCGTCCCTCCCCCAAGGGAGGGGCAGAGAGGGAGGCGCGCAGGGTGCTTTTCCTCCACAAGGCCTGAGGCAAAAAGCAAGAAAGGGAGCGGGAACTGAGTTTTCCAGCACCACTTCTACCTGCTTTTCCACATTGACTGTTCCCAACAATTCCACTCATACCGGGTACAGGAGAAGCCACCGAAGCTAGTAACTCAGCCCTGTTTCCAGACACCAGCCTGGGTCTGAAACCTCTGCCTTGCTGGCACGATCTGGTCTGCCGTGAGGATGAACCTTGAAAGACAGGGAGGGTGAACATCAAAAGCCAGGGGAGCGAACCCTGAAGGTCAGGGAGAGTTAGAAGAGGGGTGGCACTTAGTGGCAGAATGTTTCTTATATTATCAGTTCCTGCTGCTTTTCAGCTTCAGTGTAGATGTTATACGCCCATGGATTTGATCTCTCAAACTATATTATAATTTTGCGGAAATTGGGAACACGTTTTTTTTTTCTTTCCGTGGCATTTGGAGCAGTGCCTTATGAACTTACTTGAAAGTTTTACAATATTTGTTGAATTAAAAAATGAAGGAAGAGAAAACAAAAAATACCGTAAACAAATATCCAGACTCTGTGACCTTATCTCAATTAATGGTTGTATTGAGTAGCAAGTATTCAGAAAACTCTGTGGAATCTAACAGGTTGCACAGAGTCTTCCGTGTGCGGCAAGTTTATGTCGTCAATGAGAGTCTCCAAGGACACAGGTATAGATTTCACTAAAAGAATCTGAAGATTAGGACCTAGGAACAACCCAAATAAAGCTGTGATACAAATGAAATTAACTTCTATTTGTCAGTCTCCAGGCCAGCCTCATTCTTCCCAACATTTTCAATTGAAACTATTCGTCTTATGCTAAGCAAAGTTATGATTTTCGAAGCATGTGTTCAAATCTGAATGCCACTCAATCATTTCAAATCTTTTTAGTCACTTACGAAGGATGATTATAAAATAATGAGACTGATATTTATGTGTGGCTTGTAGATTCAGTTCTGTTGTTTTATAGCTGCATATCATATTTTCAAAGATCATTCTTTAAAACTTGAAGCAATGCCAAGGGACTGGTATTCAGTTTCTGCAGAATACGTGATGGATTTGAGATCACTGGGGTCTCAAACGGTTTGATGCCCTAAAAGTCAATAAAGCCCATTCATTCCTTCAACAAACAGCTCCTGCATATTTACAGGGCACCAGGCATTGGAATGTAAAGACAAAAGATGAAGTTCCTCTCTTCAAGATGCTACAGAGTTTTGGGGAACTCAGACGGGTGGGCAGCCAGCCTAGAAAGGCAGCAGGTGAAGTGTCACAGCAGAGGCAGGCAGGGCTGTCGCAGAAGAACATAGTCTGGGACTTAATCCAGACTTTGGAGATGTCGGGAGAGGCTTTCTTGAGGAGGTGATACATGAGGAGTGTTTTGAAAGATGAAGGACTGGCCAGATGAAGAAGCGGACAAAGTGTACCCCAGGCAGAGGAGAAGGACACACCTGTTTCCTGGAATCCAGGTGGAATGATGGGGAAAGTCTGGAGTAAGTGGCACCAGTTGCTGATTGTCAGGCATTGAAGCATGAATCCGAGATTCTCGGCACTTTTTTTTCAAGCAGTGTGTATGTATAACAGACACATGCAAAAGTCCAGTTTTGAACTGTGAGTAAGACAGGTACGCAGTTCATGCGTAATCACATGAACTACAAAAACAGGAGTGTTGGATATCCCCAGAATTTTCTGCTTCTGTCACTCCCACCAGAACCTCCTAGGGACCAGGAGGGTACCACTGGCACCGTCATGGGTCACCAGCTCCCAGGGGACATTGCTTCCACGGCTCTGGGCCCAGCCTCAGCCCCTGGCGCCTGGGCAGCGGCTCCTCTCTAGCCTCAGTCCCCCTGTGCCGTGCATGTGCTCGTACCTGTCCATGCAGGCATCAGGAAGGCAAAGCCTCAGTCCAAGTGCTCTGCCCAGCCTCAGGGCTGGGTGTGAAGAGAGCACCCAGGGCATCTGCCAGGAAGCCCACAGCAACCCATCCAATCTTTTGTGTGTGTGTTTTTAGGGCTGCACCCACGGCATATGGAGGTTCCCAGGCTAGGGGTCCAATCGGAGCTGTAGCCTCCAGCCTATGCCACAACCACAGCAACCCGGGACCTGAGCCACGTCTTTGACCTACACCACAGCTCACGGCAATGCCAGATCCTTAACCCACTGAGCAAGGCCAGGGATCAAACCCACGTCCCCATGGATGCTAGTCAGGTTCGTTAACCGCTGAGCCACGATGAAACTCCAACTCAGTCCTGACACCAGAGATTATGCAACCTCGACAGTGCCCAGTGAGAAAGACAAGGGAGGCAAGCTCAGTCATGCTTTCCATGGGACAGGTAAAAGGCACCATTTGATTTACTGTCCAGGAGGGCAGGGAACTCAGGCTCATCTGTTCTGGAGGGATCTGGAGGTTGGGGTGAGTGAGCCAACAGAGTCTCTGGGTAGTTCAGATAACTTTTTAAAGTCCAGGCTGTGCATTCAGGATGGAACAGGACCCCAGTCAGGGACTGGAAAAACAGATAGTAGGATCCATCTCTGACAGGGAGCGAACTGACGGTCTGGGGCTTGGGGCACGACGGCAGGGCCCGGGTGCAGGTGATTCAGGATGACAGCCCTTCTGACAGCTTCCTTCTCTTGTAAGAGTCTTCGTCAAGGTAATGCGTGCAATCTTTATTGACAGGCTGCCTCCATCTCCAAGTTGTCACAAGCTCTGGTTTCCCTTTATTGATAAACCACAAACTGAAAGGACCTGCAGGATGCCTTTTACCGCGCTATTGTGCAAAGCAGTGTCAGCATTAGACGCGGACCCACTGGTAAAGCTCTCTTTGCAGGTCAGCAGGTCTGGAGAAGGAGCTAGTCCTGCAGCAGTTGTGCCACTCACAGGCAGCCAGCCGACTGCCGCAAAACCCAAACATTGCCCCAAGCCTAGAAACATATGAATAAACTAGGTTTATTACAAGTCCACTTGACCCCTTTGCATTCCCGCTCTTACTGTGCTGGCTCACCCAGTGTCAGGACATGCAAGGCCAGGGTCAGGGGTAGAAATGCAGTATAAACCTGTCCTACAGCATCCAGAGCAGATAGACCGTGTTAATGCTAATGGCAGAAAAACGAGATTTAAAATATAGCCGATGTGGAAAGTTCATCTAATTGTCAGACATGTATAATACAAATGCGGGATTCAGTTCACAACAATTCCTAGTCGGAACACGAGTTCCATTCTGTTAGACATATGCTCAATAACGCAGTATATATAATTACAAACGCAACGTAGATTTGTTCTATTTTGGGATGGGAATCTCATTAAAGAGAACTTAATACAACTCCTGGGTTTGTAGGGTACAAGCTTATAGTGTTATCATATGCAGTGAGGACATGTGTGTGAGGTTATTTGTCTTAAGGATCCCAGTGTATACTGGATCAGCCTTACCATATCTGATACATCTTGTCCCGATGAAGTCTGGTAGCTCCGGATGAAACAGCATGCAAATCTGCCACCAACACAGCAAAATGGCCTGCAGAACAAGTGTTTCAATGACAAAATTAATAAATTACCACATATAATATGAATAATTGGATTACACAATTATGTAGCTCAATGCAACATAGTAGCCTTCTAAAAAATGCATTTGTGGAGTTCCTGTCGTGGCTCAGTGGTTAAAGAATTTGACTAGGAACCATGAGACTGTAGGTTCGATCCTTGGCCTTGCTCAGTGGGTTAAGGATCCGGTGTTGCCGTGAGCTGTGGTGTAGGTTGCTCAGATCCCGCATTGCTGTGGCTGTGGCGAAGGCCAGCAGCTACAGTTCCTGGTAGACCTCTAGCCTGGGAACCTCCATATGCCGTGCGTGCCGCCCTAGATAAGGCAAAAAAATAAATTAACTAATTAAAAAAATGCACTTGTATTCTTCTTTCAGGTGCCTGCATTTCAGGTTCATTTTTTATATTTTTGTAGATTTTTGATTAAATACACTGAAATAAAACATTTTGGTGGTAGCCAAAAGTAAAATATTTTTTAAAAAAGCTTGTTGTAATTGTGCATCACTCTAAGTACTATAATTTATAGTGATTTGTTTTCTCATTCTAAATATTCCTTTTCATGCCTAATTTCACATGTGTGATTTTATATTCTCTCTTTTAAAGAGGGACCCCTGAACTATACAAGCTTCAGATTCCATAAAACTGGATCTGACCCTACTATCTAATTATTGTAATGTTAACTTCTCATACTCAACTTATTTGTTCTTATCTATAAATATTAAATAAGTTCTTACATGCCAAGCACTGTATAACATACTTGGAAATTTGTATTTGCTTTTCAGGACCAGTCTTTTATAGAAAACTAACAGAATGTTTTCCTGGTGCATCTGAGAAATAATGCAAACATCTAAAATTCAGTACATTGGAAACCTTTTTTTAAATTTGTTTTGGTGGTTTTTTCTGTTTTTTTTTTTTTTTTTTTTTTTTTTGTCTTTCTAGGGCCACACCTGCAATACAGAGGTTCCCAAGCTAGGGGTTGAACTGGAGCTGCAGCTGCCGTCCTGAGCCATAGCCACAGCAATGCCAGATCTGAGTCACATCTGTGACCTACACCACAGCTCACGGCAATGCCAGATCCTTAACCCACTGAGCGAGGCCAGGGATTGAACCTGCATCCTCATGGATCCTAGTCGGGTTTGTTAACCACTGAGCCATGAAGGGAACTCCAGAAATCTTTTTAAAATGTGTAGAGTCCTTGGGAACACTTAACTATAAGTACAAAGTCAAACTGTACGGAGTTTGTGTTTTCTTCAAAGTTGGAATTTTTCTAGGTTATATACTAAATCTGCTTTTTTGCAGATCATTTTTAATTTGGTTGATCATGTAAAACAGCCTAAAATTCTCTTGAAAAACTAAATGAACAGAGTTCCCAGGTGGCACAGAGGGTTAAGGACCTGGTATTGTCACTGCAGTGGTTCAGGTCGCTGCTGTGGTGTGGATTTGATGCCTGGCCCCAGAACTTCCTCATGCCATGGGCACAACCAAAAACCAAACAGAAAACCTCGATGAACAGATTTCTGGGATTGTGCAATAAAGGTTACATTTTATAAAAGAAGCACATGCAATTCCCTGGCACAACCCATGTTACTCAGTCAAATATAACTTCTATGTGAAAGCAATTTCAGTCAGAACTCTGACTGTATTTACATGACATCCAGTAGTACTTAAAAGTGGCAATATCTAAAGGTCAAAAAGCTTATGTTTCTTTTATACAGAGTCAATCCAGCTTTCACACAATAATATTTTTATCTCACTTTCTGGGGCTTTGCTGGACTCTCAGCCCTATGATTCATCTTTTTCACTAGTGCATGCCTCATTCCTGGAATGGTGCCTGGCACATAGCACATACTCAATAAATATTTGTTGGACAAATGAATGAACTATTTCATAACTTTCTAGTCAGGAAATAGTGTTTTCCACCCTCTCAGCCAGAAACCCTTGCTTGTTCCAAAACACTAACCAGCAGCTCTTTTAGACTATTTGTTTCTTTTCTTCATGCCTAATGTCAGATTTACAAGCATTATCCCAACACAGGGTGCCTAGATAATGTATGTGCATTATGATCTTTTTTTTTACTCTGTCAATACTCAATTCGGAAATGATAGCCTTACAGTTTTGCAAGCATCCAGCCAATTTGTCCCTCCAAATCTGTGAGTTTCAGCAGGCCTCATAATGCAGAATGATATGTTCTGACTGTGAAATTCCAGGCATACAAATAATGATGGAAGCGATCAATTGCTTTAACAATGCCTAATAGCTCTTTCCTGGTGCTCAGTAGCTTCTAGCTGAAGTATTTAGAGTTTTATTATAGTAAGTGATTATTACCTTATCAGGAATCATTCTTATGTCTACAATGTTTTTCTTTTAGAGAGAAAAAAGGGCCCATTAATCCTCAAATCCCTCACACTTCATTTTTCTTTCATTTCCATCCACTGTGACTCCTTCTTGGCTTCATTCTTTCTAGTTCAGAAAGATCATGGTGACCATACTTACAACAAGGCCCAAGTCTGAATTCATGTTCTGACAAATCATGCTTTCTATTTGTGAATTTAATTTTAGAAAGCCTCAAAAATTAGAAAAATTCAATTGTGTAAGTTATACATTCAGCCAATCACCTTTCCTTGACACCAGTAAATGCACACAGGGATGAATACAAGATGCTTCAAAAAATTACAGATAGGTTAATACAATCTCTGTCATTTTCATCATCCCTGTTGAAGCTGATGACAGGATTCTCCATTGTTACGTTCATTTGTAGAATTCAACTGGTGAAGTTAGAATTTATTCTTTATCTTTTCAAATATTTCTGGAAAAGTCTGAGTAATTCATTTGGATTATCGAGAGACTTTATATCCATCACTTTAGTAATTCCCGAAAGTTGTTAACAAAAATGATCTGATGAACAGGAGCCATACCAGGTGGTGTGAACTCTTGAAATATTAATATGTTTTTCTATGGAAATATTTCTGGAGAATTTTGTTTTCTTCTACTCAGAAAACAAGTATTCAAGTAATAATTTTAAATGAGTATCTCATTTTGAAAAGTCTTCATAGTAACAGAAATAAAATAGCCTAGAAACTGTTCCATGCTTTCTTCAGATCATTCTTCTCAGGGCTTTTTAACAAGTTTCTGTTGTTTTCTCCAAATTATGCAAAAAAAAAAAAGGCTTTTCAATATATCCCCTCTAAAGGTAATGTAATTCCTATTCCCTTATCAGTTTCACTAAATCCATATCACAATGACTATTCAACATTATTAGCGGTTTTCTAATGAAATTCTTTTATTTTTAGAATTAAACCCTTCAACTTTATCTTTCTCTTCAATTCTGATTAAAATGCAAAAAATCACATGGAGAAATATTCTGCCCCTCCATTTCGAAAAAAGTGTCACGGAAAATTGCAATGGCATTGTTTTGATTTAGAGTCTTTGAAAAATGTCTTGACAATGGAACTCTTTCAACTGATAAAAACTAAGGCTGTGATGGCTGAAACATTATTAGTATTCTTCTGAGAACAGGCATCTGTATCAGAAATCTTATGTTTGAATAGGACCAAATTTGTCTTTGATAAAATCACACGATTATTTCAGTGTCTTCACTCATATTATAGAAATGTAGCAAATTTTGAATAATTTTACAATAACAATTTCTACATCAATTGAAAAAATCTGATGAATTATTAATACACTTGTGGCAAATGTATGCCATGCAACTGATCCTTACTGAGATTCTGATATTGGCATTATTGGAAAAGAATCTCAAAGCTGGCATTAGAAATACTGGATGACATGGTGACAAGCTAATCAGCAAACCTGCTGAGGTTTACACTAGAGGGAAGACAGTCATTTAATTGGCCACTTCAGTCACCTGGCAGGACGTCACCTTCAAGAACTTTCACCCTCATTTCAGTATTTTCATTAAAGTATCTTATTAATCATTTGTATATTATGAATTACATCAGCATATTCCAGAAACGTTTTACAATTATTATTGCATGCTGGAGAGGTAGCATTGGATAGCAGTTGAGAGAACAGACCCTGGAATGAAATTGCTGGGGTTCAAATCCCAGTTCAGCCACTTACTAGTCAGGAGATATTGGTCAAGTTAGGACTTAGCTGTTCTCTCTGCCTGTTTCCTTATCGAGAATAATAATAATACTACTGTCTTCAAAGGGTTGGTAAGAGGACTAAATAAACTAATATTTGCATCATGCTTGGAACAGGACTTAGCATGTAGGAAGCACCTTATAAACATCTGTTAAGTACCTGCGTGGCTAGACCAGGGTATTATGATTCTAACATCTCATGTTTCACATAATACTATTAGCATTTTCTTGAGCTTCCGGCACAAGAACGTTTTTCACAATTGTCAATCTTTTTGTTAGTGCAGACAAAAACTTGGGTTTGAACAATAACGAAAAATAGCCTAGAGGTACAATCCAAATATTTGAAACTACAGTTCTGTCTTGTCATGTGAACAGCAATGACCGTTTCTTAGGTCACTTCAGAATTTCACTTCAGTGACACTAAAGGGCGTGCTGATGTTTGACTGACTATATGAAGTTGTGGTAGCCCCAGAGAGGATTCAGTTGGGAGCTTGAAAAAGAAAATAAGCTAAAATGCCAAGGAGCTACAGTTTGCATGAATAAGCACAAAGGAGACCCTTCACAAAGCAACTGGGAGGTGGGTGTGGGGCTGAGGGGTGTTTAGTGAGCCCCGCCTCTCAGGTCTCCTGATGTCCTCGGACGGGACATAGGCTTAGGGCAGTGGCTCTGGTCCTTGGTCCGCTCAGGCTTAGATCCTGCCAGGCCACAGGACGAAGCTCAGGGAAAGGGGATCTAGCTCCTTATATGCCCGGGAGGTCACCCTTAAACTCCAGCAGTGCTCCCACACGTGGCAAAGCCATGCCCTCTGGATCCAGCACCTGGTTCTGGGGACCGTGT
This sequence comes from Catagonus wagneri, assembly GCA_004024745.2. Lineage (NCBI taxonomy): Eukaryota > Metazoa > Chordata > Mammalia > Artiodactyla > Tayassuidae > Catagonus > Catagonus wagneri. Next base: position 24,698,338 of record PVHT021183710.1, on the reverse strand, counting down.
CTTACTGGGCTACCAGGGCTTTCTTCTCCATTTTACAGATCACCTCAGGGGCTGGCAAATCAGCACCCACAGGCCCAACTCAGCCAGCTGCCTGCTTCTGAGTTTTTGTTCTACCAGCCCACAGAAAGGGTTTTTACATTTTTTTAAGGGTTGAAAAAAATAATCAAAAAATCACTTTTGTGACAGATGAAAAATGTGCTGGTATTTGTCCATTTGTTGTTTTATCTGAACACAGATGTGGTAGGCAGAATTCTATGATGGCCCCCAATGTTCCCAGCCCTTAGCCTATACAAGCTGTGAAATCTCTCCTCCCCTCAAGGTGGATGGCATCTGTCTTACTCCCATGGTTATGCTTCCTTAGGTAGCAAAGGGGAAGGGATTTTGCAGATGTAGTTAAGGCCTTTAACCAGCTGATTTTTGAGGTAACCAAGGAAAGACTGCCCTGGTGGGCCTGTCCTAATCAGGCAAGCCAATAAAAGATGGATGGCATAGGCCCTTCCTGAGGCCCGTGCTGAGAAGAGTTAGATGAGACGGAAAACTCGTCTATCATTAGCAAGCTTCCATGAATTACAAAGCTGCAAGGACATGAACTCTGCCAGCAAACACTTGAACTTGGAAGAGGATCCCAAGCCTCTGATGACACCGCAGCCCTTACTGATACCTTGACTCTAGCCTTGTGCGACTCTGAGCAGAGGACCCAGCTAAGCTGACTCCTGGCCTGTGGAACTGCAAATAATAAATGTTTGCTATTTTAAGCCACTAAGTTTGTGGTAAGTTCTTACACAGCAATAAAGGTAATACAACAGCCACGCTTATTTTTAAAGTATTGTCCATGGTTGCTTTGGGGTTATAGCAGTGGAGTTGCGCAGTTATTAAATAATTTTTTTTGTCTTTTTGCCTTATCTAAAGCCGCACCTGCGGCATATGGAGGTTCCCAGGCTAGGGGTCTAACAGGAGCTGTAGCTGCC
>PVHT021183710.1:24561977-24696370 GCA_004024745.2 Catagonus wagneri | reverse complement strand
GGTAAGTTCTTACACAGCAATAAAGGTAATACAACAGCCACGCTTATTTTTAAAGTATTGTCCATGGTTGCTTTGGGGTTATAGCAGTGGAGTTGCGCAGTTATTAAATAATTTTTTTTGTCTTTTTGCCTTATCTAAAGCCGCACCTGCGGCATATGGAGGTTCCCAGGCTAGGGGTCTAACAGGAGCTGTAGCTGCCAGCCTCCGCCACAGCCACAGCAACGCGGGATCCGAGCCGTGTCTGCAACCTACACCACAGCTCATGGCAACGCCGGATCCTTAACCCACTGAGCAAGGCCAGGGGTCAAACCCGCAACCTCATAGTTCCTAGTCGGATTCGTTAACCACTGAGCCACGACAGGAACTCCGAGTTGTGCAGTTATAATGGAGACTGTATAGCCCACAAAAGACGAACTATTTATAAATAAGTTTGCAAACCCTGGGTTGTATAATATGACCCCACATCACACATCCTAACCACACTGCAAATGTATACAAGAGGTGGAGCTGTGGACACACCCAGGTGGGTGAAGGCTGAAACAATAAAAGATGACTTGCTATAAGCAGTTTATCTTACCAATGTAGGCACAAAAACTTTCATGTGGATTCAGATGCTTCCTCAGGGAGTTATATTCTTTCAAGCAGTCTCATGAAATGGCTCCTTATTTCTTTTCCTAGTCCCTGTACTCCTCTGGAAACAAACCAGAATTTTATAATTAAGTGATCTTGAACTTCAAACAACTTTAAACTACAGACAAAATAAGTATGCTTGATGATACAAGAAATGCTCAATATTGTTATCACCTCATAAGGCAATCATCTTTGCCTGGCAGCGACAATTACATGGGTTTTTACATTAATGCTGTTTGGGTGAGTTCTCCTTCTAGAGGCACAGAGCACCCACGCGGCTCCCACACAGTCACGGCCAGACAATCGGAGCCAGCCTGGGCACAGTCTCCCAAGTCATTACACTGTTCTTTCAGCCCGTGTCCCCTCCTGCCATCCATCATATGGTCTCATCGATGCATTTGTTCAGGAAACATTATGGAATGTCCACCCTCTGCCAGCTGGGGATTCAGCAGTAAACAGGACAGAGGGGGCCACAGCTACGGCTTTACAGTCTAGTGAGGAAGACAGGCATTCAATAAGAAATTAAAAGTGGAAGAAGCGGGAGTTCCCATTGTGGCTCAGTGGGATAAGGATCTGACATTTTCTGTGAGGATGTGGGTTCAATCCCGGGCCTCACTCAGTGGGTTAAGGATCCAGTGTTGCCACAAGCTGGGACGTAGGTCGCAGATGCGGCTTGGGTCCACTGTGGCATGGCTCTGGTGTAGGCTGCAGCTCCAATTCGACCCCTAGCCTGGTAGCTTCCATATATATGCCCCAAGTGCAGTCCTAAAAAGAAAAAAATGTGGAAGAAGTGAATAAATACGTACGGTGCAACAGGAACATACATCTAGAATCCTAACTTAATGGGTGTCCTGGAAGCCGTATCTAAGAAGTGCTGGCTAAACTGTGACCTAGGAATAGACAGGAAGTCTGTTCCTAATCCAGTGAACACCTCCGCAGCCTCGGCCATGCATTAGAATCATCTGGGAGAGCCGGTTTAAAACCCTGACGCCCAGGCTGCACAGCGCACCAATTAAAGCACAAACCCAGGGCTGTGGCCGGACAGCAGTACACACTGGCCGTTCCTAGGTGGTTCCGGTGAACACCCAAAGCTGACAACCGGTGTACAGCCAGCTTTGCCTGAAGGAGTGAGTGCTCCCTCTGCCAAGCAAATGCAAATCCTCCCTAAGCATCTGTCCACGTTCCACCCCCTCCCCCTTTCCCTGGAAACCTAGTGATGATCTCTTGTCTGCTTTTCTTTTTTTACTTTTTTTTTTTGGGGGGGGTGCCACACTTGCGGCTTATGGAGGTTCCCAGGCTAGGGTCAAATCGGATCTATAGCTGCCGGCCTACGCCAATACCAGATCCAAACGGTGTCTGCGACCTACACCACAGCTCACAGCCACACCAGATCCTTAACCCACTGGGCGAGGCCAGGGATAGAACCCACAACCTCATGGTTCCCAGATGGATTCATTTCCACTGTGCCACGATGGGAATTCTGGGTTTTGTCTTTATCTTTCTAACTTACTTTGCTTAGTATGATAATCTCTAGGTCCATTCACGTTGCTGCAAATGGCATTATTTCATTCTTTTTAATGGCTGAGTAATATTCTTTTGTGTGTGCGTGTGTGTGTGTGTGTGTGTACCACATTTTCTTTAGCCATTCATCTAGCGATAGACATTTAGGTTGTTCCCATGTCTTGGCTTCTGTAAACAGTACTACCATGAACATAGGGGTGCATTATCTTTTCAAATTATAATATTGTCTCAGTATATACCCAGGAGCAGGAATGCTGGGTCATATGGAAACTCTATTTTCAGTTTTCTGAGAAACCTCTATAGAGGTCTCCATCTCCATGGTGGCTGTACCGATTTGCATTCCCATCAACAGTGTAGGAGGGTTCCCTTTTCTCCACAATCTCCAGCATTTGTTATCTGTAGACTTGTTAATGATGGCCATTTTGACTGGTATGAGGTGGTATCTCATTGCAGTTTTGATTTGCATTTCTCCAATAATTAGTAATGATGAGCATTTTTTCACGTGCCTGTAGGTGATGGACATTCCTTTTTTTTTTTGCCTTTTAGGGACACACCTGCGGCATACGGAAGTTCCCAGGCTAGGGGCTGAATCAGACCGGCCTATGCCACAGCCACAGCAATGTAGGATCAGAGACATGTATGTGACCTACATGGCACCTCACAGCAATGCTAGATCCTTAACCCACTGAATGAGGCCAGGGATTGAACCCTCATCCTCACGGATACTAGTCGAGCTCGTTAACCACTGAGCCATGACAGGAACTCCGGTGATGGACATTCTTAAGGTTCGCTAATGTCTAGCTATTCTCCTTCCTGGGCACACAGAAGGTAACACCTCACAGCCCTCTCTGCAGTTAGAGGAAGTCACGTGACTAGCTCTGCACGATGGGCTGTGAATAGAAGTGAATGTCACTTCTGGGCTAAGGCAGCAAGGCCTGCCCTCTTTTCCACCGCCCCAGCAATCTAGAAGTCCCCTGGAAATAGGGACGTTGTGGGGCGACCACAGAGCCACAAGATGAAAGTGACCAGCTTTCGTTCACTGCTTGGAAGGGAGCTGCTCTGGAGAGTTGCCAAATGCACAGCAGACATTGTGTAAGAACTAAACCTTTGTTGGGGTAAGTCTCTGAGATTCTGTGATTCATTTATTACAGAAGCACAACTCAACTCACCCAAACAGAAGGGATCTACTCTCCCTGACTCCTCCCATTTCCAACCTGCCCCTCTTGCAAGCATTATCTCTCCACTCAGCTGATGAGGCTGGAAACTTAACGTTAGCAATGAGCAGATCTGCTCATCCGTTTTTCACGTTTCCTTAGGAGCAGTCATGCACGTTACACTCCAGGAGGGAGCAGCGCTGGAGAATGCTTCGGCTTGGTTTCCCCGCCATCCCCAGGAGGTGGGGGGAAGAATGAGTTACTCATTAGCGAGATCCTTTGAACCACCTTTGCTGTCACTTATTTTGCATGTCCTGACACTGTACTTTTATCCTAATCTAGTTCTCAGGTCTGAGTTCAGGTGACACAGTGAAATGAAGCAGGACCCTATGGTCCTTCTTCCCCATGTCCTCTGCCTGCCTTTTGTCTGCAGAAAAACTGTAGCCAAAGAATAAATTTAACCAGAGAAGTGAGAAAACGCAGAAGCAAAGGAAGGCAGTCAAACAGGACAAAATAATAACGATTTAGTCATGAAGCGAAGTCAAGGGCTTTTAGTTCCTCTTCAAGGGCTATAGTGAATATTCTGAGCTATATCCTGTGAGTGGCCTTATAGATACAGAAACCCTCATCAGGTAGAAAATATTAACTACATGACAACCAGACTGTTGCCATGACATAAGCGGCTATGACTCCAAGAACTGGCCTGAAAGAAATGGGAACAAACTAACCCTGGGACTGAAGATTAACTGTACTTAAAACAGGTGCTCACTTTGGCAGCACATTTACTAAAGCTGGAATAATACAAAGATTAGCATGGCCCCTGGGCAAGGATGATGTGCAAATTCATGAAGCATTTCATACTTTTATATATATTAAATATACATATAACTGGTTCACTTTGCTATACCTCTGAAACTAGTACAACTTGTAAGTCAACTATACTACAATCAAATTGTTTAAAAAAACGTCAATATGACTCTGATTGGATCACTTCGTGACCAATTTCAAGATGACTGTTAGAGCTGACTGTGCTGATTTGCTTGTCGTCCCCTCCCTGCGCCTATAAAGGCTCTAGCCCACTGATTGGAGAATTGGTTTTCGGACACGAGGCCAGCCTCCCCCCATTTCCTCCCCGCCCAGTTGCTGGCCTCTGAAATAAAGCAAACTTTCCTTTCTACCAAGCTTGCCTCTCTAGTATTGGCCTTACAGCTGCAAGCAGCCAGACCCACTTTCAGTAACAACAGGACTAAGAGGGAAGTAAGAAAGAAACGATAGCATCAAATCTAAACTGCAGAGACCAGGAGTTCCCGTCATGGCTCAGCAGAAAGGAATCTGACTAGCATCCATGAGGACGCAGGTCTGATTCCTGGCCTCGCTCCTTGGGTTAAGGATCTGGCGTTGCCGTGAGCTGTGGTGTAGGTCGCAGACTTGGCTCTGATCTGGCATTGTTGTGACTGTGGTGTATGCAGGCCAGGGGCTACAGCTCCTATTCGACCCCTAGCTTGGGAAGCTCCATATGCTGTGGGTGATGCCCTAAAAGACATCACAGTTGTTTTTCTCTGTATTCCCAGCACATAGTATATGGACGTCTTGAATATTTGTTGATTCATCAACCCATCAACCAACTTAATTTAATTGCTATTTGCTGAGATACTAGAATTTCCATAATAGTTTAAATGTTTACAAAAAAATAGTATAGGACTATCATATAAAAGCTGGGTCATGGGAGTTCTCACTGTGGCACAGCAAGATAGGTGTTGTCTCTGCAGTGGCTCGGGCTGCTGCTAGGACCCAGGTTGGGTCAGGAACTCCCATGACCCAGCTTCGGATCACAACTTCAGATTCAGCCCCTGGCCTGGGAATCTCCGTATGCCAGGGGCCAGCCAAAAAAAAGGGAAAAAACTGGGTCATATAGGCCCCATGCTTCCTTTACCACCAATGCTTCTCCATGCTCAACTCAACCTTAATTTTTCAGGCACAAGAGAAGTAGAACATGACTCACAATATTCCTTCCTGTTCCCCTTTTCTTTCTTTCCTTTTTTTTTTTTGCACTTTTTAGGGCCCCATCCACAGCATATGGAGGTTCCCACGCTAAGGGTCAAATCAGAGCTGCAGCTGCCAGTCTATACCACAGCCACGGTAACGCCAGATCCAAGCTGCGTCTGTGACCTACACCACATCACGGCAACACTGGATCCTTAACCTACTGAGTGAGGCCAGGGATAGAACCTGCGTCCTCCTGGATGCTAGTCAGATCCCTTTCCGCTGAGCCACAATGGTAACGCCTCCTTTTCTTTACTTTTTAAGACTGGTTTTACATGCCTGGGATGGTTAAGAGCACAGTCCGCTCCTGTCTTTATCTTATGTCAGTCTGAATGTTAGTATTTCCATGTTTGTGAAGTTTTTTGAATCTTATTACATGGTGTGTTATTCTATCCCAGAATCGCTCTGTTCTTTTATCCCTTTAAGAATTTAAATTAAGCTAAAAGCTGACCTTGTGGCATTTTCTTCCTTGTTTTAAATTCCCTCCATTGTTTTGCAGGGTCTTTTAGATCAATCATTGCAAATTTACTTATTTCACTTGTTTGTTTAGGACTCTTTCATGAGGGTCCACAAGGTGCCAGGCACTGGGCTAGGAGCTGGGAACAAGACGGCGAACAAAAACAAATGCAGTATCCGCCCTGAAAGAATTTACAGTCTAGTTGGGACAGTGAACAGGTTAATTAATTAACTGCGCTAATGAAAGCAAAATTACAGAGATAAGAGCTTTGGGGAAAAGAAAAACACATGATCCTATGACAACATTTTAACAAAGTCATTTGACAGAAACTAGAAACCACCAGAAAAGGCTTCCTGAGGAAAATACAAAGGAGGGAGGAGGCATGGACAGGGGCACAGAGTAAGTACGAATGAGGGTGCGAGAAGAAAAAGCATCATGTCCAAGGGCTCAGCAAGTAACCGGACACTCCAGGGGACAGAGCAGAGGTTAGTGGCTGAAGCTCAGGGAGGCAGGAACACGGCACAGGGAAGGCTCGGGGTAACAGAGTGAGGAAATGATCCCATACGTACTATGAAAGGATTTCTTGGACTTCAGTAGGAAGAAAAGACAGCCACGGCTGCGGCTAGTGAATATGGAAAGGCCCAGTCAGGAGGCTAATCCATCTCTTTGGGCAAAGATGATTGTAAATTGGCCTAAGGCGTGTCAGTAGAGAAGGAGAGCAGTGATCGGTTTGGAAGGTGAAATAATGATAACCTTTGAGTAACGCGTGCCATGTGCCTGGCACCGCTGTGAGTGCCCCGCAGCTGCCCTGCCCCTCCCCGTGGCCACCAGCCTCGCGTGGCTGTGAAGCACGTGGAGTGAGGCTGGTCCAAACTGAGATGCACTGCAGGTGTGAAACCCACACCAGATTCCAAAGACTCGGAATAAAAAATAATGAGTGTAAAATGTGTCATGAATAATTTTATGTTATTTTCACACTGAAACGATTGCCTTCTGGATAACCGATAGGATACCCGATTGGGTAAAATTACTATCGCAATTAACCTCACTGTTCCTCCCCCCCTTTTCTTTTTTCTTTTCTTTTTTTTTCTTTTTAGGGCACATGGAAGTTCTCAGGCTATGGGTTGAATCAGAGTTGCAGCTGCTGGCCTACACGACAGCCACAGCCACAGTGACAGTGGATCTGAGCCTCATCTGCGACCTACGCCACAGCCACAGCAGCACCAGATCCTTAACCCACCAAGTGAGGCCAGAGATCAAAGCCACATCTTCATGCAGACGATGCTGCGTTCTTAACTCACTGAGCCAAGGCGGGAACTCCTTTTCCCCCTTTTCAATAAGGCTGCTAACAAACATAAAATTATATAGATGGCTCACATGCTACTGCTGCTATCTGACAGCACTGCTCTAGACAGACCAGTTCTTAACTCTGCCAAAAACCTTTTAAGCTAAATACCACTTATTGGAAGCTGAGGCAGAGGGACCCCAGCTGTAAATGGCCACCCAGCTAGGAAGAGGACAGCTAAGGTTTGAACTCATATAAACTGGTTCTAGAATCTGCGCTCTTAACCACTACACTCGCACTGCCTCTTGGAAGAATACGATGCGCAACACCTTAAATTTCTAGATTTTAATACAGTGGCCTAAAAAGCTTTTTGTAATTAACACACACAGAATGCTAATTTCGAAGATTAGTTCAATATCTGTTTTGTGTATTTGCTAAAATGCGCTCTCTTGGTCCAAGTACAGATCATCTCACCATGCTGCTATTTTCTTACCTATAACATGCTAGTAATAAAAGAACTTTTCTCACAGCATTGCTGCAAGGGTTAAATGAGATGATACATGTCAATTTAGAATACTGTTTTACACACAGTAAACCATCATCATCATTATTGTTATTTTGTCTTTTTAGGGCCGCTACCCGCAGCATATGGAGGTTCCCAGGCTAGGGGTCGAATCGGAGCTGCAGCCACTGGCCTACACCACAACCACAGCAACGTGGAATCCGAGCCGCGTCTGCAACACACAGTTCACAGCAATGCCAGATCCTTATCCCAATGAGCGAGGCCAGGGATCAAACCTCTGTCCTCATGGATGCTAGTCAGATTTGTTTCCGCTGAGCCATGATGGGAATTTCTCATTATTATTAAAAGCAGTTATGTTTGTACTAAATATTTTCCTTCATACCTTAAATTTGTTTTATTTCATTCTTTATTTACCTCTTGCCTCTTATTTTAGTTCTTAAGGTGTGCTCTTTAAGTTTAAAGGTAAGTGTAGTCTGGCTATAAACAGTTAGAATGCTTATCCTTAATGTGTAAGGAGGGAGTTCCCATTGTGGCGCAGTGGAAATGAATCCGACTAGTATCCAAGATGATGCGGGTTTGATCCCTGGCCTCGCTCAGTGGGTTGGGGATCTGGCATTGTCGTCAAGTGTGGGGTAGGTCGCAGATGTGGCTGGGATCTGGCATTGCTGTAGCTGTGGTGTAGGTCGCAGATACAGCTCAGATCCCACGTTGCTGTGGCTGTGGTGTAGGCCAGTGGCTGCAGCTCCAATTCGACCCCTAGCCTGGGAACTTCCATATGCTGAGGGTGCAGCCCTAAAAAGCACACAAAAAAATTTAAATAAAATAAGTAAATAAAGTCTATGTAAGGAGTTCCCATTGTGGCTCTCAGGACTAATGAACCTGAATAGTATCCATGAGGACACGGGTTTGATCCCTGACTTCACTCAGTGGGTTAAGAATCCGGCGTTGCCATGAGCTGTGGTTGCAGACACAGCTCGGATCCCAAGTTGCTGTGACTGTGGTGTAGGCTGGCAGCTATAGCTCCAATTCGACCCCTAGCCTAGGAACTTTCATATGCCATGGGTCGGACCCTAAAAAAAGAAAAAAAGACAAAAAAATAAACTCCATGCAAAAATACTCTGAAACTTTTCTTATTGTCCTAGAATTGGAGCTAAGGCCCAAGACACCAGATGATGGGTATGCCATTATCTAGGGGTGGTCTCCTTTCTCCAGGACTTACAAGAATTGCCAAGAAGTATCTTTGGACTGGCTCAACCACCAACTGCCTCTTGTTATATCATCCCAATCAATATAACAAGGGATTTTAGGAGTGAGGTGGTGGCATTGGAAATGAAGTGTTTTGAGACTGTTCCCTCTACTCACCCTAAGATGAGGGGGCTTCTGGAGACTCACTGGTCAAAAAAAAAAAAAGGTTCCAGAGGGAAGAGAAGACCAGTCTTGCATTTCCATTAGATAACTGCTGAGCTAGAAGACTTGTGATTTGGCCCCAGTGCCTGTGACCATGAGAAAGAGAATCATGGAAATGCGACATGGCAGGGTGGGAGAGGCAGGCAGGAGACTGCCAGGGAAGAGGGAGCCAGGATCACCCCCTTGCGGTCCTGGAGGCAGAAGGTATGCAGGGTAGAGCTTGCACTGCTGAAGAGTTAAGTCTGGTACAGAGATTGAGGACTGTCGCAGCATAAAGGACAATGAGAGGCACACATCAGGGAAATGCGATGGAAGAGGGCCACCGGCCACACGTCTGCTGTAACATGCAGCTGTATCCCGGAAAGATCTGCTAACGTTTAGGGCATTGCTTGGGAGTGAGCCTTTGGTCGGTGGACAATGACAAGTGACCACCACCCATACCACCCTATGTGGACACTGAGCAAAAAGAGCACCTTCAGTCAACCAAGAGGAGGGGGAAAGCTGCCCAGGATGGCAGGGAGATGTCTGTCCTTTTCCTTGCCCCCAGCACTTTGGAGAAGTGACTTTTTAGAAGAAGGAAGAGATGTCCAAGAGCAAGACCAACCTCCCTCCATAAACACACACACACCGATACGCACAGTCACACACACTCATCAACCGATACACACACCTTTACACACTCACACACTTGGACACACTTACACAGTTTTACACACTTGAGCACCTGTACTTACCCACACTCCAAGTCACTAGTCATGGCTCTAGGCTATGCTGGAGAAAGGGGAGGGTACCAGATCTGGATCACACGCAAAACTGCATTTTTTAAACGAAAAGCCTTGAGTCTTCAATAATACAACAGGAACTATTCTAGTAATCGAAAATGACTGGTAAGTTATGGAGTCAGGCTGAAAAGTCCTGAGAGACACTACTGGACAGGACAGGGAGGTTCCGAATATACAGTCTAGAGCATCCAGTGAGCCAGGTTTTAGAGAGAACTGAATAACTGAACTAATACCACTGACCCCATGGGCACAGAGAGCCTCATCCTTTGGAACACTGGCAGCCAGCAGTTCCATCACCCAACAGATTTTTTTCTCACACACCCACGGCATGTCGAGGGTCCCAGGCCAGAGACTGAAGCTGAGCCTTAGCTGCAACTTATGCCACAGCTGCAGCAACGCCGGGTCTTAACCCACTGCGTCTGGCTGGGGATTGAACCCGCGTGGCCACGGAGACAACACTGGATCCTTAACCTGTGAGAACTCCCCAACAAATATTTATGAAGCGGCTGCTATTGCAGTGCATGATTCTCTGTCAGTGCAGAAAGGATTTGGATCTGGTTTCTGTATTCAAGGAGCCCAGTGCTGAACCCTCACTCTCCAACTGTCTATCACCTTGAATCTTCCCAGAACTCTAAGATCACCTCCTGCTCTAAATTATTTGATGCTACAAAGACTTCAGTAACAACAGTTAGTCAAAGAGTTTCTCCAACTACATTCTCTGCATTATGAATTGCAACTTCTTTGCAGCCCGGCAAGATTTTCAAGGACAGTCTGGCTCTCTTTTTTCCCTCTGCCTCTGTTTCTCTTTCTGCAATCTGTCTGCTGGAGACAAAGGGGGCAGGAATCAGGATGGGAGAAAAGAAGAGAAGAGTGTATCCAGACACACATTTTAAGTTCCACTTAAAAAAAAACCTGGGTTGAGAGTCCCAGATTACCTGCTGGTGGTTTGAAATTATTCATGTAAACATGCTAATGATTTTCTAGTTGAACTGGCCCAAGGGAAATCTGGGCGAATCCAAGGAAAGGCCAATTTTCAGTAAACCAATGACTTTTCATACTATCAGATTTCAACCATTTTAACCTCACACAGCCAAAAGGCATCTATAACCCACATCCATAACCACTGAAGGTAATTTCATGATCCTCACTGGAATCTTGATCAATTAGCACCTCTATTCTAAAATTTGGGCTCTCTGTGATAAGTGACTTTTTTAATGGTATGCCCCAGAGTCAGTGCATGTCAGTATAGACATAACAGTTTTGCCTTGAAGAGAATGCATAGTAAAGCTATAAAAGTACTTAGTGCTTTTCTAGCTATAAAACCCCCAAACCCACTGAAGCAAAGAAGTTGGCTGACGAGAATCTAAGATGCTACTAAGAGAGGATATGGAACTACATGTGGGTTTAAATGACAAAATGTTACCCAAGGAGGGAAGAAAATTAACATCTATATTGCTTCTATAAATTAACTTAAATAAAAGAGACGCCTGGCATCAAATAAGTTTATTGGTGTTAGATGTTACCGATTTCTTTTCTTCCTTTTTTTTTCGCTTGTTATGATTTTTTTCTAAACCAAATAATGGAAAACAGAGGGAAATGTTATCCACTATTTTAAACCAAAGTCCTTTGGGACCAGCTGTAAATGTGACATTTGCAGTAGTCACATTATCCAAAGGTTACATGTGAGACTGAGGTTTTAAAAGGAAGAGAACACAGAACCAAAATATTTTATTTTAGTCCTCTGTGGAGACTGTTTAATAACCACGAGGAGGGGTCAAAGGAGGTGGCTTTATCTGCTACAACAAGAATTCGGGTCAGCACACAGGGAGAGGTACTCTGCAGTGAGTGACAGTTCACCCCACTTGGGTTCAAAACCAACCCTAACTCCCTGCTTTGTGTGGCTTGAGAAGGCCCAAGCCTCAGTGCTCCTATGTGTGAAATGGACAGTCCGGCCATTGAGAGGATTAAATGAGGTCATAAAGACAAATATTTAAAAAGACGATGCTTCGTACACAGCAGGTGCTCAATAAACATTAGCTGTTACTATTATCATAAAGGTTATTAAGCAAATGTTCCCCAAAGGCCACCAGTCCCACCTGTGCCTTTCTCTACTGATAAAGCAGTGTTGCAGCGACTCACCTTTCAAATGTTAATCAAAGAATCCTAAACTTCTAAAAAACAAAAGTTGTTTGGAGTTCCCTGGTGGTTCAATAGGTTAAGGATCTGGTATTGTCACTGCTGCGGCTCTGGTTACAGCTGTGGCACAGGTTCAGTCCCTGGCCGGGGAACTTAAGCATTCCGTGGGCACAGCCAAATAAATGAATACATAAAAATGAAATGAAATAAAAGTAAAAAATAAAAACAAAATTGTTTGAAACATAAACCCTTTCATGATAAATAAAAGTCTTCAAGAAGCAGCATGTCTTTCAAAGGAGGCTCAGAGCTCTCCCAGACACCACTCTGGAAGCCACTCTGTAGCACAGCCCCTCTGTGGTGCGCTGTGGGGGCCACAGTCAGGCCTGCCCCCACCCCACAGGTAGTGGACATAAGTGGAAAATGCCTAGACCCGGTGACCGAGGCCCCAGAATCCAGACACCAGGACTGGGAAATGGGCTTGTCGAGTGGCAGAATTACAGTCTTAGGAAGCAGCATAAGTTGTTTCCAGGAATAAAAAGCAACAAGCCCACAGGTCTTTACCCTCTGGGTTCATCTTCCTCCACATAGGTTGCCAAGGCCATGAAACTGAAGTGGGGCTCTATGAGAAAAACAAGGGAGGCAGAGAGAAGCCACTTCCTCCTACTTAGACCCTGCAAAAGAGTAAAGCCTTTAGACTGCTTTTTAATAGCTTCGGTTACAAGTCAGAATAAAAGCAGTCTTGAATTGAGTGTGAATCATTCTTTTCAGCCATCTTCACACCAGGTCAGGTTACCCCTCCTCCTCCTGCCCCGGGCAGACATTGCTAATGGATCACAGCACTCTTTCTAACCAAGTATGAATGCACTTTCATCCTTCTCAACACTACCTCAGGTAGCTACTGCCGTCCATCCAGTCAGCAAGTACGTTAGACCCAACTTGCTGACCCTGACAAGACTGAATTTTTATTCAAGAAGACAAAAATTCTAGGGAACTCCAAGTTAAAGAAATTAGGAAACCAAAATCAGTTTGTGCTGCCACTACTCTTCAAACCAGAGAGGTCATAGGATAAAGAATTGGCTATCTTGCTTTGGATTTTTATTGTTTTCATGGCTTTCCAATCTCATATCTATTTTAAAGTCTCCTCTTCATTTCTAAGGTGTTTCCGTCTCATTTCGTACTCATCTCCTCTTAAACGTGGTGGCCATTCAGGGGCTAAATCCGGCCTCTCCATCTAAGAAGCATTTCTCCATTTAAGACCTTTCAACACTTAATACCCTCTCAGTGTCACTATCAATAGAGCTATGAGTGAGCTCAACCTTTCCCTGGAAGTGGTGATTTAATGTGTGAATTATATGGTTATTAGGATGGGTGTCAGGGAAACAGTGTAATATATGTACGGTAGAGGCTGATGGGGCTGGAGGAGCTGAAACGGTCTGGACGATTTCTGGCGCTTCTTCTAATGCTCTGTCAATTATTCTCACAACCGATCATTCAAAGCTGTCTATTACCTTCTAATAATAATAATAATATTTTTCACTTAACGTTGCACCTTTCACCAGAGGATTTCAAAGAGCTTTGCAAATATTCATTAACACTTTATAAAGTGGGTAGGTAATATATAAATACCAGATCACATGTCCCTGAAGAGCAGCTATTAATACTTCCCTTGACACCACATTCAGACTGGGGCAGAAACAAACAAACAAACAAACAAAAAATGTATAAACGAAAAGCCAAGTGTCATCATTACTGGCATTTACCGGGCATCCGCAGACCCCCAGCAGAGATGAGCTTCATCCCCATCTCTCAGTGCGGCAGGAAGGCGGTCACTGCCCTGCCCTTGCCACCTCTCCTCATCCGCACAAACACCTCCTCCTGAGACCCAGTACAAACCAGCGTACAGACAGTCCAGATACTGGATCCTTTCAGCCTCTTAACTCTTAGAATCCCTGCTAAGAAGCGACATCTCCAAGGGGGAAAATCCCGACTGTCCTAAAGATGACCCTTAAACAAGAGTCCTACATACCTTCAGCCTTATACTCAGGACCAAATGGAATGACTGAAATGCACACCGGAAGCAAGGGGGGGAGGAGCTGCCAGACCCCGCGTTAAGGGGAGCCAGAGCAAAGAGTTTGGCTGCAAGCAATGATCACCGGAGGAGCAAGTCTAGGAGGTGGCCCTAAAAGCCAAGGTTATAGGTACCCCGGCTAAGCAGCTGGTTCAAAGGGCAGAGGGGAGAATTCACCCCAGAACCTCCATGCTCTATACCATTTGTCTGAATCAGAAGATATAGTTAGACAGAACCAAGAAATTCAAAAAATGATGATCATTACACTGACTTATGGCAATATTCACTCTTGATTACCCACCAGTGCATTATCCATATTGCTTCTTAATCGTTGTTGACACTATTCGGTTAGGAAGATATTTTTCACACCAACTCATTCTCTATTCTTTAAGAAACTTCTCTTTCGAAAGAGTTTTCTTGGAGTTCCCGTCGTGGCGCAGCGGAAATGAAGCGATCAGGAACCATGAGGTTGTGGGTTTGATCTCTGGACTCGCTCAGTGTGTTAAGATCCAGCGTTGCTGTGAGCTGTGGTGTAGGTCATAGACACGGCTCGGATCTGACATTGCTGTGGCTGTGGTGTAGGCCGGGAGCAACAGCTCCGATTGGACCCCTAGCCTGGGAACCTCCATGTGCCGCGGGTGTGGCCAGAAAAAGTCAGAAAACAAAAAAAAGAAAGGAACGAAGGAACGAAGGAAGGAAAGAAGGAAGAAAGAGAGAGAGAGAAGGAAGGAAGGGAGAGAGAGGAGGAAGGAAGGAAGGAAGGAAGGAAGGAAGGAAGGAAGGAAGGAAGGAAGGAAGGAAGGGAAGGAAGGAAGGAAGAAGGAAAGAAAGAAAGGAAGGAAGGAAGAAAGAAAGAAAAAGATTTTTCTTAAACCAGAAGAGATTTTTGTGTTCTCTGTATTAGAGTGTGAAATACATATGAACCAGCTCCTTTCCTCCCACCCCTTTTGGGCTCAGTGGCCCCATCAATCCTTCGTTCTCACCCGGCAGTTTACTGAGAGCAGAGCCGACTGGGTCAGAGAAACGCTAAGACAAAGGGGAAGGAAAGATGACACCCCGCCCCGGGTCACAAGTGAGTTCCCAGTGACCTTCCATTCTCTCTAATGGTGGAAAGAACGGGCGTGAGAGGTACAAGACAAAAGACTGTTCCCCTGACCGCCTAGCTATGTGGCTTCGGACAATTTACTTAATTTCCTGGTTCATCTGTTTACTTCTCTACAGAAAAGGAGCAATGATACTGCTCACATCAGAAGACTGTCCTAAGGAATAAATAAGATTGTATACGTGAAATGGCACAAAGAAGATGTTAAAATTTATCCCCCCTTCCTAAAAAGGCTATTCCACAACAGAGGGAATATAGGCAATATTTTATAACCACTGTAACCTTTAAAAACTGTAAATCACTAGACTGTACACCTGTAACTTATATAATGCTGTCCATCAAGTATACTCCAATTTTTTAAAAAGGGTATATTCCACCCACCACTCCTCTCCTCTCCCCAGTCTCTCTTTTTCTCTCTCTCTCTCTCTCAGCCTCTCCCCTCTACCCCCAACCTTTCCCTATGCAAAAATTGAGAGGCCACAGTGAGCGTTTCTTTCCCCAAAGCCTAATCCCATTAGACCTCTACTCATCACAAAGCTCCATTAGACATTGGCCAGGTAAAATCTCATTAATTGTAAACAAAGGAATAAGTCTCTCACTAATTATACTAAGAAGCATCAGGAGAGGAGAATTTCTAATCCCAAATCTGCATATATCATTTATTGTTCCTTAACATAAGCACATATGATCTTTGATATCTCTTCCTTTAGAAAAACACTTTTAGGGGTTACCTTTGTGGCTCAGCGGTTAATGAACCCAACTAGGGTCCATGAGGATGCGGGTCCGATCCCTGGCTTTGCTCAGTGAGTTAAGGATCTGGTGTTGCTGTAGCTGTGGTGTACGCTGCAGACGCAGCTCAGATGTCGCGTTGTTGTGGCTGTGGGGTAGGCCGGCTGCTGTAGCTCCAATTTGACCCCTAGCCTTGGAACCTCCAAATGCCACGGTTGTGGCCCTGAAAAGAAAAAAAAGGGAAAGAAAGAAAAACAGTTTTAACATTGATACTCCATACTCTCTCTTCTAACTTGAAGCAAGAAGCACTGCATAAAAGGCAGCTACAGGGTTTCAGATGCACCCTCCAGAGGGTAACATGGTAACTCCTTCCAGGGGAAGCCCTACCTTCAGGCTTGCACATTCCTATTCAAGTACCTCCTGGTGCTTTCTCTTCACAAATCTCAACCCATATGCTGGGAAACCTCAGCCCCTCCTCTTGGAGACTGGCCTCAATCCCTAATCAATCCCCTCCCAAACACAGATCCAAGGTATATCTCTCCAAGTCTGAGGAGCTAAGTGCACGGCAGCGCCTTGACTGGGGCTTCATCAGAAGGGTTGGAAGAGGCAGACTCCCAGCTGCCAGGAACTGCCCAGCACTGGAGGGAGGGGAACAGACCTGCCAAAGTGAGTCCTTTCACGACCTCCTGTCCCATCAGTGTGAACTGAGGCACATGTACTTATTCACCAATATTATAGCCAGTCATCATTGAGCTACACAGGCACATCCCCCAGAGACAAAGGATTCTCATTCATTTATTCGTTCATACATCCTACAAATATTTATTGGGCACCTATTCTGCCAGCTACCCTCCTAGACTTTGGGGAATGGCTGCTCCTCTCATGACACTTGCATTCTAGTAGAGCACGTTCTGGATATCAGGTATCTTCTATTTGCCCCACTCCACTCTTTGCAAGCCTACTGTGTCGTGGAGACCAAACTCTATGGATTGCATCAATAATAATAAGCTTTGCCATTTGGCTTCTAGTTGGGGGAGACCAATGAGGACCCTAGCAGAAGACTGAACGGAAGCAGCAGAGTGAGGTCTGAATGTCTATTCCCCATGACATCGTCTCTGTTGGCCACAGACCTGCCAGATGGCATCTCCTGTAAACTACAGCAATTCTCTCCAGTTTCCCTGCCCCTCCCCATTTGGGTCTCGGGATGGTATCAGTTCCGGCTACCACTACAAGGATCACCACCAAAGCCTGTTGATTTCCTTTACCCACCTATACCCTTGTGAATGATCCCTTTATTAATTCCCCTTCCACTCTTTCACTTGAGTGAGATGTTTCCTCTGGGACCTCCTTGACGCAGGAAAATCATCAAAATGATTCCAGATACTGCTTCTAAAACCTCGGTGACTGCACTTGGGGTGAAAAGGCATCATACAGTGTGGTCAGGAAGGGTTCTTTGAGTAGGTCAGCTAACCGATGCTCCACAGCAGATCGTCCCAGACAAAGGGAAACGCAAGTGCAGGAGACCTGAAGCAGGAAATGAGGCCCACATATTCAAAGAAGGAAAAAGAGGGGAAACACGTGATCCTTGATGAGATGGAGAAGCAGGCAAGAGCAGGTGGAGCCCTGGCCACGGTGAGCAGTTGAGATTTCACTGGAAGGACATTAAAGGGGCTTAAGCACGATCGGATATATGTTTTTGAAAGAATTCCCTCAGGCTGACCTGTGAGAATAGATTCTTGGGGACAAGAGAGGCAGAGGAGGATCAGCTGGAGTCCGGGCAGCAATCCAGAGGGGCATGACGGTGATCTGGACTAAGGCGATGGCGGGGGAGACGGACGGGGAACAGTGTTAGGACATAACATATTCTGGAGGAAGAACTCCCAGGACTTGCAGCGAATGAGATGTGAGGAGTGAGGGAAAGAGAAGAATCGAGAATGTCTGGGGGGTGTGGGACTGGAGCCGCTTCGTACACGGTGGTGCCGTTTACAGGGGTGGTGAAGCCTGGGGTCGGAGAAGGGGCACAGTTTAGACAAGACATGCAAGGGGGGGTGTCAGGCTCAGAGACAGAGGCGTGGGCTTCACCAGCACCGAGGAAGCGATGTAATGCAGAGAGCTGGACAAGCCTGACCGAGGGGCGCAATGCAGTTCACCAGCACCACCCAGACTTGGGACAGATGAAGAGAAACCATCTTCTAACTGCTCAGAAAGTGCCAGGTGCTGCCCTCTCGGCAGAGCCAGTGTGTCACATTAATACGCGGAACAACGTTTCCTTTCTTTCCTTCGTTTTCCACTTCTAAATCATGTATCTTCAGACCCTTGGAAAATAAGAAAGATGCCCAGCTCTGAGCCATATACTTTTAATAGCTATTCCCTTAGAAATGCAAAGAGAAAAAAAATAAATAAACATTGGCCCAATGAATGAAAAAAAAAGAAGTGCAAAGAGAAGTCTTGAGCTCATAGGACCGCTCTCTCCCCTCAGTTAGGTTTTTTTTCCATGACCCCTCTCTCTCCCCAGTTTCTGTCTGGAGGAAAGGGAGGGATGGCATTATTCATTCAAGTTTCAACAACATTCCTGATTACCGAACATGGGCTGGTGTCCAGGTGCTGAGGCAGACAGAAAATAAACAACGTCATTTAAAAATTAGATGATACAGTTCCCACTGTGGCAAAGAGCTTTTTTTCTCATATTATTGTCCATCATATTCTATCACAAGACATTGGATATAGTTCCCTGTGCTACACAGTAGGACTGAATGAGCTATTCTTAAATCATTTATATTTAATTTTTAAATGTGGGCACATAAATATACATCTACATATGCTTAGAAGTCTGCCCCTAGAATCTACATATGCCTAGAATCTGTCCCCCATTGGGTCCAGTACTGAGCTTCTCCAAGACCTGGCTTTGCTATCAAAAGGCTGGGTTCTGCTTCGGAGAGGAAGGTAAAGGCTTTGTCACCTCCTCCAGCTTTACTGGTAAAAAAGCTGATCAGGATGGAAGGGCAAGCAAGCTTCAAGTGATTATGACTCATCTGAAGATGAATGCTGGAGCCACAGACACTTGAGAATAGATTTTTAAAACAGTACAGGGCAAGAATAAGCCTGGTGCCTTGGGGAAAAGAGTGGACAGCAGAGGGGAAAGACGGCAAGGAGATTTTTGTAGATTTTGTAACTTTAAAACTTTTCACCACGTGAATGTCTTATTTGTTTAAGAAAAGGAAAAACAGTTCAAGACAGACAGCTTTAGTAATGGTCTAAGCAGATCGGCAAAGTTGACAAACATCTCTCTCGTTTGGGTTTTCCAAAGCTGAAAAGGAAAGCTGACATCCTGGTAACCTGCATCATTCGTCAGAAAGAGGCGACTTCACCCTGTAAGTAGCCTTCACATTTTCCATCTCGTCTTACGCAACCCAAGAAATAACTCTGAGCAATGTTATAAGAACATTTCTCCTTCCATCCCATGTTCCTACCCTAAACCACAGACAAGACTTCATTGCTGGTCCTCCAGGGCAGCTTTGGGGAGAACACTTGCAGTTTTCCTCCTCTGTTATTGGCTCCCAGGATGGAATGGACCACGCTGTCTAGAAGCCAGGGCCATTCCCAGGAGTGGGGACCAGCTTTGGCCCACCATTCTCACTTGCGCTTGTCTGCTCAGATCTGCATGTGCTCAGCAAGACAGACAGCTGTCTCCTCTCCCAACTAGCAAGCAGGCAAACAGAGCCTGCTTCTGACAGGCTTGGCCAAGTCTCAATCTTTCCAGTATGCGCTGAGCATGTTTAGGTCAGGACCGGGATGGAATGGAAGGTTCTGCTTTGGAGAGAGACGGTAAAGGCTTTGCTACATCCTTCGGCTTTACTGGAAAAAAGCTGATCAGCATTTTCCTCCATTGTGTTAGGAACCTGTAAAAGGGGAAGGGTGATTAATTAGTACCCTCGGACCTCCCACACAATTGAATTCTCCTGATAACAAGGCATCTTGGTGAAGTCCCTAAGATATTTAAACATTCTAACACATCAGCACTATTTCTAGTGATAAAGGCTAGAATGATGAATCTACAACCATTTTTCCAAGAAAAGGTGGCAAGTCTTATGGCTCTAATGTTTACGCAGTAAGATTTTCAAGGAGATTTTTCCAACTCAGAAATACTCCAGAGTCTTTATTTCAGTGGGTAAGAAGTGAAACTATTAAAAATATATGTTAATGCCGATGAAAATTTTCAAACTGACTTTGCATATCCCCCATGATGAGGCACTGACAAGGACACAGCACCCTTTCAGTGGAATTCCTGACAAAAACGGAGCAGATCATAAAGAAACAATCAGACAAACCCCCATTGGGGGACGTTTTACAAAATGAGGGGCCAGTATTCTTCAAAAATGTCAATGTCACCAAAAAAAAAAAAGAACTTAGAAACTGCAAGGAAGGTTGCAGATGAAAAGAGGCTAAAAAGACACGACACCTAAATGCAATGTATGACTCTGGAGTGGGGAAAACACTGCTAGAAAGGACACTTTTAGCTCAATTGGCAAATTTGAATATAGACCATATAATAGATAATAGCCTTGGATCAATGAGAAATCCCCTAGATATGATGGAGTTTATGCTATTGATGTGCCTAATGTTCTTAGGAAACATTTGTTGTCACCATCCCATCAAGACCTCTGCAATTTACTCTTGAAGGGCTCAGCAAACAAATAAATTAAATATATTACATATCATAGATCACATAAATGTACACAGATGGAGCAAATATGAGAAAATAATAACAACAGGCTGACCCAGGTGAAGATATATGGCAGTTCCTTGCATCACCCTGCAACTCTGCAGTAGACGAAACTTCTCAAATTTAAAGGTGAAATTTTTTGATAAAGATCCTCCCAAAAAGAATTCTTACGTATTCTTCAAACTCTGAGAGAGGATTAAGGAAGGCTTGAGGATGCTATCAGAGATAGAAGATAATTCTGTAACAAAATGCCCCGTGTTGCTATGTATCAAGGCTATAATTCAGGTCACCTCGCATGGGGACCCGACTGCTGGAGCCACCGCGCTCTCCAACTGCATGTCAAACACAGACCGACCCGACTTCGGAGTAGAAAGTGGTTCTCTGTGAATACGGAGGCTGGCTCTGAATGGTTCCACCTGGGGGCCATTTGTCAGCCCTCCTCTCCTTCCACCCTCCCTGGGTCTTCCATCCTCTCCACCGCCATTTCAGTCTCTCACTAAATTAAAAACAGAGCTGCACCATGATGAGGGCATTTTTTTTAAAAATCAAAAAATTATGCAACACTCAGACTTAGCTATATCACTGACTGTGTTTTTATTTACTGCTTTTTTGTTTTTTTAGGGCCACACCCGCAGCATATGGAAGTTCCCAGGCTAGGGGTTGGAGCTGTAACCACTGGTCTACACCACAGCTACAGTAATGCAAGATCCACGAAGCGTCCTCAACCCACACCACAGCTCACAGCAACGCCGGATCCCTGACGCACTGAGCGAGGCCAGGGATCGAACCCACATCCTAATGAATACTAGCTGGATTCGTTTCCACTGCGCCACAATGGGAACTCCCAGACTGTGTTTTTAAAATATATTCACACTGCCCTCAGGTCTTTGCACAGAAATAGACATGCATTAATCCACTGTATGAGATTTTTTTGTAATACTAGGTTTATAAAATTTCCTTGAAAAGGGTCCGAGACAGACATGCCCCATGCCAAATAGTGTTAAGGCGAGGTTTCAATGTAGAATTATGACCATTTCATATCATTTATTTCTATCGTAAATACCAGGTAATTTGCAAATTCTAGTTTGATCCCACAGCCACAGTCGCCCATCTCCTGTTCACTGAAAAATCCACAAGGTGGCCGTCACCATGGGTCAGGCCTGTGCTCTACAAACACTGTCGTGTTGGGTACTCTCATTATGAGGACGATGGTATTATCTCTGTTTCATAGAGAAGAAAACTGAGGCTCAAATGGTTAAGTCATTTGCTGGAGGACACAACTTTTTTTAAGGGCCACACCTCCAGCATATGGAAGTTCCCAGGCCAGGGGTTGAATCGGAGCTGCAGTTGCCAGCCAAGCCACATCAACACAGCATCTGAGCCGAGTCTACTGTCCACACCACAGCTCACGGCAACTCTGGATCCTTAATCCACTGAGAAAGGCCAGGGATCAAACCTGCACCCTCATGGATGCTAGGTGGGTTCATTACCATTGAGCCACAATGGAAACTCCCACACAGCTTGTTAATAGCAGAACCAGAACCTGAGTCCAGATCTGCCCGACTTTAAGGTCTAGATCCTACATTCCTACACGCCCATCTCCCATGCTCTGCAAAGCACCGTCTTGGCTTCCAGAAGACCCACATGAGGCCATGCGGAGACCCAAAAATATGGAGACACTCATGAACATGCCAAGGAGGAAAGCAAGGACTTTCCTATCATGGAAGAACGAAAGAGTTCTGATAACCCTCCATTTTTTTTTTTTTTTTTTTTTGCCTGAATTGCTTGAACTTCATACACATACAGGAAGAAAAGCCAATATACTTTATTGCCATGTTCTTCTCCTGAGATCTTCCCAGACAATTTAGGATGGTCTTTTGTACCCGAATCAAATTCTTCCGCCACCCAACCAAAATTTCAAAATGCCTTATTTTAGACAGACTGCATCAAAATCTCAGGATATAGCTCACACGTAAAAAGTACGATACTAAATATGAAAATCTGAAATACACACTGCATAAGTAATGGTAGCAAAAAGCCAATGATATTTTAAAGATATTTTAAAGATTTAGTATTTATCATTGTAATACAGCTTTTATGTTTGATGTTATACGAAGCTATGGGCTCACCTCTGAATCAATGCTGGTTTATTGCTGGCTGTTATATTTATGGAATGTTACCGTGAACAAAGCAGAGCAGGCCAAGTCTATTCCCAACATAACCTATAAATAATGTAAGTAAATAAACTAAGCAAATCTTCATGAAGCAATGCATTATTTACTATTCCGTGTTGCTGAAATATGAGTTTAAATTTTGGTTACATATTAATGTAAGAGCTTCGTCATTTCTAGATCTCCTTAGGGAGTCAAATCCTAAAGCTTAACTCTGAATTCACCTTGCAGGCCTTCCCAACTCAGTAACAAAAAGCCACACGCCTCACCAGAGTCAGGAACCAGAAGCCAGACTTTAGATGTTACATTTCCATCACAGGCCAATGAACTGAAGATCTGCTACAATTATTCCAAGAAATTCTATGTCAGCATCATTGTGCAACTAACCTAAATGGGTGTCCAACAGTCTTCAGGGAGTTGGATTGTACAAGACAAAATCATCAAGACTCTTTCTCACTAATAATATTTATATATTATACTCAGAGTGAGAGTAACTCAAACTTTCTTCAAGTGTTAGAGTGTTTTTAGTGATTCATGTATTCATCTCCAAAATATTAGTTAAGTCCCACCATGGTGCCAAGCCCTTAGGATACCACAGTGAAAGGGAAGGGGAAGGGTCTCTTTACAGAGATCACGGTTGTGGGGAAGCAGCAAATTAGGCAGCAGACAAGCAAACAAATGGACAAGGTAATTTCGGTAGGAATGAAGAAAACAGAAGACACTCATCTGATAGAAAACGAAGGAGTCACTTTTGAAAGGGAGGTTTCGACCCTCCCTTAGTAACATTGACCCAAAGCATCCTAAAGACAGACTAACACCTTTTATCAGGTTCTCCTGCTTCTTCCCCTCCCCCTCCTTTTTGTCTGTTTAGTGCCAGCTCAGGGCCATTGGTAGATAAGGAAGGGACAGTACAGGCCCCGATGAAGAAACATGCCTAGGGGAGCTGGGGTGGAGTCCTTTTGGAGACAGGCGATACGCATAATGGCAAGGAGCAACAGTGGACGGCCACTCCTCACAGAGAGGAGCCACTCGGAGTGATGTGGTGAAAGGCAGATTTGCGCAGAGAGTGGGAGTCAGGAGAACTCAACAGAAGCAGGGGTCAAACAAGATTTGCAGACAAACCCAAGGTGTGTGGCCATGGGCAGCTTGGGTGGATTCAGGAGGAAAGGACTAGGGTCAGGGTTGAAGAGACACTGCTGAGCTGAAGGCAAGATGTCCTGACCTAGCGGTTAACTGGATTTCATCACCACCTTCATTCACTCCTACGTGACTCCCTGCCTGGGACTGCTCACAGCAGAAGTGGTCTCACTCACAGACCCAGGGTGCTGAGGGTCTTACTTTTATGGGAGGGTTATCCTCATCTCCTATCCTGCTTGAAAGATTCTATAGCTTTACCATTCATAATTTTTGCCCCAACAGACTTCATTAGCTGAAATAAAAAGCAGAAGCGATTTCCAGAGGGTTCCCAGTCAACGCTCTGCCTCTAGAGACAATGAATGAACAAACTACCCAGAACAAAGATTACAAGCCTATTCAGGTGACCAAGCCTTAGGCAAATCTGTGAACAGGTTGAGAGTTGCCCTTCTACCTACAATTACAGCACTCTTCACTGGGCAAGGCTAAGTCGCCTTATTTTCCTCATGCCTAACATTTATTTCAAGCTGCTCGCACCTGTTCCATTAGGCTGAACCCCCCTCCCAGTAAAATATCAGGTGGGAAAGATTGTAATAAACTAACTCATTCCAAGGAGTCAAGGACTCGAAATGGTATCCATGGGGATTGGTCCCAGAACCCCCTGCAGATAACAAAATCCAAGGATGCTCAAGTCCTTTATATTAAAAGGTGTAGTAATTGCCTATAACCTGCTCACATCCCATGTACTTGAAATCATCTCTAGATTACTCATAATACCTAATACAACGTAAGTGCCATGTAAATAGCTGTACATACAATGTAAATGCTATGTAAAGAGTTGTTGGCATTTGGCAAATTCAAGTTTCGCTTTATGGAATTTCTTGGAATTTTTTTTTCCAAATATTTTTAATGCAAGGTCGGCTGAATCTGCGGATGTGGAGGATACAGAAAACCGACTGTAATATTAGTCAATCGTAGCCTTCACTAAAGACTTACCCATAGGATGAGAGTGTCATGGAGAAAGAACACCTACCATCTACCAAGGACACTGAGTAGGCCAACTAAAGGAACGGCAGGTAGGAAAGGCACTAGAAATGGATTTTTCTTTTTACTTTTTATTGACATATAAGAAAAGTATACTTATTATAAGTGTACAGGTCGATGAAATTTTCAGAAGCTGCACACACTCATGTGCTCAGCAGCTAGTCAAGAAACTATGACCAGCACCCCCTTCCCGCCTCTTCCTGTCCTTCCTGCCCCAAGGACAACCGCGTTCCTGACTTCTGACACCACTGATGAGGGGTGCCTGTTTTTGAATGTTAGGTAATTGGAATCACAGAGTGTCGTCTTTCGTGTCTGGCTTCTTGTGGCTAACATTATGTTTGTGTGATTTATTCATAATGTTGCATGTAGCTGGAGTGAGGGTGGCCTGGAACCAGTCCTCGTGGATACGGAGGGATGACTGTACTTAATTCATTCCCAATGCTGTCATCTTGCAAGACGTCATCTTGCAGATGCCAACATGAGACCCCTAGGACTGAATTCCTAACATGCTTAAAGAGGAAACCTAGGGAGTTCCCGTTGTGGCTCAGCAGTAATGAATCTGACTAGGATCCATGAGGACATAGATTCGATCCCTGGCCTTGCTCAGTGGGTTAAGGATCCAGCATTGCTGTGAGCTATGGCATAGGTTGCTGACGCGGCTTGGATTTGACCCCTAGCCTGGGAGCTTTCATATGCCACCGGTGCGGCCCTAAAAAGACAAAAAATAAACATAAAAATAAAAAAAAGAGGAAACCTAGAAACTCATCCCCAGAGTAAAATTAACTCCTGGCTGAAATCTCTTCTATTTTGCTCATTGAGCCACTGAGCTCATAATGCATTCTCTCAGACTTTCTTATTTAATTTGAAATTTACATCTGAGCTACTCTTAACATCAGGATACAAGTTCCAGCCCTTTCCCACTACTAAAGGAATGAAGCCAACTCTTCTCTTACTCCAATTTTATTTCTTCTCTCACTAGTGGCTATGCTTGAAGGTACACCAAGAACCGCTGCCAGCAACCCATCCTCTGGGACACTCATCCAGCTCAGGCAGTCAGTCAGTTGTTGGCATCTGTTCACAGGTTCTAACATCAGGAAGTGCTTGTGATCATTACTGAGGCAATCTTAAGCCTTGCACGCGTGTGCACGCGCGCGCGCGCGCATACACACACACACACACACACACACACACACACACACACACACACACACACACATATATATCCTGGGCTACATATCCTGGGCTACAGTGCTAATTCCCAAGCATGTGCTCGGTCCATTCCAGCAGTCG
Organism: Catagonus wagneri; assembly: GCA_004024745.2. NCBI lineage: Eukaryota > Metazoa > Chordata > Mammalia > Artiodactyla > Tayassuidae > Catagonus > Catagonus wagneri. The sequence continues at coordinate 24,670,171 of PVHT021183710.1, read as the reverse complement.
CCTCTTCCAACTCACGTGGTCCTTGTCAGACACCTAGAAAACCGTGGCGCTGGACCAAGGGGCTCCCAGTTCTCACCAGACTGCAAACGATCTCTAACTTTTGCTGGGGCAGCAATTAAATGAACGAGGCAGGCAGAAGTTGGTATGTTTTGATGGCAGGTGTCAAGCCACATCTGGCAGGAAACGGTCAGGGCCAGCCTTGAAAGTTCCCATTTACTCGGTGTCTAGAAAATCAGAGTTTAAAACAGCAGACCATTTTCAGAGCTGTATGATACTTAGGGATCGGAACAAGAGCCTGTAAATGCTCAACGGTCTTGGTGGGAGAAAAAAATTCCCATTTGGAGTAGGCTTGGCGCCCTTTGCCCAGACTGAGGGGCAATGTGGGGCCTGGAAGAAACACCCTATTCTAAAGACAGACATGAGAGCAGAGCCCAGCGTCCTTTCGGAACTTCGCAGGCCACGGGCCGCATCCGTTCAGAGGCTGACCCCATATCATTTCCCAACCAAAGGGCTTTAAAAACCCTTTATAAATTGGTCTTTTTGTCCAGTGTATTTTTTTAACATTAGTGATTTGAGTCTGAAGGGAAGTAATTGGAATTTGAGGATCTGAGATTTTAGGAGTCTGAGAAGGCTTACTTCCTAGAGTGTATTTGGAAAAACATTATCCAGTTAGAGGAGAATTGGCCTATTCTCAATAAGCTGATTTTCTCTTCTTGAGCAAGAAAAATAAAAATAGAAATCATATAGAGGCAAGAAATAATGCCAGTGAGACAGGACACCTTACATCCACTATCTCATTTAGTCACTTTAGCCTTTTTTTTTTTTTTAGAGCCACACCCGTGGCATATGGAGGTTCCCAGGCTAGGGGTCTAATTGGAGCTATAGCCGTGGGCCTACATCACAGCCACAGCAACACCAGATCCGAGCCACATCTGCCACCTATGCCGCAGCTCATGGCAATGATGGATCCTTAACCCACTGAGCGAGGCCAGGGCTCCAACCTGTGTCCTCATGGATACTAGTCAGATTTGTTTCCACTGAGCCATGACAGGAACGCCAGTCTTTTTAACATTTTTAATAATTTCATTTTAATTTTGAAATAAGCATGTGTTCCTTGTAAAAAAAACTGATACAATCTAACAATGCCTCAAGAAAAAATTATGCACCTCCCTCTTTATTTCCCTCCATTCTCAGCATCTTCCCAGAAAAAAAAAAATTAACAGCCAGCTGCACACTTTCAAACCTTTATCTATGTATATAATATATAAATAAAAATTGGATCATACTCTTCACATAAGTTTGCAGCTTGCTTTTCTCCCTTTAATTACATTTAGGATATCCCTCCAAGTCAACAAACAGAGGTGGAATTCATTCTTTTAAATGACTGCATAAAATTTCAATGTATGGATCTTCTTATTCAATAGTTTTGTTGATGGAAAGTGAGGTTGTTTCCAGTTTTTTGTCTGTTTGCCAATAAAAGCAATGCTGTAATAAATATTAGTACACATGCCCTTACATACTGGTGCTTTAATTCTATTGGCTAGAGTCCTACTTACTCTGCAAGGTCAGAGCTTAGGCACATTACTCATTTTAATAGATATCGACACATTACTTTCCCTAATCCATTTGAACTTTATTTTTTGCATGAGGAAGTGGGGATTATAAATTTTGCTTTCTGCCACATGTGTAGCCAATTTTGCCAGCATCATTTATTAAATAAAGCACTTTTTTTCATAGGGTGCAACGCCACTTGTGACATAATGGAAAATTCTCATAAATGCCTGGATCTTTTTCAGGAGTTTCTACTCTGTTTCACTACCTGTGTATCTGGTTTGATGCCAATAACGAACCATTCTCATTACAGTGGCTCTAAAGTTAGGGGATTTGGGGCAGGCCGGGGTTGATGGGGAGCATGCCCTGGCATACAGAAGCTCCAGGGCCAAGGATCAAACCTACATCACAGTAGTGGCCCGAGCTGCTGCAGTGACAACACTGGATTCTTAGCCACTGCACCACAGGGGAACTCCAAAAGTTAGTTTCAATATCTAGTAATAAGGTAAGTATGTTTTATTAGTCTTCTCTTGTATTTTGGGAGTTCCCATTATGGCACAGTGGAAATGAATTCGACCAGGAACCATAAGGTTGCTGGTTCGATCCCTGGCCTTGCTCAGTGGGTTAAGGATCCAGCGTTGCCATGAGCTGTGGTGTAGGATGCAGATGCAGCTTGGATCTGATGTTGCTAGAGCTGTGGTGTAGGCTGGCAGCTATGGCTCTGATCGGACCCCTAGCCTGGGAACCTCCACATGCCTAGCCTGGGAACCTCTACACGCACCGGCCCTAAAAAGCAAAAAAAAAAAAAAAAGTCTTCTTTTGCATTTTGTATTTTAAGGTATCTATTCTTCAGTTTAAACTTTATTCCAAAACTCCATTAAGATTCTGAATGAAATTGAAACTATGTGTTTATGGATTTTGAAAGAACTGAAAATTGTACAATTTTAAGATTTCCATATAGATGATTGCACATCTCTCCATTTATTCAATAAGTTGTTTTAGGTTTTCGTTTTTGTTTTTGTTTTTAGGGCCGCACCCAGGGCATATGGAGGTTTCCATGCTAGGGGTCCAATTGTAGCTACAGCTACACCACAGCCACAGCAACACAGGATCTGAGCAGCATCTGCGACCTACACCACAGTTCATGGCAACAGCAGATCCTTAACCCACTGAGCGAGGCCAAAGATCAAACCCGCAACTTCATAGCTCCTCGTTGGATTCGTTTCCGCTGTGCCACAATGGGAACTCCCTGTTTTAGTTTTTTAAATGGAGGTACAAATCTTACAAAATTATTCCTATGTATTCTAAAATTTTGTTGCTCTTACAAACAAGATTTTTTTCAAAGTCTATTTCCAGCTGGCTGACAGGAAAATTACAGATTTTGTATATTTATCAAATATCCAAACACCTTAACAAAAGCTCTTATCAAATCTGGTATTTTTTAGTTTTGTGGGTTTGCTAAGTAATCAGTCATATCATTCCCAAATACAACAATTTTATCTCTAATATTTACATCTAATATTTACTTTTTCTCATTTTATTACATTGGCTAGTTTCTCCAAATTCATATAAATAGTAGAAGGGAGCCTTATCTTCTTCCTGATTTTAGACAGGAATATTAGACTGCTTATTTTACTTGCTAAAAGGATTTGATATTCTTTTTAAAGTAAATATCCCTACTTTGTTTATAGTTTTGTCAAGAATGGCTATTTAATTTTATAAAATTATAGTATCTAATGATTTAATCTCATGATTTTTTCATCTTTTAGTTTGTTGATTTCAAGAATTTTCTGAGTCCCCTGGTGGTTCAGGATCCAGTGTTGGTTAAGGATCCAGCGTTGTCACTTTTGTGGCATAAATTCAGTCCCTGGTCTGGGAACTTCTGCATGCCATGAGTGCAGCCAAAAATAAAGAACTTTCATATCGATTTTCTAATATTAAAACACCTTTACATTACAAAAATAAACCCTACTGAGTCATAATGTGTTACTCATTTCATACAGAGCTAGATTTGGATAACAACCCATGTTTAGTTAGATTTTCTGCATCCATATTTACAAGTGAGATAAATACATAATTACAGTATTACCTTAGGTTTATAAAACGAAGTAAGAACTGTCCAGTTTTTCCTATGGCCTGAAATTATTTCAGTAACATAGGGATTTTCATTTTACTTTATAAACGTAGAAAAATATTGTTAGATATTACTAGAGAGAGTATTACTATTATGCAACTTTTAAACATGACAAGTAGTAGATGTTCAGAAAAGTATATAAGTTGATTGAAGTCAAGCAACTATTAAGGACCAAAATGGGAATGAAACACCTCGCTTCTGATTCCAGGTCTGGAATGTATTACTTCATGTCTCCAGAGAGGAACCTGAAATCCTGACCTAAACAAAGGTGACAGAAATCCTATAGCAGGACCAACAAAAGAAAGTCAGCCTTTGGAGAACACACAACAGAGCAGTCACAAGCCTTATAAAGAAAAGTTACGAACTGCTGGGAAGCCATAATCACAGAATAGTCTTCTTGGTATTTGGTCCTTTGAAGTGGGATCACCCAGATGGAGCAAATGGACCACACACAGGGATTCAAGATGGCAGATCTTGTAGGGCTGTATACAACTATGTAAAGGAATGATAATTCATTATACATCTTCTTTTATAATGGTAAATCATTTGTCTAAGATCATCCTCTATATCTTAAAGGTGATGTGCCACTCCATATTCCTTAAATCATGCTCTTTGTGTGTTTCCTTCATGGCCTTTATCACTTTTATTGCAATTATTTTATTTGTGCTACTTGCTCTTTGTCTACCCACTCCCTCCCCATTACAACAGAGGCAACAGAAGAAAAGAGGCTATATTGCATTATTATTTTATCCACAGGCCTGAGCGCAGTGAAAAGACATTCAAAATATATTTGTTATGTAATTGAAAAAATAAATACCATATACTATTTATACCCAAAGGGATCCCTGCATGAATCCTCCAGAGAAAGGACACCAGCTTTCCCTCCAGAAATGGTGGTCCCAAGTACACACGGTTAGGAAAAATACTGTTTGCTGCTGCCTTTCTAAATATAAAATGTGCTATACATCCAAGTCAGAGCTCTCCATATCAATCTTATACAATCACCTTATTTGACAGTGACATTCTTTTTAAAGGCAAATCAGTGTGAACTCTCAATATCCCAAATTAGATCAAGCACACAAGTTCGAATGAGTTGGCCATTAATTACTCACCACCACTGGCCTGAGTCTGAAACCACCAGGTCTCATTTTTCACTGGGCTGACACCCTGAAAGGCACCATTTGTCAGGAGACCTCCCTTGTATTTTTTTCTTCTCCTTCCATTGTTTCACTGAATTAACCAAAGCAATATTAAATAAGTTGCTAAATACAGATATTAGCTCATTTGTAGCTAATTATTACAGGTAAACGGTGCAGTAAATGAAGCACCCTTCACCCTCCCCCGACCTTTCCTTTTTTTTTTTTTCTTTTTTGAAGCTTTTGTGATGTTCTCCAGGTAAATCCCATGCATAATGTAAGAGTGGCAATGTTGTTTGCATAATAAGCTATTTTCTACCACAGAAGCAGAAACATTTTATCGCTATAGAGAAAGCTCAAATTATGAATACATTTTCATATAAGTTGATTTATGTGAAAATTACAAATAAATGCAGAGCCGAGCTGCAAGTGAATTGTTTGTTCCCAGTTCAAGGAGTGGTGTTATTTGAAATTAAAAAAGAAAACAACCCACCACATCCTGCTAAGAGAAATATTTTTAATGTTATTCAGACTGAAGCACATATCATATGACCCAAGAAGAAAAGCATCACCTGGTCTGGAAGTAGGGCCTGAGATTGCAAAAGATAAGATAAATTTGTCTGCTGATTTCTGAAGCCATCTTATTATGGATAATATAAATGTTATATACATGGTATCCATGATATATGTATTTTTACTTGCACTTGGGCTGCAGAGATTCTTAGCAAACTCTATAACTACTTCTTTCAGTAGTCAAAGGAAGTTGAAAGAATAAATGCAGGCCCATTATCACCTCTGCACAAGTAAGAGCTAAATGTGTGTTGAAGACCGGAAGCATCTCAGACAACTGCGGGGCTCTCAAGCCGGATGCATGTATCTAATTCCAGGCAGAATCCCTGCGGGCAGAAAATGTATCTTGTTAGACCGCCCCTCCTCATTACACCAGTACATTGGCATCCAGGTGGTTGATCCGTAACAAGGGTATAAGGCTTTGGCCTTTTTTTTGGCCTTTAGGCAAAGCTTTGGTTAAGGTCTCAGATATGAATGAGGCGAGTTTTAGGGCAAGAAGATGGTGACATGGCACCTTGGACAAGTCTACATGGTAAAATGAATGCAGCCTGTTGAGTAATTTGGGCAATATATGCCTGTACCTTTCCTAGCCTTTTAAACCTGCCTGGATTACTCTCATCATGGCCTCTGATTACAGAACACACCCCATCTTGGCCGTTGCCCCAGACCTCAGAATACTTACACTTTAATTGTTGCTTAATGAACCCTTACCTTTCAAGTTCTTGGTTCTGATCATGATCTCTGACCCCATTCGTATTTTGCAATCCTTCAGACTTCCTAAAATGGCTTACTCGAGTTGGTGCCTTATTCAGCTATTTGCTCTGTGTCTCCCCAGAATCTCATGATCGTTCAAAGCTGTAAAGGAGACTCCTATTTCCGGCCGCAACCCATGGAGCTGTGTGACCACCAATCTCTCCTCTCCCCCTCTTCCTCCCTGGACCAAAGAGAGGCCAATGTGAGCAGTACAGATAGCTAATCTACACATGGGTCTCGGAAGTCTCACCTCTACTGTTGTCAATTGCAAAAGATATTGCATATGCAGATCTCACTTTTTAAAGCCCTTTCTCCCATCTCCAAACTATCAAGATTTTTGGGGGTAGGTATATTCCAGTCAAAGCATAAACAGGAACCATGTAACCTGCTCAGCCTTGTTAGATCAAAGAGACCAGATCCCTTCACAGTGCCCCAGATTCATTCAGGCATTAAACAACAGCCCAAGAATCTCTGGAATGTTCTTTCTGTTTTCATTGCTTATTTGCATTTCTTAGGTTGGCTCTGTGCTTTCCCTCCAATGCTATGCTGGAAGTCTGATGTGAAAGTAAATAATGTTGGGGAAAACACTGTTTTATAATTACATTGCCTTGGATTTTTACATTCAGTAGGTCGACAGTTGGGGTGGAAATACTTGGCCCATTCTCGTACCACTTGAATTTCATACTTATACTTGAGGTTTAAAAGCCAGGAGCCTGAAGAGACTCTTTTTTTGTATTATTCTCTGATTCTACCAATATAAACAGGCCAAGAATAAGCATATCTCTCTTTAAGTTAGATGGAAAAAGCCTCACTGGAACAAACACTACCACGTAGCTTGTATCCCTTGCTAATTCAGAAAGATGAAAATGTCCTTAAAGAACAAATACTGTTAGTCCATTTGTATGAGGTACCTCAAGTACCTCATATTTGTAGAGACAGAAAGCACAATGGTGGTTGCCAGGAGCTGGGAGGAGGAGAAAACGGGGAGTTAGTGCTTAATAAGCACAGAGATTCCATTTTGCAAGGTAAGAGTCCTGTGGATGGAGGGATGTGGTGGTAGCACAACACTGTGAATGAACTCAGTGCCACTGCACCGTCTCATTGCATCGGCAAGGTGGTAAATTTTATGTTATGTGTATTTTACCACAAAAATAATACCGGATAATTGTTGAGCCGCATTTTTAAGTTAAAAAAACAAAACAAAACAAAAAAAACTTAAAAATATCACATTTCTACCTATTCTGTTTCTGTATACTATGAATATAAAAAACAATACCTTTTAAAAATCACCTCCCCCCAAAAAAATAAAATACCTAGAATAAACCTGACCAAGGAGGTGAAAGACTTATATGCTGAGAACTATAAAACATTAACAAAGGAAATGAAAGAAAATTCAAAGAAGTAGAGATCCCATGCTCCTGGATTGGAAGAATTAATATTGTTAAAATGGCCACACTACCCAAAGCAACCTACAGATTTAATGTGATCCCTATCAAATTACCCATGACATTTTTCACAAAACTAGAACAAAATAATCCAAAGTCTTATATGGAACTACAAAAGACCAAGAATTGCCAAAGCAGTCCTGGGGTGGGGGGTAGGGGACAAGAGGGCATAACTCTCCCAGATGTCAGATGATACTACAAAGCTACAGTAAAATATGACACAAATGAACCTATCTACAAAACGGAAACAGACTCACAGACATAGAGAACAGACCTGTGATTGCCGGGGGGAGGGGGCGCGAGAGAAACTGGGAATTTGGGGTTAGTAGATGCAAAATATTACAGTTAGAATCCAGAGACTGCACAGTCCTACCATGCAACACAGGGAGCTCCGTCCAATCTCTTGGGATAGGACATGATAGAAAATAATATTTTTTTTTAAAGAATGCAAAAATAAAATCTTGAAATTCTCACAAACTTGTAAACTAATTATACTTCAATAGAACTTTAAAAAATTAAAGTCTTTCTTTTGGCAGTGGAAAAAATACCATATTTATCAATGCTACTAGAACAACTATTGAGTCATTGATTTAATACCTACTCTGTGCCTTGTTCTCTGCTAGATCCTGGGGATACAGGATCTATTCGGAGAGATACGTGACCCCTGTTCATGGAGCTGAGAGCTGGTGAACAGAGATTAATACTTTAAAAATTACAACTTCATACTCATCTATTCTAGGGGGAAAGAACTGTCATTCTGGAAACATTAAAGAGTCCCTACATCACCACAGAATGTCTACTCCTCTCATATTTTGGATGGAAGGTTCACAATATGCAGAACAGAATAGACAGCACTAGAAATACAAATTACTTCCTTTAAAAAAAAAAAAAGACTGAATTTCTTATTCATAAAATACCTAAATAAATAGATCAGAAATCAGGAATCTCAAGTTGTGGTATTATCCAGCATTTTTACAACTTGAAAATGACCTTAACAAGTGCAAAACTCCAAAGTCTTGAGAAAGAAAGGGTGGGACAAGGGGCTTCATTGTTAGATTTGACCTGGTAATACGGTCAAAATGCTTTTTAGTATTTTTGGATCCATACACTTTTAAAAAAATGGTTTGTCATGAGTTGATTCCAACGAGGGAATTAAATTTCCAAAAATACCTTCAATTTGTAGAATCCATATGCTTATATTATGTGGCTTAAGCACTGTTTGTTTTATTGTTGTCATTATTGTGTGTTTTCTACTTTCTTCCCAATCAGTCTTCCATTAATAAAAACTCTTTTATTTTGAAAAAAAAAATTACAACTTGATGAGGACTTGGGGAGGCAAAGTGAGAGTTGTGCAGGATCACTGGGCAGACACTACCCTCCTGACCTGACCAGCAGGATGAGAAAAGCCTTTCCTGAAGAAGAGATATTCAGTGAAAGCTGAGGAATGAGGAGAGCCTGCGACGACAAAAGTATCTGAGGGATACCTGGGCACTGCACGCTTCTCTCCAGGAAGGACCCCTGCGCTCTGGATCTCTGCCACACTGGTCACCCAGCGGTTTTCTGGAGACCATATTCAGGCCAAAAACAAGTATCTTCCTCTTAGTTCAACCTCAAATATGGAAAGAGGGGGACCCAGACCCTTGGCCAAGGTCAGCAACAACAGAGATAGCCTTTTATTCTCTTCCTTCACCTTTCCTTTCCAAAGTTATCATCATGCACGGAATAATGGAACTCTCTAAAGGCCCTTCTTTATAAGGCTGGAGTAAATTCTAAAAAGGTAAAATGTTTGGCTTAAAGTTGGTCATTAATAGCTCAACAGTATGTTGCATATTTAGTTTATGTTCCATACTCAACCGATCACCCAGTTGACTTTAGAGTTAGAGCAATTTGCGAACATTCTTGATTTCTGCATTATCCCAACAAATGGTACAAATTTGAAAGCAAGAGCCCCCCCCCCACACACACACACTCACATTTTCTCATCTCTGCTGTAAACTTCACAAAGGTAGGCTCCAGGCCTGTTTTATTCTCGAATGAATACTCTTAGTAGTTCCTGCATCATAGGTGTTCAATACATATTTCTTACCCTTCTTGGCCCTAGCTCCTGAAATTCCTTCTTCACATGGCTGTAATAGAGCCCCGTCATACTAGATATGAAACAGCTCTCTTGGGAGTGGGGCAGAACCTAAGTTAAATCCCAGCTCTGCCATTTACTAAAACTATGAATTTAGGCCAATTACATTAACCTCCAAACATCAGCGTCCACATCTGTGAAATGGGGAGAATAACATACGTCTCCGTGATGTTAAAGGATGCTAGTAGATGGTAGGCATGTGTGGCACTAGGAACACTGTGAGGAGGCACCGGCTGCTAGTTCTCCTTTCCAGAGGGAGACAGTATGGCCCACTGGGGTGAAGAAACTTCCCCAAGGATGTAGCTTCATCAGTTTCACATGCTTGATTTTAAGGAAAAGAAAAGGGGTACTTTGTGGAAATACTGAGACTGGGCTTAACCTTGGTTAATTAGGTCAACCCTGTGTCTTCTATCTCTGAGAAGGGTCTAAAAAAAAAATCAAGTCATACAGTGTAATATGAAATAAACCCAGTAGTGCTTCTCAAACCTTACCATGCACACGAATCCCTGGGGGATTTTTGTTAAAATGCAGACTCAGATTCACTGGGGGGCTGAGATTCTATATTTCTCACATCTCCCAGATGCTCCCCTGCTATCAAACCACACTCTGAGGAGCAAGGTTTTAAAGTGCTACATGAAATCTTGGCATTATTATCAAGGGCCATACCATTATAATGAGGACATAGAACCACCTTATTTCTGTGCTCCATGCAATGACTTCCCCAATTACTGTGATTTTCTTTCATTGTCTTTTAATGCCATAAAATCATACTTTGACCCTGACAATGATCATGATAAACACATCTGAATAAAGACCCTCCCCCAAGCTCCTGCTAGGCAGTATCTTAAGGCTTAGCACTGTATTGTTTGTAGTTTGCCTTAGCTTTTCACCTCTTTAATATGCCGTCGAGTCAGAGAATAAGACCCACATCAAAGTCAATTTGAATTCATTTTGTACAATTTCAACAGATACTATTTCAAAGGGCTCTGCTAACTTCAAAAATAATATTCATTACCTAGTCGTTGAAGGAAACTGCTCTCAGGATATTGTACACCGCCATCCTCTAATTTGGTAATTCTATCAGGAAAAGCAATTAAGTTTGTCTGACATGACTTGTTTTTATAAATCCATGATGCTTACTGCTCTTAATTTAATTCTCCTCTTACCACTTATAATTTCATTCTCATCTGACAGTTCATATTTTCTCTCTGAGTGATTTCCCCCCTTTATACTACTAATCACAGAAAACTCGGTGAATAACATCAGCCTTTGGGTAGGAATGAGACTGGAAAATGATGGGCCGTGCACAGGATCCCCTCAGAGAGGGCAGGAATTCTGTTCCTTATGATTCCTCCAGCCCCTAAAGCAGTCTTTGGCATACAGATGGTGCTCCATAAATACTTTTGTCAGATGCCATGCCAGGCACTGCAAAGGGAAAGAAGTTTCTGACCCAGGCCTTTCCTCACATATCACATTAGTCAGAAGGCAGACATTCTAAGAAATAATTACAAAGCAATCTGGGAGGAAAAATGGTACTGTGACAGGACTGCCAGTGAAGACTGGACCTTACAATTTTATGTTATTTTCAATGCTGGAAAAAATTCCATCTAAAATGCTGTCAGCAGTTTCTGTCTTATTGATTGGAGACCTGAATTGCCTGTGATAATGTGCAAGTTACAGTAGCACAAATGAGGGGGTGGTCAACTGTCTTGGAAAACCTGAGCTCAGAGAAGACAAGGGGGAGAAATCACCGGTGAGTCTCAAAGGCTGAGCTGTGGTCAGAAGACAAGGGGTAAGAATACATTTTATACATGGAGCAGTGTATACAAAGCCACAAACTCGTGTGCCTGGGTGGTATGTTTGGGGCCTGAAGGCATTTGCTCAGGAACATGGGGTTCAGTAGGGAAGCAGCCAAAGAGGAACTCAATTGAGCCAGGAGCCAGATCCTGTAGGGCCTTGTATGGGGCTGAGCTTAGAAACATGACCACTGGGCAACAGAGAGCCACTAAAGGTGTTTTGAGCAGAGGAGCGAGGTGATAAGATCGTGCTATGAGAAAAATGAATACTGATTGAAAGAATTTAAGGGATGAATTTGATGGGGACAAGACTGGATGCAGGACAACAGGAGACAATGGCCACAGTCTAAGTACATGGTAACACGACCCTTAGGAACAGAAACAGCAACCACGTATGACACGCTACAGTGTGCCAGGCACAGAGCCAACACATTGCAAGCATCATCTTACTGAATTCAGAGACAGAGGGCAAGACCAGAGCGGGGAGCTGAGGGACATACAGGAGGCAAGATCAATAGTTACCTACTGGATGTGGGGGTGAGGGAGAGAAAGGAAGGTACGGTAACATCCCTGTTTTGTGACTTTAGATGTTAGTGTCTTTCATCAGTTTAGGGAAGGCTTGAGAAGGAATATCATTCAGGGGAAATATCATGAGCTCAACTGTAGACATGTTGAGTTTGAGGTGCTTATGGAACCTCCAAGTAGAAATGGACAACTGGATGAATGAGCCTGGAGCTCAGAGGTTTAGGCAGGAGACAGGCTTAAGAATTTCCCAAGTACAAATGGAGGTTAACTTGGTGGGTGTGGGAGAAAAACAGTGTAGGTGGAAAGAACACCAAAGCACAAATGAGAAACACCGCTTGTAATGGATGGATGAAAAATAAGGAAAGAAGGACACTTAGGAGGAATGTCAGAGAAGAGAATGAAAACCAGAGAGAATAGTGTCGGCACAGCCAAAGGAGGAGAAAGGTTCAAAAAGAACAGAACAGTCAACGTCGTCAAGGGCTACTGGAGGTACAGTCATTAAATTTCTTTTGGGAAGGCATGGCATGCTCATTCAACACATGGGGTCTACCTTAATTTACTTTAATGAGGTGTACTGTAATCACTACAAAAAGCCTTCTTGTTCATGAGACTATAGCAACATGACGGATGAAAAAGCACACTTTGAAACTAAAGATAAAAAAGATGAACATCTAGGATGTTCCCGCTGTGGCGCACTGGAAACGAATCCGACTAGGAACCATGAGATTACAAGTTTGATCCCTGGCCTCGTTCAGTGGGTTAAGGAGCTGGCGTTGCCATGAGCTGTGGTGCAGGTTGCAGACGTGGCTCAGATCTTGTGTTGCTATGGCTGTGGCTATGGCTGTGGCTGTGGCTGTGGCATAGGACGGAGGCTGTAGCTCTGATTGGACCCCTAGCCTGGGAACCTCTATACGCCACGGGTGCAGCTCTAAAAAGAAAAAGAAAAAAAAAAAGATGAACATCTAGTATTCGAGATTGGCCATGTATCACAAGTAACTCACCCTAAGATGGTCTAGAAATGTCCTGACTAGGCAGATATTAAAGTATCATGAAAATATAAAGGAAACTACTGCTATATAAGTTATATTGTGACTTGCATAGCGTGAACTTATGAAATGTTAGAGCTGAGTGGGAGCACGTGGTTTTCATAAATAATACAAAATGGGTATTGGAGAACAAATGGCCAGTAAGCATATCAAATGACGCTCAATGTCACCAGCCATTAGGGAAATCGAAATCAAAACTACAGTGAGATACCACTTCATACCCATTAGGATGGTTGTTATTTAAAAACAATCACAAAAACAAAACAGCAGAAACTAAAAAGGGTCAGTAAGGTTGTGGAGAAATCGGTAACCCTTAGGCATTACTGGTGGGATTATAAAAGGGTGCAGCTGCTGTGGCAAACAGCACGTGGTTCTCAAAAATTTTAACGCGGAATTAACATACAATTCAGGAACTCTACTTTGGGGTATATACCAAAATAACTGAAAGCAGGGACTTGAACAGATATTTGTACACTCATGTTCTTGGCAGCATTATTTACAACAGTCACAAGGTGAGAGCAACCCATCGGTAGATGGATGTGTGAACACAGTGTGGTGTATACATACAATGGAATACTATTCAACCTCAAAAAGGAAGAAATTCCGACCCACGTTACATCATAAATGGACCTTGAAGGCATTATATTAGTAAGTCAGCCACAGAAAGACAAATATTGTATGATTTCAATTATATAAGACACAATCGACAAATTCATAAAAACAGGAAGCAAAATGGTGGCTGTCAGGAACCAGGAGCAAAGAGGGCTGGGGTGTTACTGCCTAGTAGGTACAGAGATCCTGTTTGGAAAGATGGAAATGTTCTGGAGATGGATGGTGGTGATGATTCCAATGTGTTTAATGCCAGAGAACTGTAGACTTAAAAATGATTAAAATGTTATATTTTATGTTACGTATATTGTACTACAATGTTAAAAAAAATAAGTGTTGGAGAAAAAGGAGTTTGTTTTCTTTAAAGATCGACCAAGAGAGAAAAGATTCTGATTGTAGAGGGCAAGAGATGAACAATTTTTCAGGAAAGAAATATTTCTAGAAAGAAAAGGTACTTCATGGTGCCACAGCTAATACCATAGGGAGCAATCCTACTATTACTGCCATTTATTATTTACTATTTTTCAGACATGATACACATTTTTCATTTTAAAAAATGTTGTAAAAGTAAAAAGGACTATCCCTAATTTACAGATGAGGAAACCAGGACTCAACATAACCTGTCAGAATTGCAAGGAATAAGAGGCAGAGCAAGGCTTCAAATCCATAGCCTCTGTCTCCAGAGCCCACACTCTCAACCACTCCACCACGGGTTAGGATTCTGCACCCAAGAACCATGCAAGGCTTCCATCAGAAGCATGTGTGGACTTATCCAGAAAACCGTTTATATAAGAAACCGCCCTATTACTTAAGATGGGAATAATCCCCATGGAAAACTAATCAACAGGTATTTCTTTTCTAGGGGTCTCATAGTAGAAACAGTGTAGAGCAATGATTATGATGTAGGCTCTGCAGCCAGGCTGCCTTGGTTCCCATCCTGGTTTTGCCCCTCTAGTTGGTTAATGTTAGATAAGTTACTTAGCCTTAATTCCTCACCTGAAAATGGAGATGACAACATCTTATAAGACTGTTATTAGGATTAGATGAATTAACAAATGCTAAACACATAGAAAAACGAAATTAGCATTAACTGTGTGTTTTTCACTAGATTAATTTGCTTTCTGCTTCTGGATGTTGATAAAATCCTTCAACTGGTTCATCAACACTGAGGAACAATTTTGGAATATCTGGAGATGCTTCAAAAGTTTTGATATAGTGTCAAGGCCAATCCCAGCTTCCTCTCTTCAGATCTCCCGTGGTAACCCCAAGGAAAGAACTCAAGCAAGGAATCCACCATGTGCAAAGCACTGTGCTTGGAATCAAGAAAAGGCAGGAGATTTTTGTATCCATCCTTGAAGAAACCCCATCTGGCCCAAGGGATGGACATAAATAAGTAACCAAGATACAGAGTGTGGAAAAAGCTGTGTGTAAATTATCATGAGACAGAGATCTAGAAATAATAAAGTCAACTGGGTTCTTATTCATTCGCCTAAAATACCTTATCGCTTCACAGGTTCTCAGACTAGGAAGGAAGCTCCAATGTCCCCAACTGCCTCTGACCCTTCCTTCACGGAAGCCCACGGATTTTCCCTTAAGAAACACTCTGTGACTCAGAATTAGTGTTGAGTCTTGTTTTCTTCTCTTAAATGGATCTGGACTTCACATTTGGAATTAACAGAAAGAAAAGCACCTTCCAAAATATAAATTCAAAGTTGATGTTTCCCAGAGGACAACTTCGGGATATATATCAGAAAGAATATCTGTCACTGGTTTGGAAACTAATCTCCACTACCTGCCTCTGTGCCCAGGGAGAAGGATACACAATTCTCCTCCAGGGTGGATCAGTTCCAAGGGGCAGAAAAGCATGAACGTCCCTTAAAATCATAAATATGGGCCACTGACATGTACACAAATGCTTTAATAGCAATATTCATGAGAACCAACCAAACCCTGGAAACAACACAGATGTCCACAGAACAATAGAATGATAGATGAAATGTGGTGTAGTCACATGAATGAAATACTAAATGGTAATGAAAAAGGAAAAACTATGGCCACACTCAACAATATAGATGAATGTCACAGATATAATTCTAAAAATAGAAGCTAGACACAAAAATACATATATTGCATGATTCCATTTATAAAACCTATGACAGGCAAAACTAATCTACTCATTAGAAGTCAGAAGAGTGGTTTACCTCTGGACAGGGAGGAGGAGGACGTGGTTGGGAAGAAAAAGTAATAAATCTTCTAGATCCCCAGCAATGCTCTATTTATTGACTGTGTTCATGTTGTAATAATTCATTGAGCTGTACTTGTATGATTGGCGCACTTTTCTTTATACATACCTCAATATAAATGGCTTATTTAAAAAAAAAGAGAATTTGCAAGAAAGAACCCTAACTCAAAGCAAAACTCAAGTGCACAACGTTACTATGTCGCTGGCCCTCTCTACCACTTGTAACGGCCCCTGTGGCCCATGGAAACTAGTTTAAGCTGCATAGCATGGAATATCAGAACATTCTTTAAGTTTGCAAAGAGGAACAGACCTCCTCTTCACTTAACCAGCATTTGTGCTCACTGCCCTCCACCAAGGCAAGGAGACAGGTGCTACCATCCATGTGAAGAATTTTTTCACCTCAGAGGCAACAGTTCTCCTTGTGTTCAACCACGGTTTCTGCCTTTGACTCACACAATAATCATTAGCCCAGTTATTTGTTGCCACTTGTCTGCAAACAAGTTAAGTCACTTCAAGGCTAAAATGTATAACAAGCTTCATATGAGACAGCAGCATGACATGGACACCAGGTGGAAGTATGGTGTCTGTGTCTAGAGAGTGAAGGTCCCTGGGGTCTCCTTTGCTGATGCGACTGCACCTGGAGTTCAGGGCTGGCATCACGATAGAAGTCAACCAGATGTGACCGTCAGAGAGAGACCGGGAGGATGAAAGAAACTGAACCCACATCATGGAAGCGATGGCTTGAAAGCCCATCTTCCCAGTCTGTGTGCCGTGGCATCCTGCTGTGCTCCGAATCCCTTAAAGCCATGCCTGGAGATGAACTGCTCAGCCCTTGAGCAGGAGGTGGGATAGCTGAAGACCCTGTGCCGGCCAGCTGGGGCCCAGACAGCACTTATAGGGGCTCTACATTGTCCGAGCACAGGGGGCCCGAGGATCCTTTCACATCCCCAGGGGAAAGCACAAAAAGTGACTCGCAGCGCTGACTCAGCCTGGATATACTGAGCACAGACAAGAAGACACTGTACCACCTGAGACATCTGCCTTGGCAGCCAGGGCACACTGCTGCCCATCCTGAATGTGGGGCTGAGGCGCTGGGGCTGAAGCAGTTCATGTTCCAGATGCCCAGAGGGCACAGAGTGCTGGCCTAGGGGAGCGGGGAGGGGGGGAGGTCGGGAGCGGGGGAGGGAAGCGGGCAGGTGCTCCAGTGGATGTAGCTCTGGCGCCGTCCAGAGCCTTTCTTCACATGGAACTCCCGCTTCCCTCCTGGGCACCTGCAGGAGGCATCCGTACCACCGGGTGGGCGCCCCAGCTGCGCACGTGCATTCGGCAGAACTGAGCCTCGGCACGTTTTGAAATACTTAATATGAAAAAGTTCGGTTGGATTAGAAGTCCTTTCTCACTGACATTAGAAATTTCAACATTATATCTGTCAATGAAAGTAAAGAAGGAGCTATGAGAGTCTTTAACTACTCAACTATTATTTTTGAAGGTTGTCAAAAGTGGTATTAAAATTTTAGTCACAGCTTCTTGTCCATCACAACTACCGAAAATTTAAAGAAAGCATCATTAACAAGTCTTGATCAGGAATTACATGTAGCCGTTTCAAATGTAAAACTTAATATTAAATGTTATATTTATGGACTCAAGCCGAGATTCACCACCAACCTTCAAAAAGACATTATTTGGAAACTTTATACAACTCAGTATTTAATGTCCTCCCTAATATTTTATATTTTATTTTCTCATCATAGTTATATACTACTCTAAAGAAAAATGTAATGAATTTTTCACCACTCCCCAGACCGACATCCCTAATTCACTTCAGGTTCACCCCAGGGTGCCATGCAAGTACCATTTTCGATATCTGCCTAGGACTTCAAAAGCCTGGGAAACACTGGCAGATAAAAATTGTTCATGTAGGAGAAACATCACGGAAAATCAAACGGGAAGAACAGCCACATCCGTTTTCCATCTAGCTTGAGCGTTTTTTCAGCACCTGTAGTTCCTTCAGCGTCATCTCTGGGTACACTGTCCCTTCACCTGCCTCTTCTTAGTCCATCCTTCCTACTAAAGTTTGATCTATTTGTGTCCAGCACTGAGCCTGACATAACGGTATACATTTATTTAGTAAATGCTGAAATAAATGGAACTTTTACCGATGAGGGCCAAAAGTTCAGTTGTTCTGGTGTCCCCTGTGGGTGGACTTGACCTCAGGTGAAGGCTCCAGGAAGATGGATTTCAGTCCAATCTTAAGAGACAGCTCTGCCCAGCTACATTCCAGAGCCATGTAGGCTCCAGCAGAGCCTGGCTGACCACTCAGCAGAATGGCACAGATGGAGATTCAAACTTCAGAGCACGCCCAGCCTGGGGAACCCGTAAAACCTCTTCTGACCTTTAGTTTCTATGATTCCGTACCAGCCATTTCAGAAAGCCTTCCAGCCTCTCCCGCCCTGACATTTCTTAAATTCTCTATGTGGAAAGACAAGCAGTCATCAAGGAATGCAAATAAAAAGCCATTGGCATGCCATATGTGGCAGAAAGCTGTTGAAACAAGATTGATATGATGCATACAGAAGCATCTCTATGCTGTCCTTGAGGAAGACATGTGGGGAGACAGACACGGAGCATGGCTCGGGGTTCTAGACTTTCCCAAACCTTCCCCTAACCACTAGATACTGGGAAAGCCCATTCTCTTCTATTTCATTTTCTTATCAATACAAACAGCGAAGATGAGATGGGGAGGCTTCGCTGATTACTAAGAGTCTTCTCAGCTGTAAAATTTTTACCCAAGATTGCAAATATAACTTCTCTTTGTTTAATTGTTCCTAAATGTACAATGTCTATAGAAGGGCCTCTCAGGGCAGAAGTCCCATTCATTTTCATTTACTAACTAAACATACATTGTGCTGGACACAAATATATCAAACTTTAGTAGAAAGGACAGACTACAAAAAGGCCGCTTAAAGGACAGTGAACCCAGAGAGAATTCTGAAGGATCTACAGGCACTGAAATCACTCTCAAGCTAGATGGGAAAAGGGTGTGGAAGAACAAAACCAAATGCTGACTGGAGTTCCCATTGTGGTGCAGTGGAAACAAATCCGACTAGTATCCATGAGGATGTGGGTTCAATCCCTGGCCTCACTCAGTAGGTCAGGAACCCGGCATTGTCATGAGCTGTGATGTAGGTCACAGAGGCGGCTAGGATCTGGAGTTGCTGTGGATTTGGTGTAGGCCAGCAGCTGCAGCTCTGATTCGCCACCTAACCTGGGAGCTTCCATATCCCACAGATGCAGCCCTGAAAAGCAAAAACAAAAAACAAAAGAAAAAAATCCCAAACGGTGACCGTCAGGGAAATGAAATGAATTCTCCCACCCAACCCTGTGCCTGCAACACAGCAACCACGATGTGCGCCTCAAACAAGAAGCATGCTGAACAGGCGATAGCTACTTCACGATGCAGGGCTTTCCTAGAGGGACATGAGATAAAAGACTGGAGGCTGAGCAGCAAACAGGCAGAGGTGCCACCAAGAGGAGAGGTACCATCTGGTTCACTGGAGACAAAACTGAGAAGAAGGCCTGAAAACTTACCGATGGAGTTCTAGGTGCCAGGAGGTTGAATAATGAAGCACACATTTGCCAAGACCTTGTTTGCTCACGAAAGGAAATACAGTGACAGTGGCTGTGGACGAGTTTTACAAACTGAGGTCATCCAAGAATTCTGTGTGCAAGTTCAATCCACCCGTGTTAATGTGACACGGTATCTTCTGTTCATTTATCAACTTTATCATATAAGACAATTTTGCCGTAACAGTATTTGTTCTACATGCCAGATAATCTCAAAAATGTTGGGAAAGAGAAATTTTCCACCTGGCAGTATTCTCTGAAACAAACTACCTAGGAGATTAAGTAACAATTAAATGGAAAGAGGGGACGTTCCAGAGTTCCCCTTGTGGCTCAGCAGATTAAGAACCCAACTAGTATCCATGAGGATGTGGGTTTGATCCCCGGCCTCACTCAGTGGGTTAAGGATCCAGCATTGCTGTGAGCTGCAACGCAGGTCGCAGATGTAGCCTGGATACCGTGTTGCTGTGGCCATGGCATGCACCTATAGCTGCAGCTTCAATTCAGCCCCTACCCTGGGAACTTCCGTGTACTGCAGGTGTGGCCCTAAAAAGAAAAAAAGAAAAAAAAAGGGAATTCCATAAAATGAATAAGACCCAGTTCCTTCAGTCATGGAATGCAAACATTAACTGGGTTCACAGACATGGATTCAACTACTGATGCGTAAATACTGTGAGGATTAAACAGAATAACAAATGTCAAGGGTGCAGTACACACTAAATCACAACACATACCGCGCCTGAGGTGTACTGGTAGTGGAAGTAGTGGTAATGGTATTATCACAGAGCAACTCCTGGTTTAGACTAAATTCCCTGTAATGAAGGGAGTACGCTTTCGCCTCAGTCATTTGAGTAGCATCTAAACAGTGTCAGTCTCTAAAAACCATTATTCTAGGCAAGGCCATGTTTGTCACTCAGTTGTGCTGTGTCTTTCTAACTAAGACTTCTGACACCACTTCAGTCCATTCTATAATCTCCAGTTTCCCCCATTTTGAATGTCTCTTTGTTGTTTACTGCTCTGTCCTCACACAGGACTTGTCTGAAAGGTCTGGGTGGCTTCAGTAAGGCCTTATCGGAGATCATGGTTATTGGAACTCTCTGTATTTTACAGCTTCCATCTCATTAATGCCAGCACTAATTTGTGGTCCCATCCAACACCACCCCCATAAGATCTGCATGAATACACACCGGATTTCAATCTGCCCTTCAACAAGCATGAAGTCCTTTATGTTCATTACTAGCCAATCACACACAGCCCCAGTTTCTCTTCCCTGCCTTTTTTTCCATAGTGAAATCATTTTGTTATTATTCCAAAGCAGTGGCTTGGTAGGAAATATTAGAGGAAAAAAAAAAAAAACCTCACAATAACAGACTCGCCTTCCCTTCCTTTTCTCCAGCAAATGCAACTGTTTTAACCTGGAAACTCCAGTTCAAATTGAGTGGCCAATTTGTGAAAATGCTCCTTCCTTCAAACAGCTCTTACCCAGAGATAGCTTGTACTATATTACAAAATGGTTCTGGTTTTCAGTCGCAAAGGAGCAGAAGGCCTGTTGAGATAAAAACTGACGCACGCTCTGGCAGAGAATCAAACCAAGTTGCCCGACGCAGCCGTCATGGGACTGACGGGGCCAACGCCATGTGTGCCAGGGTCACCTTCTTCTGGTGCTCACTGTTCTCTTTCCCTGAAAACTGAGGCCTGGGGTCATCATCGCGGAATTCCCCTTTGTTCAGCTGACATGGTTAAATGATTTCTCTCTTTCGTCATTTCAAGCCCATGCATCATTACCAAAAGCACTCCAGTCCGCTCTAATGTTCTGTGTTTCCTGTTGTAGCTAATGCCCTGTCCTTTGAGTTCCTCCCGTAAATTTCTCTTCTGCAACACATTTCAGTGGTGAAATTGTAACCGAGCAGGGCCCTGTGCGGCTCCTGGGCCCAAAAACCTTTCTGTGTCCCCCACTTCCTGTTCTTGGCCCCACTCAGCCTCTCCAGCTTTCCCTGAGTTCCAAGTGACAGATTCAGACAGTTGCAGATCAGGAAACGAAGGGGATGCAAAGAAAAAGGGAGGAACGGTCAAGAAACAAGTGGACGGCCTTGGGGCAGGACCCGCTCAAAGGATACACATAATGACGTAGGCATCTTATACACCTAAGAGAAAAGTTATATTCCTTATGCTTCTTTTAGACATGAATGCTTTCAAGTTGAACAGCTTAGGAGTTCCCATCACGGCTCAGCAGAAATGAATCTGACTAGTATCCATGAGGACGCAGGCTCGATCTCTGGCGTCACTCAGTGGGTTAAGGATCCGGCGTTACCATGAGCTGTGGTGTGGGTCACAGACACCGTTCGGATCTGACATTTGCTGTGGCTGTGGTGTAGGCCGGCGGCTACAGCTCTGATTCGACCCCTAGCCTGGGAGCCTCCATATGCCGCAGGTGCGACCCCCTAAAAAGACAAAAATAAATGAATAAATAAATAAATAAAATCGAACAGCTTAGAGTCCTTCCTTGTTCTTCTCCCTGGGTCACTTTGTTGTATCCAGGAATTGGCACAACACTGTAAATCAACTATACTTAAATTTTAAAAATGTAATAAATTTGGTCTGTTAATGCTTAACATTACAGTTTTATGGGACTACAAACTGAGTATTTAAGCAGATAACCCAACACCACCCCTGTGAAAAGAGACGTTCCTGGTCATTGGCTCCCTATGACCCACTTCTGAGTAAAAATGGCAGGGAGTTAATAAGATACAAGTTGGGCCCCTCATTTTTTTTAGTAGAAGGCTGTGTTCTGCATATATGGCATTATATTTGTTAGTACTATTTGGTTCACAAGTGACAGAAATCCAACTTCAACCAGATTAAGCAAAACAAAGGAGTTTATTATGAGGATGCTGGAACCAATGAAGACAGACAGACTTTCCCCACTCGATGACTGAAGTCAAACAATTAGCTGAAATTTCACCAATATCAACAAAACAAGAGGAGGGCAGCTAAGGAATGAAGCACAAATTTCCAGTCTAGCACAGCCCCCAGATATGACTTCTGGCCCCACCCCCTCCAGCCACGCCAACAGCCACACTTGACCCACCAGATGCAGTAAAAGGGAATCGTAAAAATCGTGAACTGAGGGTGTACCTCTCTATTTTCCCTCTGCTCACCGGGAGGGAATAGAAATGAATCCCAATAGAAATGGGAGCAAATAGAATATAGGAGAATGAATGAAGGAGGAGACACCCAGGGCCCACGTTCTCTGCCAGAAATGAAGGCTTCAGGGCCCTTCAGTGACTCTAAGGCTTGGGGGGTGAGTAATCTGGAGCCCAGGGACCCCAGGCCACGGGAATGTGACCCGCTTCAACCGGCCGGCCAGGGGGATTCTCATCAGGTACACTGGACAAAATTAGAACGCACAACACGCGTGGGTTTTCTGATGGCAACTGCCCACAGCGTCAGCCCCTTCTTCCCTCTTTTTTGTCCATTCACAAGGACTTTTATAAAAGGTGGGAAGAACACAAAATTCCAGCCTTCAAATGACACAGAGTGGGCAATGATGCGGTCTGAGACTTGGTGGAAGGGAAGGTCAAGGGGAATTCATCCACAGGACGTGAGAGCAGATACCTCTTGGAAAAGCTTCTGGGAGTGAGCACATGAAAAGCCACGACAAGAAACCACCCACACACCCTGCAGGAAAGCAGCAGGAGGAAATGCGAGGGCGGAAGGGAGAAAAGGAGGAAGAAAAAGGGAAGAGAGAAGGGAAGGAGGGATGGTCCAGTCGGGCAGGGAGGTGCGTCCTAACCAGATGCTCATGGCTGGGACCTCAGCTGAGTTTTCGCATCGCTCCATCCCCTTAATTCCCGCCCAGCTTCTGAGCACGAGCCCCCAGCCTTCCCACCTGCGAGTCCCCCAACATCCTTCTGATCAGTTCCTTTCCCGCTTAAATTAACCAAAGTTGGTCCTTGTTGTTTGAAACCGAGACCCTAAATTGATACAGATGATGAGCAATTAATCCATTTAAATAGAAACCTAACTGAGGGAATTGGAAGCACAAAAACAGGTGTACATGTTATAAATTTGCCAATCTATAATAAAATAATATAACTAACAAAAACAAGAGGTGGAGGAGAAAAGTGGAAAGATGTCGGAGTGCTAATTTCCTCACCTTTCCCAGCAGGGAATTAACAGGTACTCATCAAAACGGAAGCATGTCACTTTAAAAACATAAGGACTCATAACGTTTCTCATAATCGTTTTATAAATCTTAGAGTGATACTTTAGGGAATGCAAGTGAGGAAGCTTAAGCTAAGAAACGATAACTGACTTAACCAAAACCTAATAGCTGGTTCATTCAAAAATTCAACACATGTGCCTCTTAGGTGCTAAGCATGATGCTAAGTGTCGGGCTCGCTGTGGAGGCCCCTGCCTTCATGGGGCTGACACTCTAGTGGGAGAGCCAGACAGCAAAACAAGAGTAAAGACATAAACATGAAATTACCACTGTGATCAATGCTGTGAAGGCGACAAACAGCTGGCTACGGGAGAGAAGAACAGAGAGGTGGAGGCACACTTGACAGCAGGCGGACAAGACCCTCCTGTTCACAAGAGGATGGACCTTTAAAAGGAGACCTGAGTTGGGAAGGAACCAGCCTCACAAGGTTCGAAGGGAAGATAATTCCGGACAGAGAGAACAGGGTGCGCCAAATCCCCAGGGACGGTGTCTTCATCTGTTCTGGCTGCTAGAACAGAACACCATGGACTGCGTGGCTTATAAGCAACAGAAATTTCTTTCTTGGGAGCTCCCATTGTGGCTCAGCAGTTAACAAACCCAGCTAGCATCTATGAGGACTCGGGTTCGATCCCTGGCCTTGCTCAGTGGGTTAAGGATCTGGCATTGCCGTGAGCTGTGGTGTAGGTCACAGACGCGGCTCAGATTACAAGTTGCTGTGGCTGTGGTGTAGGCCGGCAGCTGTAGCTCCGATTCGATCCCTAGCCTGGGAACTTTCATAGGCCATGGACGTGACCCTAAAAAGAAAAAGAAAAGAAAAAAGAAATTTCTTCTTCAAGGTTCCCATTGTGGTTCAGTGGGTTAAGGACACAATGCAGTCTCCATGAAGTTGCAGGGTCAATCTCTGGCCTCAGTGGGTTAAGGATCTGGCATTGCCGTGAGCTGCGGTCGAGGTCATGGCTGGGATCTGGTGTTGTTGTGGCTGAGGTATAGACCGGCAGCTACAGCTCCAATTTGACCCCTAGCCTGGGAACCTCCATATGCTGTGGCTGTGGCCGTAAAAAGAAAAAGAAAAGAAAAAAGAAATTTTTTTTTTGTCTTTTTAGGGCCGCAGCTGCAGCATATGGCGGTTCCCAGGCAAGGGGTCGAATTGGAACTGTAGCTGCCGGCCTACACCACAGTCACAGCAACATGGGATCCGAGCCACATCTGCGACCTACACCACAGCTCATGGCAATGACGGATCCTTAACCCACTGAGCAAGGTCAGGGATCAAACCCACATTCTCATGGATACTAGTCAGGTTCGTTAACTCCCAAAGGCCCATCTCCTAGTAGCGTCACAGTGGGGGTTAGAGTTTCAATCTACGAATCTGGAGGGACACA
This sequence comes from Catagonus wagneri, assembly GCA_004024745.2. NCBI lineage: Eukaryota > Metazoa > Chordata > Mammalia > Artiodactyla > Tayassuidae > Catagonus > Catagonus wagneri. The sequence continues at coordinate 24,645,005 of PVHT021183710.1, read as the reverse complement.
AACATTCGGACTATAGTGGTTCACCTTGGCCTCCCAAAATCCATGTCCTTCTCACATGAAAAATACACTCATTACATCTCAACAGCTCCCCCCGCCAAAGTCTTAACTCATTCCAGCAACAACTCTAAAGTCTAAAGTTCAAAGTCTCATCTAAATATCACCTAAATCAGAGACGGGTGAGATCTAAGGTATGATTCATCCTGAGGCTGTTCAGCTGCCAACGTGCGAAACCGAACAGGTCGTATGCTTCCAACATGCAGTGGTGGGACAGGCACAGGATAGACATTTCCATTCCAAAGGGAGAAACAGGAAAGCAGAAAGGGGTAATCGGTCCCAAATAAGTCCAGACCACAAGGCAAACTCCATGAGATCTTAAAGCTCAAGAATAATTCTCTTTGGCTCAATGCTCTGTGCTCCCGGCCCATGGGCACAGAAGTCTTGCCTTTCAACCCACTGGGGCAGGAGTCCCACCATCGGACCCACTGGGGCAGTGATCCAGCCCCTGAAACTCTGCCAGGCACAGGGTGGACCGCCAAGGCTCTGGACGGTCCTGACTCTGGGTACGTGTGGGCCCAGAAAAATCAAGTTCCTGGTGGGGAACGCTCTTGACAGTTTTTGCTCCCCACAGAAAGCGGGTCATGGCAACCCCTTTCAGGATGAAGACCACTCAGGTGAGACTGCAAGACCTACCAGTGAGAGTGCCCTGCCTGGGAGGAAGAAAGAAAGACCAAGATATGAGACAGAAGGAAAAAGAGGAAAGGTATGTTAAATCAGTACCTAGTATGTGCCAGACTTGTGTGAGGCTCCCCGAGTTGCACTCTGCACAGAAGCACCCCATTCAGATTGAAGATACCATAGATCTGCATATTATCCTGACAATTTTCTGGCAGACGGTAGTGTTATGGAGTCAACACTGTCCCCTGCAAATGCATATGTTGAACCTCTAGGACTCAGTGTAACTGTATTTGGAGATAGGGCCTTTAAGGAGGTAATCAAAGTTAAGCAAGTCATAAGGTTGGAACCCTAATCCAATAGGACGAGACAGCAATGGTATGTGCACCCCGAGAAGCCATGTGAGGCCAGAGCGAGGTGGCCCTCTGCAATCCAAGGAGAGAGGTTTCAGGAGATACCAAGCCCGTCAGACTCCAGGACTGTGAGAAATAACCTCTGCTGTTTACGCCACCCAGCTTGTGACATTCTGCTGTGGCTCTAGAAAATTAGCATGAGCAGTAAAGTGTCTTATTCTAATCATCAGTATGTTAAGGAGATTTTCTGATAGGCAGAAGTCAAATCCCTTGAGAAAATGGTTGATTTTTTTTTTTGCAATTCACATAAAGATGTCATAGAGATAAGCAGTGACCCTGAGAGTCACTAGACAAGACCAGATGCTTTCTTTTTTGTTGTCTTATTTCATCAATATACAGCTCTTCAAGATAAAAGTAGTAAGATGAAGAAAAAGAAACTCTGAGAAGTTCGCTGACTTGATTAGAGTCAATCACACACTGGTAAAAAGCTGAGCTAAAATTTGTATCTCTAAAAACTCAAAGAAAAAAACAAACAAACAAACAAAAAATACTGGGAACTATACCTAGTCACTTAGGAGGGAGTACGGCAATGTGAGAAAAAAGAATGTATATATGTATGCATGACTGGGTCACCTTGCTGTACAGTAGAAAATTCACAGAACACTGTAAACCAGGTATAATGGAAAAAAATAAAAATCATTTTAAAAATTAAATAAAGTAAAATTTGTATCTCGATCAGCCTACTCCAAAACTCACCTGTTTCCCACCTTACCACACTGTCTCCCATGGCCAGTCCTAGTATAAAAGAGATGCTACTAACATCAGTTGCATTTTTACTCAGCCTCAGACATACTGCTAGACGCTCTCCCATATAATGGTGAAGTAGGTATTATTAACTCTGTGCCAGAGATAAGGAAACTGAGGCCCAGAGAAGTTAAGTGACTTGCCCAAGGCCACACAGCTTAGCAAATTGGAACCTGTCTGTTTATAGCACCATTCTCCCCTCTTCCCCTCATACTCCACTCCTGAACATGCCCTCTTCTCAAATGCAATTCATAAGCAGAAAACAGCCTTTCTCCTACTCGACATAGCATTTATATCCTTTTAACACAAACAACATTATCAAAAGTCATTTACAAAGCAAATACGATAGCAATTGTCTGAAAATGCATTTGCTCCCCAAAAGTAAATAAATGAAGATCAAGTTGGAGTTAAAACAACTGCTGCATTTCGTTGAATAAATTCCTAGTTCTTTTTCTTGATGTATATAGTTTTTATTTGGTTGAATTATTAATTTCACTCTAAAGATTAATTTGGCCCTCTAAAAGAGCATAAAAATTAATATTCAGCCAAGATGTGAATCTTTTTTCATTTTCATTTTAGTGGAAATCAATTTGTTAAATTTGTTAAAATATTGTTGAGTGCTTATTCACTCCCACTTTTCTGCTCAAGCTGAAGTATTTGGAAATATCTACATAAACACTTTTTGTCAATATTACCAAGATTTATATTGCCAAGTTCCTGTAACTGTTATCTCTAAGAGCACTATGAATTATGCTATGCGATGTTAGATTTTATTGACCTAAGATAACAAAGAAATGATCAATTAGAAAAAAAACTCACAATGATTTTTGTCTCCAGAAGGCAGTATGTAGAAATGACTTCGAGGTCATTTGAAGAGATACAACCAAAACACTGGCAGTAGCCCCTCTTCATGTCACCTGGTTCGTTGGGAGGCATTTCCATGCATTTCTCATCACGTTTGCTTTGGTGGTCACTACGCAGAGTGGGGCTCCAACAAGACCACCTAGCCAGAGCTGGAGTGAGGATCTATTCAGGTATCCACCAACTGCCGAAGCCCCCTCCTCCTCTTTTGCCTTTTCTCCTTCTTCTTTCCCATACCCTAGCCATTCCTGGGGTTCGCATAACAAAGTACCACCATCGTAGCTCAGTGCTTAACGAACCTGACTAGTAACCATGAGGTTGCAGGTTCGATCCCTGGCCTCACTCAGTGGGTTAAGGATCTGGCGTTGGCATGAGCTGTGGTGTAGGTCACAGACGCAGCTCGGATCCCGCGTCACTGTGGCTGTGGTGTAGGCCGGCAGCTACAGTTCCGATTAGACCCCTAGCCGGGGAACCTCCATATGCTGCAGGTATAGCCCTAAAAAGTCGGTAAAAAAAGAAAAGTACCACCACCAGAGTAACTTAAACCACAGAAATGTGTCATCTTACAGTTTTGGAGGCTAGAAGTTGGAATTCAGATTGTTGCCACGGCCAGAGCCCCCCAAAAGTGTGAGAGGAAGACCTGGGCCAGGCCTCTCCCCCCAGCTTCTGGGGGTTTGCAACAACCTTTGGCGTTCCTGGGTCTGTGGACACATCACACCGCAAGCTCTGCCTTCCTGTCCGTGTGGCGTTCTCCTGTTGGCATATCTGTGTCCGAGTTTTCCTTTTATATAAGAAGACCGGTCATACTGGATTAGGGGCCCAACCTACACCAGTATAACCTCATATGAACTAATTACACTACAGAGACCCCCATCTCCAAATAAGCTCTAAGGTACTAGAGGCTAGGGCTTCAACATAGGAGTTTGGGGTAACATAATTCAACCAGTAATGTTCCACTCCTTCATGCAAGCAGGCTCTACTACTTCCTTATAAAGAAAGCAAAGAATCATCACAACCCCTACTGTGACCTTAATTCTTTCTTCCCTTTTGCAGCCTGCTTCTCAAAAGTCATCTATTTCTCTATCCATTTATTCCTAGCCCCATTTTATTTTACTTTTTTTCTTTTTACGGCCACACCTGCGGCATATGGGAAGTTCCCGGGCTAGGGGTAGATTCGGAGCTGCAGGTGAAACCCACCCACAGTCACAGCAACACCAGAACTGAGCCACATCTTCGACCTGTGCTGCAGTTTGCAGTAACGCAGGATCCTTAACCCACCCTGAGTGAGGCCAGGGATGGAACCCACATCCTCACGGGCACTACATCAGGTTCTTAACCTGCTGAGACACCTCAGGATCTCCCCTAATCTGGCCTCGGCACCATGTTCTCAGCAAGGTCACCAACAACTGCTTACCCTTCAAACATCTTCCGTTTTAATCCTTATCCTGCCAAATTTCTATACGGCTTTTCAACCTGTGAGTCGCCTCCTCCTCCCGAAGCTGCACCCTTTCTCAGTATCAACAGAGTTTTTCCTCTTTCCTATTCTCAGGTGCCCCCTGCCAAACCCTCTGGAAGCACTCTGGGAACTCCATTCTTAGGTCGCCTCTCTTCTCACAGTCTCCAGTCACTCACTGGCGCTCCTGTCACCACCTGCCTCCTCCCTGTCCCTTGGACTCCAGGCCATGAGTCTAGCGCACCTCTCCGCTCTGAGTTCCAGAACATCTCAAGGATTTGACATTCCACCTCCCTCTTGGGGCCCAAGTCACCTAAAATTCAACAGATCTAAATGGAAATCTTCCTTCTCCCATGACCCTTACAATGAAGAATGGCACCACGACTGAGCCAGGTGTCCTGGTCAGAAGTCTGGGAGTCACCTTGCCTCCTGGGTTAACTCTCACCCCCAAGCAGAAATTCACATAGAAGTCTAGTACACCTACCCCTAAACAGCCTTGGAAACGTAACACACAATTCACAGCAGGGCCTATAAAGTATTCTCTGGGAGCCTGAAAGGTGGATTGTCGTCACAAGGACAAAGAACGAAGTGGAAATGCTCAAGGCCACCCCATGCAGTAGATGGCATGTGCCACCTTGCGCTTTAGAATCCTCCATGTGGCTCGGCCCCATCCCCACCTGGGCCCAGTTAGCACAGAACCCAGGGCCATGCCCCTCCTAGGAACCCACACAATTACTTTAATTTATTTGAAGATCAGAGGGATAAGAGTTCCCGTTGTGGCTCAGCGGATTAAGAATCCAACTAGTATCCATGAGGACGGAGGTTCAATCCCTGGCCTCGCTCAGTGGGTTAAAGGATCCAGCGCTGCTGTGAGCTGTGGTGTAGGTCACAGACGCAGCTCGGACCCCACGTGGCTGTGGCTGTGGGGTAGGTCACCAGCTGCAGGTCTGATTCGACCTGTAGCCTGGGAACTTCCATATGCCGCAGGTGTGGACCTGAAAAGACAAAATAAAATCCGAAGGAAAACAATGGAGTTCCCACTGTGGGGCAATGGGATCGGCAGTGTCTCTGCAGCACCAGGACACCAGTTCCAGCCACGGCCCAGCACAGTGGGTTAAGGTCCACTGTTGCTGCAGCTGTGGTGTCAGTTGCAACTGCAACTAGGATCTGATCCCTGGCCCAAGAATTCCATATTATATTGGAGAGGGGACAAAAAAGAAAAAAATAATTAATTAAAATCAGAGGGAAAATGAATTTTATCATTTAAAAAATTCTACCATGGATTATACTCCTCTACATATCAGCCCAGTTTTCAAATATCATTTCTGATTTTTCTATGGAAGAAGGGGCCCACAAAAGCAAAAGCACTTACCGGGTAAAGCAGCCTGACTAATCTGCCTTCCCCCTCTGACTGCCTCGCCACGCACCCTTCCCTTAGCTGCAGAGGAAAAGACACCCACATTCATTCACACGCGGCACCGAAGACTGATAATTTAACTGAGTAGCCATCCAGGGAGGATTTGCTCAAACTCTTGTCTGAAGCCAAAGAGAAGGAACCTTTTTTTTTAATCTTTTTTTTTAACATTGAATCATTTTTCCTTTAAGGTAGAGTAAAAACTTGAGTATTGCAGACATTTCAGAGAACTCACAAATGTTTAAAGATAGAAATAAAAATTACCTATAATGCCAGAGATAATCACTATTAACAGTTTGACGTATTTTTTTCCAGCATCCTTATGTGTGTGTGTGTGTGTATACATACATGCATACACATAATTATCTCTCTCTCTATATATATATACCCATATATATATACACATATATATACATATGTTCTTAATCAAATTGGGATCATCTTTTCACATATAATTTTTTCATGAGCAATTTCCTATTACATTCAGTATTTATGATCTTTAATGCCGTAATAAATATTTTTGTATAAACTTTTGTCCGCATTTCTAATTCTTTCCTTAGGATAAATACTTTGAATGAAATTGTTGGGTTGAAAGCCATAAACATTAGCATATAAAAGTTTCTGATGCACACTGCCAAATTTTTTTACCAGAAATATAATCCTCTCATCCATGACGTCAATTTTCCTATACCCCAACAGGACAAAATTAATCTTTGCAATCTATGAATCTGATAAAAAAAAAAGAAAAAATTATTCATTTCAATATGCTTTTTTTTTTGGTCTTTTTGCCTTTTCTAGGGCCGCACCCAGGACACATGGAGGTTCCCAGGCTAGGGGTGTAATTGGAGCTGTAGCCGCTGGCCTAGGCCACAGCCACAGCAATGCAGGATCTGAGCCGTGTCTGCAAACTACACCACTGCTCATGGCAACGCCAGATCCTTAACCCACTGAGCGAAGCCAGGGATCGAACCTGCAACCTCATGGTTCCTAATAGGATTCATTTCCGTGGAGTCATGATGGGAACTCCTCAATATGTATCTATTTGATTATTTATGACATTAAAAGCATTTTAGTAAACACGAAACAGTTGTTTCTACAGTGAAATTTCTGTTATGTTCCTCATTCTGTTAAATTATGATATTGGGGTAATGATCTTTTCTACTTATTAGGCCTCCCGACGTAATAAAGATACTACCTTTTACACAATTGCTATTTGGGCCCAAGTTTATAAGCCTTCAATTGAGTATTACATTTTTAATCATACAGAAGTTCTTAACTAAAATTTAATAAAATGGATCAACTGTTCCTGTTTTTACTTTACAGTTATGCTTTAAAACCCTTTACCATCCTAAGATATTTACTACCTTTCTAATAGTTTATGGAGCTTTGTTTTTACATTAAAATCTCCTCCAAACGGTATTTATTTTAATGTAGGCAATTAGAAAATACCTTGTCATTCTTTTTTTCCTAGGGAATTAGAAAATGATAGAAAAATATATATTTTTTTGTCTTTTTATGGCCCCACCAGTGGCATACGGAAGTTCCCAGGCTAGCGGTCAAATCGGAGCTGCAGCTGCCAGCCTACACCACAGTTCACGGCAATTCTGGATCCTTAACCAACAGAGCAAGGCCAGGGATTGAACCTATGTCCTCATATATACCAGTCGGGTTCATAATCTGCTCCCATTGTGGCTGAGGTGCCTATAAACCTAACATCCATGAAGATGTAGGTTCAATATCTGGCCTCACTCAATGGGTTAAGGATCCGGTATTGCCATGAGCTGTGGTGTAGATCACGGATCACATCCCACAGATCCCTGTGGCTGTGGTGTAGGCCGGCAGCTGTAGCTCCAATTAGACCCCTAGCCTGGGAACCTCCATATGCTGCAGGTGTGACCCTAAAAAGAGAAAAAAAATCTATTTAAAATGGTAAATATCTATCCCCCAAATGATCCCAAAATGCAATGTTAAAGTTCCATAAGTCGGAACGTTAGAACCAGTTTTTATGTGTTCACCACGTGATGGGCTCAAGTAAAGATACGTTTTCGCAAAGGCACCGATGATGTGAAATTTCTCACTGCCACCTAGCTCTAGAGCCCATCCCGAGTACTGCAGATAAACCACCTTTCCCTCCCCGGGAGAATGGCTCCTTGCAGCAGCAAAGGGCAGGCCTCGAGGCTGACAGATCCAGCTCGCAAGCTCAGCTCTCCCACCCCTTTGCTTCCTGTCACCAGGTCAAGCACTTTACCTTCTGAGATTCAGTTTCCTTTCTGTGGAAGAGGGCAAATAATACCAGGTTCTGCGGGGTTGTGGGGATTAAAACATTTAATGCATGCAACATGTTCAACACAGAGCTTAACAGGGAATAGGCTTCCTATAAATAATGACATACTTTTACTGAGGTCTTGAGTTTTAAAGAATTTATGTTTTTTTAAAATCAATCACATTAAAAGCACAGGCCCTAGCATACGGCTGTCACTTAATAAATATCAAGCAAAAACTTAATAATACCTCTCTGGGATAATGAAAATTTTTTGCCACATTTTCAGCAGGTGGAAATTCCTGAGCCAGGGATTGAACCCGCACCACAGCAGTGACCTGAGTCGTAGCAATGAAAAGGTGGATCCTTAACCCACTGAGCCACCAGGGAACTCCTGAATTTTAAAATTCATGAAAATGTTTTACATTATCAGTGTTTTAAAGTTCAAACATTAATTTTTTTTTTCAGTTCACCAATGTAATGTAAAGGGAAAGAGGCAAAATGACAAGTTCTATTTTAATGCTGTAAATTTACAGCATATGCTTTTAAACCTCAGTTTTTCACTGTCCTGGGAATCCCTGTCTTGACTACATACGATCTTAAAGATAAATGTGAACACTCCACTCGCTTTGAACAGGCTTCTATTTTCACCCAGCTAAAAAGTATTATAAATTCCCTATATAATCTTCATTTTTAATTTTGCTCTTCTCCTTTCTAGTTAACACAAAGCAACAGTTCAACTGATTTAAATGCAGATGGTCCGGCTGAGGTTCAGATCAACCATCCTGCCTTCATAGTAGCTGCCATTCTGGTCTCCACGGAGTAAAATTTATGAGATACTCATTTTCTATCACTTTAATTTTTCTACTTGTCACTCATTTTTATAAATATCACAGGCAATGTAAAATAATACTTTTCAGAGGTTTTTAAAATAAGAAACTTTCTTTTAAAAAAATCTTCAGGGGTTCCCATCGTGGCACAGTGGAAACAAATCCAACTAGGAACCATGAGGTTGCAGGTTCGATCCCTGGCCTCGCTCAGTAGGTTAAGGATCTGGTGTTGCCGTGAGCTGTGGTGTAGGCCGCAGACATGGCTCAGATCTGGTGTTGCTGTGGCTGTGGCGTAGGCCAGCAGCTGCAGCTCAGATTCAGCCCCTGGCCTGGGAACTTCCACATGCCGCAGATGCGACTGTAAAAAGGAAAAAAAGAAAAGAAGAAAAAACAACCCTGAGGTTCATACTCTGTCCACCTTGTCTGGGCCTCTGACTACCTCTGCCTTTTACGTCCTAACACATTTTCCTTCCCACCCACCAGCATCCCGATGCCCTACTCCACGCTCGCTCCTGTCCTTACTATTCCTTCAATAAGCCAAACATATTCACTCCTCAGCTCCTTTGTATTTGCTGTTCCTTCCATGCAAAATGCTCTTCCCCCACAAAACCTCATGGTATTTTCCCATTTCTTTCAGGTCTCTGCTAAAATATTATCTCTGCACAGAAGTTTTCTTGGCTGTCTGGACCAAGCTTATGCACTCCCACCTAACATCACTCTCTAGCCCCACCATTTTCTTCTTCTTCATTCTTATATTAGGGACATATTTCTCTCTTTATGAATATACTCTTCACTGCCTGGGTCATTCAATTAAATGTGAGCTCATTAGGATAGGAAATTTTGTTTTGTTCATCACCAGCTCATAAAACAGTACCTGACACATAGTAGGTGCTCAATAAATATGTACTGATTGAATGAATGAATGAATGAATGAACGAACGAGACACCTACGCATGGTTCTGAGGCAGTTTTAATCTGCGATGTGTAAGTCATACTATTCTATATACACAAATATAGGAACTCCATCAAAACTGGCAATAAAAAGGGACATCGAAGGTATCACAAACACAGTACGCAAAAATACAAGTTGCTTGGACACCCAAATTTTGTATCTCAGGCTTAGATTCAGGAGAAACAGAGATAGGTTTGTGAATAGTGGAAACGAATCTCATAGAGGCAGATTATTTTTACTCACAGGCTTCAGGAACTATTAAAAAGGATATAAATAAACCCGACTAGTATCCTTGAGGATGCGAGTCCAACCCTTGGCCTTGAGTATAGGTCAAAGACTTGACTTGGATCTGGTGTTGCTGTGGCTGTGGCGTAGGCTGGTAGCTACAGCTCCAGTTGGACACCTAGCCTGGGAACCTCCATGTGCTGCGGGTGTGGCCCTAAAAAGACAAAAAAAGAGAGAGAGAGAAAGAATGACAGAAGCAAAGGCTGCTGCTGTGATATTTCTTCCTAGCATCCATCAAGGCTGTGGTCTCTGATTCATAAAAAATCCCCCAGGTTCAAAAAATCCACAAAGGGGAGGCCATGATTTTCGCTTCTACCTCATCCTGTTCTAGAAAGGTCATGGCAATTCCCCGAAACAATTTACACCCATGTACAGAACACTGACTGTACTTATCACCAAGCTGCATCACCACGGCCAGAAGTCCAAGGTCTCCATACTGAAATTCTTGCTGCATCTTGCTTATGCAATGTCTTTTTTTTCTTCATTTGTGCCTCAGGACCCATGGATTCTGTTATCTGTACACTTAAAGGCTTTTTTGTGGGCTCATCCAGCCTACCAGATCATGAAGCTGAAGACCACTTTGAAAAACATACTACTAAATGCCATGGCTTAAGCAAAGGAGTAGATTCTGGAAACAATTTAAATAAACAAACTAGATCCCCAAAATTACTCAACCGAAGAGTCCTGGCATTCTCATTAACACTTAACACAGGTTTTGCCAGAGCAAGAAGCAGGTGCAAAGAAAATGTGTCCCAAGACACTGGGAATAAGATGGGTTATTTTGGACATGACTACAACCCATGTTTAAATTGACATTACTAGGCTGCAGTCAGCCATTTGGCTGGTGAGAAATCAATGTGTTCTATATTTTACAGATCTCTGAAACCTTAAGAAATTTTGGGTTTTTTCCCTCTGCCTAAAACACTGCTCGCCTATTTACTCCTCTGTAACTCCTACCCACATTTAGGGTCTTGGCTTCCCTCTCTGTCAGTTCCTCAGGGGGGCAGTCCTTGAACCCTTTACCTACAAGCCGGGAGGCTGTCCCTGCGCCCTTCCCATACAATCTCACCAAACATGGACTTGTCCTTTAACGGTCCTGACTCCTCTATAATCAATGCGCATTTACTGACCTGCGTAATATCTGTCTCCCTTACTAGATGACAGGTGAGCTCCAGGTAGGCAGGCGCCATGTTTGAACCACTCACTGTTGCCTCCCCAACGTGCAGCGTGCAGTAGGTGCTCAGTGGACCTGGCGATTAAAGGAATGGATGGAACACAGTGTGAACTACGTGCTGACACTATCACAGATACATGCAATAGTCAGCTTCCTCAGGGTAACAGGTTCTCCTATACAAGAAAAAAGCAGCAATCCTAAGAGTGAGATGTAGACTATTTTCTGAAGGCTCCCAGTCCCCAACCCCCTCAATGGGATAATTCAGATCCTCGCAAGCACCTACAGCATCAAAAAGCTCATGGAATCCCTGGGCTTGCGTTCTGGTTAAAACTCAGATTTTTGGGAGTTCCCACTATAGTGCAGCAGTTCAAAGGATCCGACTACAGCAGCTCGGGTCTTTGCAGAGGTGCAGGTTCAATCCGGCACAGCTCAGTGCATTGAATGACTGGGTGTTGCTGTAGCTGCAGCCTAAGTCACAGGTGCAGCTCAGATTCAATCCATGGCCTGGGGAATTTCCATATGCTACCAGTGTTGCCAAAAAAATAAGAAAATAAAAAACTCAGAAACATTAGTGGGAATGCTAGAAGTCAAGTCAACCATCACTCCAAAGCTTCAAGCAGACACTAAACAAACAGCATCCAAAAAGAAAAACCCGAGCAGAGCTTCTCAACGCCCACAGGACCATAGTGCAGCCATATCCTTGGCCCTGGGTCACTCCTCCATCGCTAAGACCTCCGGGGGACTGGCGGCAGCCCCCAGTGCACACCGCCTGCACTGAGGACGGTGAGGAGAGGCCTCCGGGAGGTGTTCTTGGCCCTGGAGCCAAAGCAAGAGAAATCAAGAGAAAAAGAATACAGTGAACACCAAATGGTGTCTATAGCTGACATTCAAGTTGTGGGGCTCCCCTTTGAGGTCTCCAAGAAATATCCGTGAGGTGAGGTGTTTTCAGGGCAAGAGAGTCTGTACTGCAAGTGAGGGTAAGAACAGGAAATCCAGGAGTTCCCGTCGTGGCTCAGCGGAAACAAATCTGACTAGGAACCATGAGGCTGCGGGTTCAATCCCTGGCCTCGTTCAGTGGGTTAAGGACCCAGCATTGCCGTGAGCTGTGCTGTAGGTCGCAGATGCTGCTCGGAACCCGCGTTGCTGTGGCTGTGGCGTAGGCCGGCAGCTCTAGCTCTAATTCGACCCCTAATCTGATAACCTCCACATACCAATGCCATGGCTACGGCCCTAAAGAAAAAGAACAGGAAGTCTAAATTGATGCTGTTGTTCCCTTGTATGTGTAAGATGGCGTGCTTGCTAACCTTGGACAATACCATCATACCTGGGGCTGCAGGACAAGGAAAGGAAGGCTCAGGACATTATATAACATGGAATGAGAGGATCCGAATATTTTTTTGTTAATCCCCTCCTTGGAGAGAGAGAGGCAGCATTAGAATTTGCAGTACGGGCCACAAGTGTTACAAAGGAGCAGGAAGTGACAGATGAACACTAAGGCGGCAAGCAAACACAGCATGACAACGATGCCCAGAATGTCACGGGCTGGGACGTTTTCCTAATCCTTATTTAATCTCCTGGGAGATTTTTTTTTTTCATAGAAGTTCATCTTTAATTTCACAGCGAAAATCAAGAAGCAAACAGATTTGATTTTATAGCCAACTTACAAAAAGATATCTATTCCATTAATGAGTGGCCATCTGTATTTATTTATAAAAAAAAAAAAAGAAGGGCGGTTTCTCCGTGATGATGATTTAGTCTCCGAGGAAATTGCCTTCAGTTCATTCATTCAACAAATACGTGCGGAGCCAGGCGTGTTCCGGTGCTGGGCTGACCGCAGTGAGTGGCGCCCTGTCTCCGCGGAGTCTCCAGCCACCGAGCGGAGGCCGAGAGCCGAGCAGGGAGCGCGGAGAGCGGCGGAGGGAAGCGTGGAGAGAAGAAGGCAGAGCCCGGTGGACGGGCGGCCTCGCCGGGAAGTGAGGTTTTGCCTCTTACTCCGGGCCTGCTTGACTCACGTGGAGTCCTGATCAAAGACCAAAAGAAGCAGACTGTGGGGATGTGATGGGAAAAGAGTCCGGGCAGAGGGAACAGCCGGCGCTAAAGTGGCAGCTCCTCAAGTGCCCCAGAAACAGCGAGGCTGCAGTGCCCCGCGCCGGGAGGGCGCGGACGGCGCGGGACCGACAGGGCGGCTGGTGCGGGCCTGGCCAGGCGTGTGTGGGCGGCGGCTGAGTGAGACCGGAAAGCGCTGGGTGGGAGCAAAGCAGTGGCCTAACTTCCTTTTTGAAAGCATCCCTCTGTTGGCAGCAGCACAGGGACAGGCGCGCGATATATTTGACTGAAGCTCCCAAAAAAGATGAAGACAAACTTCCAAAGAGTTCTTAACTGTCCACCAACTCCATTTCAGTATTCCCACTGGGATTTTCAAAACTGGGCTGAGAGGTCGTTTTGCAAAAATGCAGAAAACAGGCACACTGTCATTTTAAACACACCATGGAGAAGCACGGGTAGCAGGGGTGGCACAGAGAGTTTTTGTTGGTCCCCCAGAAGCCAGGTTCTGCGTGGCTCGAGTGTACAGCTCCGGGACCATACTCAGAACTGAGTTTTGGTCCAGACAGGTGTCTGAGGGTACAGGGGCCGAGGGGAACCTGAAGAGAGAAGAAAGGAACAAAACAAAACGACTGCACCTGACGCAAATCCTTAAACTCAGTCTTGATGAAAGAACCAGGGACTGCTGTCCCAGCAGGAAGCATGCCCTACCTCCCAGGAACTAAGCACGTGCTCTGGTGCTTGATGGTGACCTTTGGTCCTAAAAATGCCGGGACAGTCATGGTTGCATAGACTGTATCCCACTGGCTCCACAAGTTATTAAAATGGCCCTGATGAACTTCCCACAAAGCTGCAAACAGGACGCCTGAGGGGTCTCTGTAAGAGAGAAAAGAAAGAGAAGGGAAGGCTGGAGGAAGAGAGATTCTTCCAAGGAGTGACGAGGGAGGTCCAGGCAGGACGGGGGTTGAGTCCTGGGACTGCTGTTCGTGCCTGAATTCCTGGGTTCACAGCCCTGATGAAATGAGACAACATATACCCAGGCACTTCGAAAGACCAAATCTCTTCCTTCTCCCCCGAGGCATCCTATCATCTTTTAGGCCGGCAGGAGGAGAAAGACAGGCTTTAGACAAGCTGCATGAAACGATTCCAGTGTTGTTAAACATACGTACGAACACACATGCACACACCAACGAAGAGCATCCGGAAGCACATAAGCCAAGCGTTTCCCTGCGTAGTGATATCAGGTATCATATCTTCGTTGTTCGTCTGTAATTCTTCCTTTTCCACAATGGACACAGATTGCTCGTTTTTTTTAAGAGGCAGAGAAGTATGTCTTATATTGTAGAGAGGTTCCAGTATGAAGGGTCCACATGACAAAAAAGCTAAAGTTTTGTCATCTAAATCCTGAACCACTGGTCAAGAAGTTCGGTTTGGGTTTTGGAATATAGGACCAGCACATCATCCAACCCATAAGCATACTGGTTTGAGGATGGCAGGGGTGCTGGGGGTCAGAGTATGACTTCTGCGTCTCCTATTGTTCAGTTGTAAGCTCGCTGGTAAAACCACTTCAGTTCAAACGACCGGATCTTCGGGGGGCGGGCAGGGGCGTTCGCTGCTGGGGAAAGAAGTGCTTGCCATCACAGACTATGGAGCAGGATACGGAAAAGGCCAGGGACCAGTGATTGCTGCATTTTGCTTTCCATTTTCCCTTTTTTCTAACTAGGAGTTTTTACTGCATTCATCTTTTTTTAACTCCATTGGTATACACCGGGTATTCTGGAGATGGTTTAGTCACAGGTTGCCAGACCATAAAGAGCCACGCTGGAACTTGACCTAGAGGAAAAGGCACTGCCCAGAAATGCTACCCTTGGAGTTAGATGGAATAACTGGATGTGACTTCAGGTTGTTTCTCTCAGAGGGAGTATGTGAGTGCGTTCGAGCATGGGACCGTTGTAAGCGGCTGCGTTCTTGTGACTGTATGCTATGCATGTCCGACAAGCCAAGGGTAGACTGTCCCGGGCTCCAGTGACAACTGCTGCACCCCTCTTCTCCGGGGGACGCACTCTCTGCCCTGGCTACGGCAGTAAGCATCACCGCCAGCTCAGCCGGTCATGATGCCCATCCACAGAGACTGACTGGCCCAAAGGGTGGGCACGTGTTCCAAAGCAGAGCGACTGTGCTTCCGTGTCTGGGATTTACACACAAGCGCTGGACGAAAGAAGCTCTTTTGGCCTGGGTGCGACGCTGAGGCTGAGGGCGGCTGCGTGCTCTGATGTGCGGAGGAGTGATGTACAGGAGATAGTAAGGAGGACTCACAAAGACGCCAAGACACAGGGACGAGAAGTGGACGGGGAGGGGCGTCCTGCCAGCGTCGACCTCTTGGTGCCATCACTGCAGCACTGAGTGCCTGCAACCTTCCCAGCTCGGTCAGCGACACAGCCCTGCGCTCCTCCGGCCGGCCCGAGCTGGCTTTACTGATGACCCTCCAGGCCAAGGACTCAGCCCAAGCACAGGGCGGACTGTAAAGGATCAAAGTGACACTGGATCCAAACCCACGTTTCTTTGCCATCAAAGAAACCTAACTGGTTAATTTTTCACTCAAATCCATGCTGACCTTCCAGAGTTTCCTGTTCTTAGCTACCTTCAACTGGTGTTAAAAAGGCCTCGGGATTACAAAGCGACATCTAACAAAGAAGGTAAACGGTTTGTCACCCGGACACCCATTTCCACACGTCCCACAGCAACAACTGCGGTCAAGACAGACTCATGCTTTTTCTGTGGAATTCCCTGGCAACTGAGCATAAATAAAGAAACCAGCCACAGGAGGGGCCCTGGGCATCGCGGGGTGACGGAAGGAGGGCTGGAATTCAGGGCTCAGATGAAAACAGTGTTTCCTGCGCTACCTCAACGACCCAGCGCCTCGCAGGGGTGCAACCTCGACAAATATGCAGAGTGTAGTCTCTCACCAGAGGAATTACCAAAGAAGTTAAAAATGGAAACATGCACTGCATACTCTCTAGCCTCAGGGGACAACAAAAACAGAGAATTGCTGTGTCAATCTCATTTCCTTGTTAGGCGTATTATCATAAGTGCGGGGGGGTGGCCTCTCGTTCCGAGCGCCACACTTCGCTAACATTTTCCCGGCTCCAACTTCTGAAATATTGGATTCCATAGTAATTTTATTTTTTGCTTTTGATCTTTACTGTTTTGCTCATTTATCCATAAACATGAGCTACTGAACTGAGTTTAAATGAAATAGCTGAGGTTAAAACCTGAGGCCATCCAGACAGGACTAAACCAGTAGCCCAAAGGAGGACCTCACTGTTGAAGTGAACAATAATAAATTTAAAATGTCTCCCTGGCCTCGCTCAGTGGGTTAAGGATCTGGAGTTGCCACAAGCTGAGGCCTAGATCATAGATCCAGCTCGGATCCCGCGCTGCTCTAGCTGTGGCGTGGGCCAGCAGCTACAGTTTCAATTTGACCCCTACCCTGAGAACTTACATATGCTGCAGGTGCAGCTGTTAAAAAAAGAAAACAAAAAACAATAAAATTCCTCTCGTTGGATCCTCCACATAGACGATCTCATGATGATCCATGTCCTGACTGACCACGACACTCTGGTGAGAGAAAGGAAGAGGTTTCCATGACATGAATTTTCCTGGGTGTGGATGGTCAATGACTTTTGTGAATCCTCCCCTTTTGTGAAAACACTCTCTTAAGAGGATGGTCCAGTGAAGGGAAATTGCTAGAGCCACTCTGCGATGCAATGCTTAGTGTCACTTGACTAATTTTGAAAGTAGCTCACTCAAGCAACGCTGGCAACTGAACTATTTTCTCAAATCCAGAGTAGCAAAAACTTGAGAGCAAGACAGAGACAAAGCGGGAGACTTAAAAACAAGTCCCAGTGCCCTGCAGGGTGTCTTCTCTTTCCCAAAACACTGTTGTGTGTGTGGGGGGGGACAGTGTGCATCTGAACCACCGGCCTCTCCCGCTGCTGACCTGAGGCCCGGGGCAGCCAGCGAACGCCCGTGCCCGTCCCTGACCCGCCCAGCAGAGGGGTGAGCGCCTCATCTGACAGCTGTCACGCAACTTGCCCATATCTAGAGCCAAGAAGTAGTGGAGCCTAAATTTGGATCCAGGGCTGCTGGTCCCAAGGTCTGTGCTCTTCACGCAGCCAGCAGAGGGGCGCAGGTCTCACAGACCCCTGTCTGGGGAGGTCGGTCCTTGGGGGTTAAATATACCCAAAATACCGCACTTGACTCTGTGTCCTGATGATGAAGACAATGGTAAGAGCTAATGCTCACCAAGTGTCTTCTGTGTGCCAGGCTCTGCTTAGGTGTCACGTGTTCATTCCTTCCACCCTCAGCACAATGCTGCCAAGTGGGCACTGTTATTACGCCCATTTTACAGGAGTGCAAACCAAGGCACTGAGGGTTGAGTAACTGGTGCAGGAACACACAGCTGGTAAGTGGGAGAGCCCACATAAAACCCAAGCCACTGGCTGCAGAACTCCTAACTGGCACGCTCTCTGCTTGTCGGACACACGGATAACAGATGGTTAGCACAGCCTGCAACGTCATCACTTGACACTGGATCACTCAGACGTTTACTCAGAACAGCACTCATGCCACCCTTTCTACTGGCAAAAGTGAGACATCTGGGACACGAAGCAGTTCACAAGTTTCTTTTCTTTTTTTTGTCTTTGGTCTTTTTAGGGCCGCACGCACGGCATATGGAGGTTCCCAGGCTAGGGGTCTAACAGGAGCTGTAGCCGCCGGCCTTCGCCACAGCCACAGCAACGCGGGATCCGAGACGCGTCTGCAACCTTCACCACAGCTCACGGCAACACCGGATCCTTAACCCACCGAGCAAAGCCAGGGACCGAACCCACGTCCTCATGGATGCTAGTCGGGTTCGTTAAAAAACTGAGCCACGATGGGAACTCCCGCTTACAAGTTTCCAAGGAAAAAAAATAGGATCTCTTTTAACTTAATTTCATAGAAAAACAAATCTATATACTTGAAATCATATCTGTGTTCTCCAAAATCTGAAACAACTGTGATAGTTTCAACAGGCTGAAAACATATGTTTCCCCAACCCCCAGATTCAAGACGGAGGCTCCCCAAGCTGGGGCGGTCACACCCAAGGGTTGGTTCTTATCTTCCGAAGGCATGGACGACCTTTCCTGGGAAAGCCACAGTCCCGCTGGGGGAGAAAAACAAAACCAAATCACTAGGCTTTTTTGTTAAAGGGAAAGTAACCTAAGTAAGAGCTGTTGCCACGCATGTTACAGAAAATGCATTACCTGCTTTGCAGAGCAGAGTGTGCCCCACACAGGTCAGGTTACGGTTTGCACGGGTGTATCTGTTCGTGAACAAACAAGTCCAGATCAAGCCTCCTAAATTTTACCAACTAGAAAAGAGACTCTCACTTTTGACATTCAGGATGGTCTTCCTTTGTCATTTCATTTTTCCCTTACATTTCCAAAGAAGGCTTTTTCTTTGATTTAGGGAGCATTCCTATCCCATAGAAATGGCTCTCTGTAAAGGTTGAAAGAGGAGCTATTAATTTACTCTGAGACACAGTAGAGAGCAGTTGCGTCTACTTAGCCAGCATCCCTTCCTCCAGGAACCACGTCCCCATGTCAATACCAGGCCTTGCCCATAAAAGAACTCTCTTTCCCAGCAATGAGGATGGGCCCAAGGATGGCACGTGACGGCTGTCTCGCTTCTGTGGATTTTAGGCTGGGAAGATGATACTTGGTGTCCACTACAGGCCATCTATCATGCAACATGGCGAGATGAGAGTTAGAGGGGAAGAGAGAAAATTCTAGAATCAGTGAGCCCCTTTTTCCAATCCTGAAGACTCTAACTCCTGCAGTCCTTCTACCCTTCCAGGGAGCTATCTTAGCGTTCTTCCGACTTGCATGAGCCAATACATTTCCCTGTGTGCTTAACCTGCTTTGAGTTGGATTTTTGTCTCTGGCAACCAAAGGAGTCATACTACAAAAGACTAAAAGTTTAAATTGCTGCCTCGACCTCTCACAGAAGGTGCCTGTCTGAACCGAATATGTTTTCACCTCTTACAAAGGATTGGGTTTCTTTAATACCCAATAAACCTGGTGTCTTGCTAGTCTCAATCCTCATCTGTATTCAGTCCATCTCTCTCTCTTTTTTTTTTTCCCCTGCTTAGCCTGGACTCCAGGCCATCGTGACTGCCCTCTAACTGTCCTAATTTTGTCTTTGGGGAGACAAGGGGATACCCTGCTTGCTCATTAACAGCAAAATGCCCCGGCATCCCGACGGATACTGGTCTTCCACATGGTTACCTTGATTCCACAATGTGTTTTTTCTAGAGACACTGCCCACTGCTTCAAACAACGGACTTTAAGAGACCTGCACATTCAAGTCATCTGAAGAGATGCTTAAACCACCAATGCCAAGGTCCCACTCCAGAGATTCTGTTTTAATTGGTCTAGGGAAGGATCTGGACAACAGTATTTTTCAAAATTCTCCCAGCCAAGGTTAGGTCACCAAAGTTAAGCATTTATACATGCTTTTACAGTTGTTATGATTGGTTCAACTTGTTCTCTGACCATGCTTTTGGGGGGGGTGGGACTGGAGAAGGCATGGAGGTGCTAACCCTGTTTAACTCTCCTTCAGCATTTCCTGGGATGTGCATTAAATGAATGCAAGGGGCACAGAGCTCCCTGGTGGTTCAGTGGGTTAAGGATATGGCATTATCACTGCAGCAGCTCAGGTTCAATCCCTGGTCCATGAACTTCTGCATACCACAGGTGTGGCCAAAATAAATAAATTTATTTAAATTGAAGGGGCATCATGGGAGTGATCAAACGCTCCTGTTCCTAACGTTACTTACACATTGGCCCTATGGTCTGTAGCCTCAAGGGAAGCCAGTCTTTGTGCCCAAGTGTGTACATCTGTTGTGTACAAACAAGTCTTCTGTCAACATATGTTACATCATACAAGTTCTGGTAGACTTGTTTGTAAAAAGTCAAACATCGGACATTTCTGCCATCACACAACACGTATTTGTTACTAGAGATTATCATATAATCTGCCTGAATGGTACATGTATTAGTTTGCTAGGGCTGCGATAAGGAAGTACCACAAACAGACGTGTGGACACAGAGACGGGCACCCAGGAAGAACGCCATGGGAAAATGAAGGCAAAGACGGGGGCGGTGCTCCTACCAGCCAAGGAAGACCAGGCACTGCCGGCCGCCGGCCTCAGAAGTCAGGGGAGAGTAGGGAACAGATTCTTCCTCCCAGCGCTCAGAAGGAAGCCAATCCCATGGCACCCTGATCTCAGACTTCTAGCCTCCAGAACCAAGACAATCAATTTCTGCGGTTTAAGCCACCTAGTTGGTGTGACTTTGTTATGAGAGCCCTAGGAAACTAACATAGTCCCTTACAGAAAAACAAAGTCCATGATTTTGTAATCATTCACCTTTGAAGCTGTCTGGGGAGTGCAGGTGGGGGGGACTAGAAGTCTAACCTGAAAACAGTAAGTTAAATTGTTATTCTTGATCTTCATGCAACAGCAGAAGTAGACCAGCTGCTCTTTGAAGACAAAAGAAGGGGAGGGGTATAAAACTTTCCTGTTTCCTAGCCTAGAAAATAGATACAAAAAGCCCAGCTGCCTGGACATTACAGAAATCAGCTAGAAAATTATCACCATTTTTGCAGCAAATATATACTTTTTTTAGTTTTCAAAAATGAGTACTTAAAGAAGCTTTGTTAGTAAACCATGAAATACTCCAGGAAACCAGGACAACAGACACATTCAGTTGCCTTCTTTGTTGGAGACATACGGCATGGGTTAATTTGTAAAAATTCTGGTAAAGTGTATAACGCGTGATGTTACAAAAACCTCAATATTTAACTGCCAATATTTAAGACTGTATTTCATTACCTTATTTTAGAACTTTCTCCATGGAAGTTGGTCTTCCTGTGGTATGAGAGAATAAAACTCTGGCTTAAATACTAATTAACATCAAGAACTGGAGTTCCCATGGTGGCTCAATGGTTAACAAATCCGACTAGGAACCATGAGGTTGCAGGTTCACTCCCTGGCCTTGCTCAGTGGGTTAAGGATCCGGCGTTGCCGTGAGCTGCGGTGTAGGTTGCAGATGCGGCTTGGATTTGGCGTTGCTGTGGCTGTGGCGAAGGCCGGTGGCCACAGCTCCTGTTAGACCCCTAACCTGGGAACCTCCATATGCCGCGGGTGCGGCCCTAGGAAAAGTCAAAAAGACAAAAAAACAAGACAAAACAAAAAAAACTGATCATTTCTTGTCGCAATACAACACTTATATAAAGAAAGTAAAAGACGGCGGAATGGAAATTGATCTTGCTGGTGGAGACTGCAAACTGTTTTTGGAAACTGAATCACCACCGTTGAACTTGCTGTTACTACATCTCCTCAGCTTTCTCTTAATGACTTGCTCCTGCCTTTTCCTTCCTGGCTTTACCTGTACAACTTGATTCTAGTATATTTCTCAAGCTCATACTTCTCTCCAGGGTGCTTTCAGCCCTTTGGGGGGAATGTTCTTTTAGAAATTGGAGAGAAGTGAAGAACAGAGAATAAAAGATTAATATACTAAGTTTGATGAGTTGTATCTGCTGATTTGATTAAACAGAAGAATCGTGAGTTGAAACTCTTCAATGATCTGCTTTGTGACTTTGCGGAAGTTTTACTTCCTTGTTCTCTATTTCTCTTCACCTTAAGGAAAATAGGCCCCGACATCACAGCACTGAAGGATCAACAAACAAATAAAGTAATCAATCATCGAGACCCAATTAGAAAATGGCGGTCAATTCTGGTATTTTCCTGGAGCCAATGGGAAGGAGGTGGTCTCTTCTCACATCTGGCTACTAGTGGCAAGATGAACACCACAAAGGAGGAACTTGAATCAACACAAAGAAAAGCACAGGCGAGAAATGGTGAGAGACAGATTCCTAATGACACTGTGTGAACATCCACGCCCACTCCACAACCAGATTCACCTCTAGTCATCAGGGTCTTGTGGGCAATAAGCATCTTTATGCTAAATCCACTTACTTGTGTTGAGTTTCTGTCACTTGCTAGTGAGAGTCCTAACGAACACAGAATTTTATGAGTGAGAAAACAGTAATTAGATCAAAGGTGGCTGTCGTTTACTGCTGTTTAAAAGGATGGATCCAGGAGCTCCCGTCGTGGCTCAGTGGTTAACGAATCCGACTAGGAACCATGAGGTTACAGGTTCGATCCCTGGCCTCGCTCAGTGGGTTAAGGATCCGGTGTTGCCGTGAGCTGTGGTGAAGGTTGCAGACACGGCTCAGATCCCACGTTGCTGTGGCTGTGGCGAAGGCCGGCAGCTACAGCTCCTGTTAGACCCCTAGCCTGGGAACCTCCACATGCCACGAGTGTGGCCCTAGAAAAGGCAAAAAGACAAAAAAATAAATAAACAAATAAATAAATAAAAGGATGGATCCACTGCCAAAAGGTCCTAAAAATCCTCACAGGAAGGAAAGAGGAAAGGCTGTAGATTTCATTCTAAAGACAGTGTTAGGGAGAGGATTAAACTCCCTCTGAGTAGCCCCACCAGCCAACAGCTGGAAGAAGCAAAGAAACAAATTTGAGTTTGACACCAGAATAAACTGTCCACAGCTCAAAGCTGTGTAAAATGGAAAAGACTGCCTCTTGAACATATTCTGCATTTACCTACTTCCTTCCATAAAAACGACTGCAAAGCTGGTCCAAGCAGTCTGAGCTCTCAACGGATGACTGCCAAAGCCTCCTAATCATTCATTCATCCAACACATGTTTACTGAGCCTCTACTCTGTGCTAGATGCTATTCTGTCTGTTCTGTTCCTGCGGACTCAAGGAACAGAACAGAACAAACATCCCTGCCTTCAAGGAGTTTGCCTTCTGGTCACCAGAAACAAAAAATAAATGAGTCATTCCTTAGTATTAGTTCCAGGACCACCTGCAGTTACCAAGACCCTCGGATGTTCAAGTTACCTACACAAGGTGGCTGCCAAGTCCCTTATACAAAATGGCCACTCAAGTCCCTACACAAAATGGCTGCTTAAGACCCCTACACAAAATGGCTGCTCAAGTTCCTACATAAAATGGCTGCCTAAGCCCTGAACACAGAATGGCCAGGCACAGTCATCTCTGAGTATCAGCAGATTAATGTCCACATTTGATTGAAACCACAGACACAGAGCCCAAGGATAGCATGGGTTCTGTGTACAATATATAGCATGACAGACAGTGATAGGCGCTGGATAGGAAGGGGGATGGGAGGGCGGGGGAGGGGAGGCTGGGTTGCGATCGTAAACAGGGGGATTAGTGAGGACCTCACTGAAAAGGACGTACCAGAGCGAAGACTGGAAGGGGGTAAGGTCGGGAGCTTGCAGACACCCGGGGAAAGAAACTTTTAAGCAGAAGGAACATCGAGAATACGAATCCTGAGGCAGGGCCTCTGCGGCCTGTTCAAGACCAGTGAGGCTGAGAGGGAGGGAGAGGACAGACGGAATGAGGTCAGAGAAGCAGGGGTAGTTGCAGGTCCTGAAGGGCCTTAAGCAGGCAATTGCACGCCTTTGGATTTTCCTCTTCAGAGGACAGAGAGCAGGAGGGAGACAGGCTTATATTTTGAAAGGGTTACTATTTGGAAGATAGTCTCCCTGCTGGCCAGCCTGATCCTCCACAGTCCATTGTCCACAAAGCTGAATCAATCTCTTAAAATTCTGTAGAAGGACCCAGCATTTACTCCCAGAGAAATAAAACTTACATTCACACAAAAACCTGTACCCGACTATTCAGAGCAGCTTTATTTGCAATAGTCCCAAACTGAAAACAACTAAAACGTCCTATGAATTGTTAAAGTGTGGGGTATCCACCGTGGAATACTACTCAGCAAGGTAAAGAATCAAACTATTGCTACAACAACATGGATGGAAGTCAAGGGCATCTGGAGTGAAAAATCTCAAAAGATCACATAGTGACTGCATGATTCCGCTTACATAACTATAGTTACATAAAATGTACCCATTGGAGGAAATGGATCTATCTTTGCAATGTCCTGTGACTCTGTAATTATTTCAAAACAATAAATTTAGAATCTGTAATTATTTCAAAATAGAAATAATATTTCAAAATAGTGCCTTTTTTTAAGCACTGTAGGAAAGAAATTGTGTTCCATTGGAAAAGTGCATTGTCTACATACAGCACACCCTGCCCAGTTATCTGATTCCACTCTTTCATTGTCTTTGAACTACTTTTACAGCTTTGAAAGTACACCTAACTGAGAGGCATGCAAACCATCCTGCCTGGTAGAGGTTCCCTGCTAGCCCTCACCTATACCGCTCACAGAAAACCAGATGACACACAAAAACACCATTTACACATTCAACTCAACATTCGTTTATTCCACATCAGACTGCCCTTTGAATACTAGAAGAGCATTAAGCAAGTTAAATAAAATATTTTTTCCTTTTTTTTTTGGCCTTGCCAAGGCATTGTAGAAGTTCCAGGGCCAGCGACCAAATCTACACCACAGCAGCAACTCCAGCCACTGCAGTGTCAACACCAGATCCTTAACCCACTGAGCCACAAGGGAACTCCAAAATCTCTAACATTTGTTCATTTTATGTATGGGAGTCATGATTTTACCTTTTCTGAAAATTGTCTTTTAAGAACATAAACCTGGTCATGTCAGTCTTCAGCTTAATTGCCTCCAACCTTCCCACTGCATGTCAAAGGAATTGCAAATGTTTCCCCAAATAGACAATGCCCTGCCCAGCCCCCTGCCTGCCTCTTGGGCCTCATGTCTTCACTCTGCTGCTTATCAGGACACTCCAACCACTGGCCCTTCTTTCAGCTCCTTGAGAACATCAAGCTTGTTCCCCCATTACGGCCTCTTCACCCACTGTCCCTGGGTCTGAACTGCTCTTCTCACCGACAGCTCTTTTCCATGAGTAAAGCCTCAGCTCATTTATTCCACCTCACAGAGGTCTCCTCAACCACTCCATCAAAAGTAACATCCCCAACCTATTTCTTTCATTATAATTTTTCCTATCTGAAATAGTAATGAGAATGGTATTATTTTATATTATATTATATTAATTTAACATTTTAAAGTCACATTATATATTTTATAAATATATATGTTTATTATATATTAATATTGTCGTTAGTTGAAAGTTATTAATTATCTGCCCACCCAATTCTGTAACAGCAGGATCTTGAAATCTGGCTCCACTATAGCCTCCGGTGCTTAGCAGGGTCCCTAGCACACAGCAGGCACTCGGTAAATATTTGCTGAATAAATCTCTGGGTGAGGAGTTCCTGTCTTTGCTCAGCGGAAACAAATCTGACCAGTATCCATGAGGACACAGGTTTGATCTCTGGCCTCATTCAGTGTTGTGTAGGTCGCAGATGTGGCTCAGATCCCGCACTGCTGTGGCTGTGGAATAGGCCAGCAGCTGTAGCTCCGACTCGACCCCTAGCCTTGGAATTTCCATATGCTGTGGATGCAGCCCTAAAAAGACAAAAAAAAAAAAAATCTCTGGGTGAAGGATGCACCCTGAAGTAGCAAGGTCCCCAGTACTGGAGGTATTTAAGCACAGTTTGTACAACCACTTGAAAAAGTCGTAGAAAAGCCATGAGCACGGGCGCAGTCACAAGAATAAAAGACAGTCTTGGTCCCTTCCAGTACTATGAGCTTATGACTCCGTGGCCACCGTGCCCTTTCTGCTATGCAAATGGGAAAAGCAAAGGAGTGAGTATGCCTCACTCATTTTCCACCGAATGATGGTGTGCACACCCCTGTTCCTGCCGCAATATCATCTCAGCATTAAAATGTTGAAGCTAATCAGACATTTAATTTCAAAGTGGAAGGTCATTATCTTGTCACAAAATTTTATTCCAATTACTTTTTTTTCTATTATACGAAATGAATTAAAAGTAGCACAAAACATTGGGAGATCAAACAGTCAATCAGAAGCTCATTAAATATCATTGAAATTGGCGCAATAAAAAGCATTTCCCATGGCTGACTTATTATTTAAAAGCTATATTCTGGATGGCTCAAGGAATTGACACACTGCCAATCAAAAAACCGCCCTGTCCATAAATAGCCACTTGGCTTTAAAAAGTTCACTATCTTTTTTCTTTCCGAGATAAGAGTAAATATCTAAAAAGATTTGAAGCATGGGTGTAATTACCATCCTGTCAGCCCCTATGAGACCCTAAAGAGAAGATATCAGCAAAGTCACCATCTGATAATTTGCACTATAATTTACAGCAAGATGCTTACAAAGTGCTGCCAGTGATTTTATAAATACTCCAATACATTACATTTATGTACACTACTCAGCTAAGTACAACCCCAGGCAGGGAATAGCGGTCAGGTACAGTTTTAAAACAGAGTTCAACTCCATGCTTGGAGTAAATGCCCATTTTATTTTATAAAGAGTGATTACTAAGCACTTCATTTTTCTATGGACCCACACATAGGTGATGCTAGCATGAGGATCTCAACACTGGTCATTTAAAAAATTCTAATGCTTTTTCTCTAGGAATTTATTTTTTTAGTTAAACCACTGATTTTACCATCCAGTTTTACAGAAACATCCACTTCTGACATGGAGGATGGCAGGTCCTTTTCATTGGTAAAAGATAACAGAGGTACTGTTTCCAGTCTCTTAAGGTGCTTAAGTGGAAAAGATGATACAAGTTAAAAATATATAGGGAGTTCCTGTCGTGGCGCAGTGGTTAACGAATCCGACTAGGAACCATGAGGTTGCGGGTTCGATCCCTGGCCTTGCTCAGTGCGTTAACGATTCAGCGTTGCCGTGAGCTGTGGTGTAGGTCGCAGACGCGGCTCGGATCCTGCGTTGCTGTGGCTGCGGCGTAGGCCAGTGGCTACAGCTCCAATTAGACCCCTAGCCTGGGAACCTCCACATGCCATGGGTGCGGCCCTAAAATGACAAAAGGCAAAAAATAAAAAATAAATAAATAAAAATATATAAGCAGAAGAGAAAGCTCCCAGGTATAGGAAATTACTTCTTCGGTAGAAAGATTGAAGAATTTCTCCCCTCAAAATCCCCTCCACATCCCCCCCCCCAATACACACACACTGCCACCACCCAATTTCTTTTCAAAAGCCAGGGCTTATTGCCAAATTACCTGGGAGTAAAGTGGGAGGGAGACATTTCGATGCAAAATTCAGAACTGCTTTATAGAAAGAAAACTGTGGGGAGGTTTGTTATCATTTATTTCCTTCAGTATATCATTCAGTTTCAGCTGTCTCAAGTCTCAGAAGAAGCTCCCCCATTTCTCACTTATGTGCCTAAGAAACATCTCCTTGGCATCTCATTCTCTCTCCCTGTCTTTCACCAGCATTTCATTATTCCTTAACTGCCCCTCTCATGCTGTCTCCCTTTTTCTTAGTGATCCACGTGTCCTCATTTAGCAGTTTTCAGAAGCCAGGGAGAAACGTTGCAAATAATGTTAAATATGATTAATATCTTGAATTCCTTGAAATATGACATGCATGAGTTACAATGAAACCTCTTTTATTTCCCCATGAAATGCTTTTGCATAATGAGAAAGAAAATGTCCTCTATGCCCTAATCAGCCCTGACAGTTCCTGGACTCCCAAATACTTTTATTTATGGCATTATTTATTTCATCTCTAATAAAAGATGGGGGGGAACCAAAATAAGATCTGAGGAGGCTGCAGGAGAGAGACAGAGTCTATCCAGGCGGGAGGAACACAGAAGCTGATCCAGCTAAGAGAGAGAAGCGTCCAAAGGAAGGGAGATCTGGCAAATGAGAGGCCAAGGCCCTGAACCCTCAGAAGAAAGGAGGTTACTTTCCCAAGACTAAAAGGAAAGCTCTGAAAAGGAATCTAACTTCAGAGTAGAGAGATAATGGTCATATATCAAGGAGGATATGCGCTGGGAATTCTAACCCGAAGAATGAAGATCGAAGGCTGGAACCCAAACCAGGGAGGGAGTGTGCCGGTATTGCAGCTGACCTAGAGAAGCAGTGATGTGCTCCCAAAGTGGTAGGGAGAAGCCAGGACAATCGTCTGGAGATGACAACAGTTCTAGCCCACGGGATCCTCCTCCAAACCTCAGGGGCTCCTCCTTCCTTCAAACAACTACCGAAACTGTGTGCCCTCCAGAAACCCTGGCCTGGTGGTCCCAGATGCGATGAGGAGCTGCCTGAGCAACGCAGGACCCGGTGCTTTCAGGCCATCTTAGCCCTACAAGAACAAATACATAAATACATACACACGTGTATATACCAAATGACATTGTTGAGGGTGTCTAAAGAAGGTATCAGGTCATATTTCTTCCCTCAACTACACAGAGAAGTGAGAATTTGAATATCTGTGTACAACTGTGCAACTCAGCCACACACTCTTGAGTGTCTGCCTTTCGGCAGTTTCCTCGAAGAGCCTTGGTTTTCTCATCTGTAGAATGGAGACGCTGATTCCGTGATGCCCTCTCAGGACTCCTTCAGGGAACTAAAGAAATAATGTGAAAGTCCTATACCTTGTGTGTTCCTATGACAGCATGAGCTCAGACGGCCCCAGAGCTGGGTACAGGCAGAAAGCCCCGGGCGCTCAAACAACTCGCAGTGGCCCGAGTCAAGACCTTCATGATGTTCTTTTCCTGCAGAACTGGCTGTAATATCTTCCCAAAGCACACTACCACTCTAGCTACCCTGCCCCGCCCCAACTACTACCAGCCCCCTCAGTGCAACCTCGAGAGTTTGGGGTCACGCAGGCGGCGCCAGGAGCTCCTTTCTAAAACTGGACCCCGCCCACCGCAGCAGGAGCCTCCCGTGCACGTTCGGGGCTCCGAAGTCTCGTCCCGGCCGGAACCTCGCGCTGTTACCAGGAAGCCCTCCAGGTCTCGGCTCATCCCTTCCCTCCCACATCGGAGGCGCACACCCGGCTGGGCGACCACGCGAGCGGCAGCGGCGGCGCCAGGCCCCGCCCCTGCCCCCATTATCATTAGCAGATATTACCCTAAACACTTGCTCTTTACCTCCTTTCTCCCTCCAGGCATTGGCGAGGCAGCCTGTCAATCAGCGCTCGGGCGGCAGCCCCCCGCGCAGGGGCTCGGCGATGCCAGCCTTCGCGACAGGCGGCAGTGGTGGCGGCGGCGACGGCGGCCAGGGCACAGATACCCACCCTCCCACACGCGTGCACCCGGGCAGAGCCGGCGGGCGGGCAGCGGAGGCATCCTTGGAGCCCGGCGCGCGACGCGAAGGGGGCGTGCGACCGGGGACCAGCCCCGAGGCGCAGGATGGAGGAGGAGATGCAGCCGGCGGAGGAGGGGCCCAGCGTCCCCAAAATCTACAAGCAGCGCGGACCCTACAGCGTCCTCAAGACGTTCTCCAGCAAGAGACCGGCGCTGGCCAAGCGCTACGAGCGACCCACCCTAGTGGAGCTCCCGCACGTGCGGCCGCCCCCGCCGCCCTTCGCGCCGCACGCCGCGGTCTCCATCAGCAGCAGCGAGCCGCCGCCGCCGCAGCAGCAGTTCCAGGCGCAGAGCTCTTACCCCCCCGGGCCCGGCCGGGCCGCCGCCGCCGCCTCGTCGTCGTCTCCGTCTTGCACGCCCGGCGCGTCCCAGGGCCACCTGAGGACTTCGGCGGCGCCGCCGCCGGCGGCCGCCGCCGCCGCCTCATCTTCCTCTTCTTTCGCCGCCGTCGTCAGGTACGGCTCGGCCCCGGCGGCCGCCGCGGGCAGCAGCAGCGCGGGGGGCGACGGCGCCAGCCTGGAGCTCAGCGCAGGTACCAACTCTTGGGCTCAACTTTCCGCCCCGCCACTGCTGGGGGGAGGAGTGGGGCCCCGGAGGAAGAAGTCGGGGACCGCGGACACCCTCCGGCGCGTTGGGCCCGAAGGGAGGGGCGCGAGGAAAAGCGGGCGGCGCGCGCCCCAGGCTGAGGAAGAGTCCGGGCGTCTGAGCGCGCTCCCCAGGCCTGCACGGGCCGGCAGCAACTTCTGGAAGATTCTCCGGCGCCGCCGCCGCCGCGTCCCGGGCTTCCGACGGCGCGCGCCTCTTAACAGGTGGCTACGCCGCTTGCGTCGCGCTTGGCGCTCAGGAAGCGCGGCGGTCGGCGGCCGGGATAAGCAGCCTGGCGCCGGGGGGCCGCGGGCCGGGATTGGGGGCGGGACACCCTGGGGTGACGGCGGCGGCCGCTCGATGAAAAGCTGGCGCTACTCTGGCGGCTCTCGGGGACGCCCTCCCTTTCCCTTCTGCTGCTTCACTTTTTCCTTTTACTTCTTCCTTTATCACCTATCTTCTTCGTTTTTCCTCCTCCTTTGCCCGCTGGTCCTTTTTCTCCCTGCCTCTGTCGCGGTCCCCTCGGCCGGCCCTAGGGCCGTTTCTCTTCTTTTTCTGTGCGCTGTGTTTCTCGTGCGCGCGGGGTCTCTGCCTCTCCCTCTACTCCTCCCCCCCCCCATCCTGGAGTCCCAGCCCGTGGGTGTAAGACGCGGGGCCCCTGGACACCTGCCACGCGGCTGGAACTGGCGCTCGCCCTGGCTGCCGAGACCGAGACCTCCCGCCCCTCCCCCCAGCCCCGGGCGCCCTGGCGCCCAGCCGCCGGCGCCCCCCACTCCCCGCGCCGGGTGGGCGCAGGTGCACCGCGGGGCTCAGAGCATCCGGGGCCCGGCCCCGCAGAAGTGCTTTTCGGGGAGCACCCTCTCCAGGGTACGAGACTCCTGGGGAAAGCCGGCCTTCTTGCCCGGCTGCGGGGATGGAGACCGGCAGGTGGAGAGGCCACAGCCCAGGGCCTGAACGCAAGGGTACCCTCTGCTCCCCGAGGACGTGCAGTCTCGTTTATCGCGCTCCGCAGAACTAAAAGTTCCTGCTCAGGCCTTTATGGCACTTGGAGCACTCCTCCACACCCCAAATCCTGCGAATCAGTGAATCCAAGGCTTTTTTTTTTTTCTAATGAAAATGTGAGCATTGTCTTGAAATGAGTTATAGATGCTTAAGCTCATGTTCTGTTGTTTGTCAATATTTTGACACATGAAGGATTGGTTTTGAGAAAGGAAATCTAATTACAGGTTATAGTGAAGACTTGTTCTGTCACATCCCTCACTGATTTGGGGATGTTGGAGGGCTTTGAGCAGAGTTCTTATGTGGATGTTCTTGTTGTTTGTGGGATGTGGTTCTTTTTTCTGTTTTTAAATTCTGTTGTGTTTTTACATTCATTGTTAGGCTATCCTGTGTCCAGTTTCCTCGTTTTTCTGCCGTTCCCCTTTCCCTCTTAGTGAGATTTGTGTTCTTTCTGGGTTTGGATTCTGCTTTTCTTATGTACTGTTTCTTGTTCGTTCCTTATTAATTTTGCAGCTCTGCTTTATCTCCCTTTATTTTTATCTTGTTCAGAAGTTTGAGTCCTTTTCCCGTATTCTATATTTTGCTTATTCCTTTGCACGACCTCAGTGTCACCATGTGATTGGGTTTTCCCCCATTTTTTATCTGTCCAGTTCAGTCTTTAATCTTACCCTTGCTTTCTCCTTTCAGTCTTTGTTGACTGTCTTTTACTTTTTAAAAATACAGTGTAAATGTATCTCTCATTTTTATTTTCACCCACACTTTTTAACTTTGCTTTTTCCTGCTGTTTTTCCTGTATTTCTTTTTTCCGCACCAGTCACTTGCTGTCCTTTCCACCGTCCCTTCTACTCTGCCAGTTTCCCTGCTCTTTCATCCACAAGGAGTTTTTGTTTTTTCCTTATCCTGTTCTGAATGTTCTCTTTCTGTGTTTCTTCTAATGTCCTGTTTAGTTTTTATCTCTGTCCCCAGGTGGAAATCAAATTAATGAATCTTTAAGAGTAAAAAGGAGCTTGTTGATACCCCTCAAGCTCTCTATTTCTTACTTCCTTTTATTTTCAATGCTGCTGCTTTTTATTTTAAAGAGAGGTCATAGAGAGGTAAACTTGATGGCACCAAAGACAGGGTACCACATGCTTGTTGGAAAGATGGGAATTGGATGGTAGGTTTCTTCTTGGCAGTGAGGAAAATGGTCAGGGCAAAAAAAAAAAAAAATAGTACTAGACATCATGAGTAGTGGTCATAATATTAGTTGTTGAGGGACAAAGCCATCTCTTAACACAGTGATGTGAGTGACCATCAGAGGGACAGTCACCTGAAGAGGTGATTGGCTCTTTGAGGAGCTAGTTGTTCCACTTTGAACCAATAAGCATGTGTGCACAGATAGCCATTTAAGCATAGTGGGTGGGGTGCGGGTGGTGATTTGCTTGTTGCACCCTCACTACAGTGTTATTGCAATGCTTCAGGCCACCTGATAAACTGAAAATAGTCAAAACATGGATGTGATGAAATCCATGAAATCCGTCAAGGATGAAAGAGAGATAACTGTGTCCAGAGTAAATGCAGTGAAAAGATGAAAGGGTTGAAGTGAATCTTATTTGCCATTAAGGGCCATAAACCGTTGAGAGTAGAAATACATGATTAAAACTAGATTTTTTTCAACATTCCTATAAAATCTCCTGAAGAGTATAATTTTCCTTAAAAGGGGTACTATTCCATGGTTCTAAAAGCATATTTTTCCTCTGTGGGAGGCTTAGAGTTAAAACCCACGTAGATCTTGATATGCAGCCTAAATTTGGCATCAGGAAATGGGAAATTGCATCTTTAAGCAGAGTACAATCAAAAATGAATTACAATAAATCCTATATAATTGCATAGGTCATTCTCTTTAATGAGATTTTATTAACCTGACTGTCAAGCTTTTGAGTCAGGCAGATATTTTATCTTCTTCAACTGATAAAAGTGTCAGCTATAAACCACCATATAAATATTCATAAATCTACACATCTGTGGCAGCCTATCAGCATCATTCTTTTGGACATTAAAAGCATTCTAATTACTTTCTGTCTAGCAGAGCTGAAATGCTGCCTGTTATAGTATGTGCTTGGCAGGCATGATTGCTTTTGTTTGCCATCACAAATAGCAGCATCCTATTTTATATACCGATGGTCCAGAAAATATTCAGGGATTGACTGAGCAGGATGAATATTAGGAAGCACCATCTGGTTTTGATAGCACCGAGTATATTAACTCATCTGTTAATTTTTGACACATCATTGATTTATTTATTTAGAAAAATTGCATCCTGTTTTGCTGTGTTGATGTTTGCCATTAGGAAAAAAAATTGGATGGCATTTTTTTTTAAGTCAGACAGTAGTTCATTGATTTAAGGCAGGGTGATAGCTTCCAAAGATGCTTTCATTTTTTAGCTTCTATTTTCTATGCCACAAAGTCCTCTCATAAAAAGAAGTTGTATTGTTTTAAGGAAATCATGTATTTTGAACTAGTTGGAAATCCTTTTGGTAGATATAATATATGGATGCATGATAGCGTGGATCACAAAAATTTTTTTCTGCTTCTACGTTTTTAATATTAATATATTTCACCCTTCATTGGGCTGAAATCAAAAGGTTACCACTAATCTTGGCTACTATGATCTCCTTCATAGAAACAGAATACTCTTGGGGATATGCTGTGATGGGCAAATTCCATGCAAGGCTTTACTTAACAAAAAAGGATGTTAGAGTAGGGAGCTCATGTTTCATTGCTGAGTTCCCAGTCCCTCTTTGCTTATCAGCTTATCAGATTTAGGATGGATTAAGCCACCTAAATTCTGAAGAATTTCTAGAAGTGAATTTTTTAATTAAAAAAAAAAAAAAGAGTTCCCAGTCATGGCTCAGAGGAAACAAATCTGACTAAGAACCATGAGGTGGCGGGTTCGATCCCTGGCCTCACTCAGTGGATTAAAGATCCAGCTTTGCCGTGAGCTGTGGTGTAGATTGCAGACGTGGCTTGGATCTGGCGTTGCTGTGGCTGTGGTGTAGGCCGGCAGCTGTATCTTCATTTGGACCCCTAGTCTGGGAACCTCCATATGCCGCGGGTGCGGCCCTGAAAAGCAAAAAAATAAAATAGTAATAGTAATAATCATGGGTTCAGATTCTGGAATCAGACTAAGCACAGTTTGCAACCTGACATAATCTCCTGACAGGCTGCAGAGTAAAGCACAATAACTTAAAAGAGACATGATCATTTTAGAGTGCTTTGAAGATTGTGATTTATTAGGATTTTATGGTGTTTAGTTTTAGGCAAGTTACAGATAAACTGTTTTAAAGCCTCTTGGTTAACTGTTGACTTTGTACTTCCCTGCCATCATTGGAGTGGAGCATTCTGTAACTAGGAGGGAAAAGTTTTTAAAAATGCAAAATACATGTTCACACTTTGCCAATTAAGAATCATGGATCAGTGGCCATTTAGTTGTGTTCACATGAAAACAGAACTTTTCTCCACTTCTTAGCGATAATGGGCATTGCACAGTCGTTGCATTTCTAATTATAATCTGTCTGGAAAGCTGAAGTATTGCTGGCTGCAATATATATTAAATGGAATGATTTGCTGTTTTCCACCAAGTATAGTATTCATATTTTTCATCACACCCTTCAACGTATCGATGTAAAATACTATTCAAATATAGGGTACTGAAAAGAAGATAATTCAACTTTAGGGGGTACAGTTGCTGTTTTTACAGATATCAATTCTAAGAACAAATTCAGAATGAAACATTTGAAAAAACAGCAGGCAAGAACTGTTTTATGATTGTAGTAACTGTTCTCTGATATTCTGAGTGTACTTGAATACACTATCCTCATAATGCAGTGTATTACATAGTGATTTTTTTTGTCAGCATATTACAAGTTTATCCTTCAATTAAGAAAATAAATCATGCTTGTCCCTAAATCAGATTTTTTTCTCTTAAAATCTGTACCCTAATATGATTTATCAAAATAATCAAAACAGCTGAGCTCCTTCAGACATGAGACAGCTATATCCGAACAGTTCTTTCTAGGCTGTTCTATTTTAGTTTTGCCTTTCCTATTTTTTTTCCTTTCATCAAGGTTATGTTAAAGATGTGTGGGCCGTAAATCAATTGGGACTATGCTGATTAAAATGCAAACAGTAACTACAACTTCAGGTCTAGAATGGGATTATAGGATTAAATGAATGAAAACTGCTGCTGTGCTGGAATTGAGAATTCCCAATCAATACTGTCCTTTAATTTTACTATTAAAAGAACAAAAACACAGAAGAAACGGGAATGCAACATCTTAAACCTCCCCACTTACGTGGCTCAACTGTTTACTTTCTTGTTTATTTGGTTTTGGTCATTATAAAATATAATACTCAACTTTTTTTTTTGCCTTTTTAGGGCCATACCTGTGGCATATGGAGGTTCCTGGGCTAGGGGTCGAATGGGAGCTACAGCTGCGAGCCTACGCCAAGCCACAGTAACTTGGGATCTAAGCCCTGTCTGTGACCTACACCACAGCTCATGGCAACGCCGGATCCTTAACGAACTGAGTGAGGCCAGGGATCGAACTCAGAAACTCCTCCATAATACCCAACTATTTGAAGTCTTTTTCCATTAAGTTTTGGTTTAAATCATGCACTTGGCTGGGGGCAGACATCATCACTTCCAATGTTTCGTGTGTGGGAGACACTGCCCATCTACACACCCCTTTTTCTCCAAGGTAGCAAGCCGACTTTATCTTGGATGTTGCTTCAGCCGAGTTCCCAGCCCTCAGTCAGTCAGCTGTAGCCTCAAATTCTCCCTGGCCTCTGGTTCTTTCTTCACCATGCAGAATAATCCTGTAAAGAAACAGGTTTATGTGTAATATTTGTGGGACCCGGGATAAGAGTACAAATGCTATAAACTAAGATACTCCGTTTATTTACAAGATTCCCCATGTGTCTTGAGTAAAACTTTCTTGCGATGCTGTGTTGGCCCTCAAACTCCAGGCCGCCCATGGAGAACAGAGTCTCTAACCCTCTCCTGAACTGAAGACAATTGGCCTCTGTGTACTGACTTGTCGTTTTTTTCTGAGGGATTTAGGAATGGTAGCATTTAATGGATGTGGGAGATGTGAGGGGTGCTTCCTCTGTGCTCTGGGCTTTATTTAAATTCTTATTAAAAAGTTAAAAAAGAGAGAGACTGATACCTCCTTCCCCTGACGTCATGGTTACTTCAGGAAGAATAGTAAGAAAGACACAATAGAGCATGAGGTACTGCATGGAGGCTGCTGAAGGGCTGGTGTTGTTTTTCATCATCCTGGATTTTCTAGAGAAGTTGATTTCTTTTTTTCTTTTTTTTTTTCCTTTTTTGGCCACCCTGAGGCATATGGAGTTCCCGGGCCAGGGATCAGATATGCAGCTTTGGCAATGCTGGATCCTTAACCCACTGTGCTGGGGATTGAACCTGCGTCCCAGTGCTCCCAAGACACCACCAATCCTGTTGGGCCATAGCAAGAACTCTGAGAACTCGATTGCTTAATCAAGACTGTTCTGGTTTGTTGTACCCATAAGAGCCAGCATTGAACATCCCACCATTTTCATTTTTATTTTATTTTATTTAGTTAGTTTGTTAGTTTTGTCTTTTATGGCCACACCCGTGGCATATGGAGGTTCCCAGGCTAGGGGTCTAACAGGAGCTGTAGCCACTGGCCTACACCACAGCCACAGCAACGCGGGATCCGAGCCGCATCTGCAGCCTACACCACAGCTCACTGTAACGCCGGATCCTTAACCCACTGAGCAAGGTCAGGAATCGAACTCGCAACCTCATGGTTTTTAGTCAGATTAGTTAACCACTGAGCCACGACAGGAACTCCTCCCGTTTTCATTTTTAAAGTTTTATTTTTTTCCCCTCAAAAAACACAACTAGTTGACATTTCCAGAGGCTGCAAGTGGCTAGCTACGTTTCTCTCCTGAACGACGGATATTGGCATCTAAAATCTACAGTCTTTTGTTTGTTGCCGTTGTTCTGCTTTAGAGGAGAGGAAATGAGAGGCACCCTCATACCTCTGCGTAAGCCCTAAAGTGTCTCCCTCTGGGAGTTTGTAAAAACCAGTGCTGGGTGGTGGTCCAGAAAGGAGAGGATGTTCGCCTACATTTAGGGTGAATTTTCAAGACCCTTAGACTGACAACATTAAACCGCATTTTCACAATATTAGGGTTTTCTTTCTTTCTTTTTGAAGTGAACTGATTGTTTTCTCCGGGCTGATTGACAGCTCCTGTGCTTTAGAATACATTTGTGGGGACTAACTGGCGCCCTCTGGCACGTGCCAGTTAAGAGACCTGGTGCTTTGCTGGGAGAGGCTCTGAGAAGCACTGCTGCTTTTCAGTGATGCTGATACAGGTCAGGCTCAACATTGGCCTTGACCAGGAATCTGAGTTAGCAGGTAAACTAAAAGAATCGTGAACACCGATATTAGATGGCACGGTCTTGCTTTGGGGGCGCGTCATTTGCCTCGGAGCCCCCCGCCCCAGCTTTGTTTGACCTGAGATGTTTACGTGAGCTCTTCAGAAAGGCCCCCGTTCTCCTCCCGTGTGCGTCTGGGAGCGGCGTCCTCTCAGCAGGGACTGTATCAGCTGACGAACAGCAAGGGCATGAGGGCGCTCCAGAAATAGAAGTAATGATTGCTGTAAGCCCTCCTGTCAGTGAGGAATTGAGTCTGCAGGGCTGGCGCGATTCATCAGAGTTGAGGATGTTAATGAAGCCAGAGGTGACGTTCAGACCCGCGCAGGCCAGTCAGTGCCTCAACGAGGGAGACTGTCTCGGGCGCCCACCAGGGTCGGGTTAGGGTGGCTCATCCGGCACCCTGCTCATCGCAGAGCAGCAGGGAGCTGTGGGTCCCGTGCAGGTGGATTCAGCGTGTCGCCGTGGTGTGTGGCAGACGGTAGAAATGCAAGTTTCCAACCTTTTTGAAAGTGGAACTCCAGATGGGGGAGACCTTACTTGTCCCTGGCCTCAGTTATCAGTCTCTGATGTGTGTTCTCGTGTGTTTCAGAGAGTCGTATGATCTTGGACGCCTTTGCTCAGCAATGCAGCCGAGTCCTTAGCCTGTTAAATTGTGGAGGAAAACTTCTGGACTCCAGCCATGCTCAATCCATGATTTCTTGCATAAAGCAGGAAGGCTCAAGTTATACCGAAAGACAGGAGCAGTGTCCTGTTGGCAAAGCGGTCCACAGTCAGACCTCAGACAGTGTAGACATAGAGATGCAATATATGCAAAGGAAACAACAAACTTCTGCCTTCCTGAGGGTTTTCACTGACTCCCTACAAAATTACCTGCTCTCGGGGAGCTTTCCGACCCCAAACACCTCCTCGGTCAGTGAGTATGGCCACCTGGCGGATGTGGATCCTCTGTCAACATCCCCCGTGCACACACTAGGTGGCTGGACCTCCCCAGCGACCTCTGAATCGCACGGTCACCCGTCCTCTTCTACGCTGCCCGAGGAGGAAGAGGAGGAGGAAGAAGAGGGCTACTGTCCTCGATGCCAGGAGCTGGAGCAGGAAGTGATTTCACTGCAGCAGGAAAACGAAGAGCTCAGAAGAAAGTTAGAGAGCATCCCAGGTACCCTGCCCCTGTGACTTGTAAGACACCCGAAACTCATCCCGTTCATTGTCCCATCTGCATGGACGTATGCGTGCGTGCATGCGTGTGTGACTTCCTTTCATTGTCCCATCTGCATGGACGTATGCATGCGTGCGTGCGTGTGTGACTTTTTTGCTGTTTGTTTTGGCCAGTGACGCAGGAAAGTTAGAAAGATGGGCGTACACAGTTTAACCTGCCAGTACCAAACAAATTTTGAGATGAGCAACTAGCGTGTTCTATGTTTAAGCCAGTCTTCTTGGTATAGGTATGAAGGCTATGGTCCTATTAAAGATGAAGAGTTCCGGGAGTTCCCGTCGTGGCTCAGTGGTTAACGAATGCCACTAGTATCCGTGAGGACGTGGGTTTGATATCTGGCCTTAAGGATCTAGTATTGCCATGAGCTGTGGTGTAGGTTGCAGATGTGGCTCAGATCCTACGTTGCTGTGGCTGTGGCTTAGGCCAGCAGCTGTAGCTCCTATTCGACCCCTAGTCCGGGAACCTCCATATGCTTCCGGTGTAGCCCTAAAAATGCCCCCCCCAAAAAAAAAGACAAAATGAATTCCCATTGTGGATTAAGGTTGCCACATATGTAGCATAGGTCATAGCTGCAGCTTGGATTCATCCCTGACCCGGGGACTTCCATATGCTGCTGGTGTGACATTAAAAAAAACGAAAAAAGTAGGAGTTCCCATCGTGGCTCAATGGTTAATGAATCTGACTAGGAACCATGAGGTTGTGGGTTCAATCCCTGGCATCGCTCAGTGGGTTAAGGATCCAGCGTTGCCCTAAGCTGTGGTGTAGGTTGCGGATGTGACTCAGATCCCGTGTGGCTGTGGCTGTGGCCGGCGGCTACAGCTCTGATTAGACTCCTAGCCTGGGAACCTCCATATGCCACAAGTGCGGCCCTAGAAAAGGCAAAAAGACCAAAAAAAAAAAAAAAAAAAAAAGAATTCTCTAGAGTTCCCCTTGTGGCTCAAAGGGTAATGAACCCGACTAGTATCTGTGAGGATGCGGGTTTGATACCTGGCCTCGCTTAGTGGGTTAAGGATCCAGTGTTGCCATGAGCTGCAGCGTAGGCCAAAGATGCTACTGGGATCCTGCGTTGCTGTGGCTGTGGTGTAGGCTTCAGATGCAGCTCCGATTCGACCCCAGAACTTCCGTATGCTGTGGGTGTGACCCCAAGAGAATGAATGGATAGAGAGAGAGAGAGATGAATAAGTAAATGATAAAAAAAATTTTTTTAATATAAGGATTCCCCAAATAGAGCTGAGGTTTGGCTCAGAATATTTTGAAATTAGACTGAGTGCTGTTGTCTTATGGGAGAGAGGCAGGCGGCGAAGGAGGTCCATTCTCCGTTGTTGTGTTTGAGCTGTGGGGCCAGATGCAGAGTCATGGCGTTTTCCCTGCCAGGTGGGCTGTGACTGCAGGAGAGACTGGGCAGGACCCAGAAGAACCAGAGCGCTGCGGGTGTCTCCAAGTCAGAGAGATACGGGTGTGGCCAACACACGGGGTTTCCACAGCTTTCACGGGGGAAATGACGGTCAATGAACAATGAGTTTTACCCCTGAGAGAGTATGATGCATCTTACTCCCCACTCCTCCGCTTTCATTACGGGAGAACAGAGTGTCCTGGAGATCAGCCCACCGCAGATCCTTAAATGATCCGTTCAGAACTGTGGGTAAGAGTTTCAGAATGCAAGGATGAGGGACACAGATGTCTAGAGTATTATTGCCTAATCTCTAATCCTATGTATTTGGTGAGCTGTCTGTCCTTGGCAAACTTACCAGGCAGATTTGAGGTTCACTCCGCCTCCTGTTTCCTGAACCTGTTAGCGGTGAAATGTCTGTGTCAGAGAGAACTCGTTGCTGCCCTGCCACTCATCACTGTCCTTCTCTGCTTCCCAGAAAGACAAAAATGCTGCCATTTCTTGAGTCCTCTTGATGGTCAGACCTTGAATGACGCTTGTCAAAATGAAGCTAGTGGTCATCGCTGTGACCGTGCGCAGTCCCCTCCGTTATGCTGAACCAGCAGCCAGTCCACGTGCAGAACCGCAGCTGCTTTAAGTCATGAACACTGGAACTCAGCTATAGAGAGGAAAATCGGGTTTTCAATTATAAGTAGAAAAAAAAAAAGCGTGAAATGCAGGAACGATTAGCTCTTTGTGGCTATTAACTCATTACCTGGAGACACCCTAGTACTGGGCATCAGGTTGAAAGTGCTACTCGAGATGAAAACTTGAATCCCCACCCTCCTGTCCTAACCTCCTAACCTGCTTCTTGGGCTAAACAACAAAGCAGACTGTCGGTGATCACCCAGGAATCCATTTTGACACACTGTGAGCCATGTCTTTGGTCGGGGTTGGGGGTTGGTGGAGGGGAGTCTGTTATTTTTAGGTACTCCCACGAAGAAGAGTGCAGCAAATGTATGCTCTGATGTTGCACGTAGTGACTATTTTGCAAGCAGTAGCGTTTCCCATGAGATCTGGGCTCCATCCATGTCCGTCTTCCTAATGATCCCAGTGGGCCTCTGTTATTCTAGAGGCCAGTCCCTTTCCATGCAAAGACCTAGGGCTTCCTTTTAGCCCTTGCGTTAAGGGGATCACTTTAGAGCCAAGCAGGATGGCTGAGTTCAAAGGGGGAGCAGCATAGAGCAGTTAGCAGGAGGGGGACAGGTACCAAGGTGATGGGGGGCGCCTGCTGTGGCCTGGAGCGGAGACCGGTTCCTTCCTGTCACCTCCCTCCCTCTCTTTCCACTCGTGCTGTTGAGCAACTCTGAGATTCTTGATTCCTTTTTTTTTCCTGAAAGAAAGCACTCATACCTGGGAGCAGTTTTTGCACTGAGAGTTCAAAAGAGATGAGCCTCTTAGTTTACAGGAAAAAGCATTTTCACTGGGACAGCTATAAAAGCGGGGAGGAAGGTGACAGACCTTCCTTTTGAAAGGTGAGAGAATCGGGAGGGGGCAGGGTCTTTGTTTGTTGTATTATTTGTGAAACATTCAACAAATTGTATTGATTATCAGCTGCATGCAAGCAAAGAGCTTCTAGAAGGTCCTCCCTAACTTACTTTCCAGAGTTACTTGAAGATGAAGGCAATTAGATGTCATTCCAAGGAGAGGGCATTAGCACATTTTCTTTTGCATTAGATTATCACACTAGAAATTTGAAAGTCTGTTGAAAAGTTTAAAGTTTTTAAAAGAAAATGAAAATAGGTTGAAAGAAGTCGCAAAAGGGAGATGTTTGGATGAGGAATACAAAGAGCTGAGAGGTTATTAAAGGAAGGAAAATGATTGGCAGAGTTCTCAATGGAGAAGGTGTCAGGCTAGAGTAGTCACATTTATTTAGAAAGCTTACTTTTAGCACTAGGTGAAGAGAACTGGGGGAGGGATATAAAAATACCGTATTTCATCTAATATAAGCCCCCCCCCCCAAATGTAAGACACACCAATATTTTCTGTTCCACTAAGAAGAAAAACGCTCGCTGGAAATCATAACTGCACATGATAATAATCTTTAAACACCAAGTTCAGAGATTTTATTTTTATTTATTTATTTTTTTTAGGACTGCACCTGTGGCATATGGAGGTTCCCAGACTAGGGGTCTAATCGGA
The DNA here is from genome assembly GCA_004024745.2 of Catagonus wagneri. Classification (NCBI taxonomy): domain Eukaryota; kingdom Metazoa; phylum Chordata; class Mammalia; order Artiodactyla; family Tayassuidae; genus Catagonus; species Catagonus wagneri. The sequence continues at coordinate 24,602,782 of PVHT021183710.1, read as the reverse complement.
GCTACAGCTGCCAGCCTACACCACAGCCACAGCAACGCCAAATCCAAGCCGCATCTGCGACCTACACCACAGCTCACAGCAATGCCAGATTCTTAACCCACTGAGTGAGGCCAGGGTTCGAACCCGCAACCTCATGGTTCCTAGTCGAATTCTTTAACCACTGCACCATGACAGGAACTCCCAGAGATTTTAAAATATGACTACAATGTGAGTTTTAGAGACAAAATGTTATTTTAAAAAAAAGCTTCCAAAGTGAAAAATTATGACCCATGAAAAATATCTTGAAATTTTCGAAGTGCCAAATATAGGGAAAATCGCTTATTGTTGATATAGTTAGAGGCTTTTCTACTTTTAAAAAGTACATTTATGATCATCTCCGTGTATCTTCATATACGTTCATAACTCCAAACAGAAGTTAATTTCCCCATTTTACAGAGAAACCTGGACAAGTAAAGTCTGTGGCGGATCTTGGATTAGAATCCAAGCCTCTTGACTCCAGAACTAGTTTATTACCCTCTTCCACCTTCAAAATACAAGCAGTCCTCATTATTCACTGTAGTTCTGTTCTATAAAATCACGTTGAACAGTGGCTCAACAAGGCATTACTCTGAGGGAGAAATGCAGATCTCAGTTCCCAGAAGCCTCTGGTCACAACATTTTCATCAACCAGTCAATACATAACACTGTTTTAAGTATGTTTTTGTTTAAAGAAGCCTTATTTAATATATAGTGTTGTTTGGTTAACATTGAATTCACAGGGAGTTCCCGTCGTGGTTCAGCAGAAACAAATCTGACTGGTATCTATGAGGTTGCAGGTTTGATCCCTGGCCTCGCTCAGTGGGTTAAGGATCCAGAGTTGCCTTGCGCTGTGCTGTAAGTCGCAGATGTGGCTCCAATCTGGTGTTGCTGTGGCTGTGGTGTAGGCCAGTGGCTACAGCTCTGATTCGATCCCTGGCCTGGGAACCTCCATGTGCTGCAGGTGTGACACTAAAAAAAATAGAAAAGAAATAGTGACTTTACAGCCAGCAGCACTGTAACTCACGCCTCAGCAAAGCTTATCTAACACACATTTCCCATGAAGCACATCACAGTCTTCCTGCACTCAGGAACTTCAGCACTACGTTTGGGCCCCTTTTAAACAGTGAAATCACCAAGCAAAAAAAGGCACAAAAATAAAAAAAACATGGCACTAAATAGACCATGGAAAGAACACTTACAGTATGAGGGCTGAAACAGGCAGGCAGAGTGTTTCCCTGTTCAACCTCAGCTGGGAATGTGTGATTCCAGAAACTCAGATTTCTTAATGACCTGCCCCCAGTCTGCCAGTGTCCACAAGCGCACCCTGAATATGGATTTGACCAGTAGAAATACATTTTAGCAAGTAGGCAAGTCTGCAGGTACAGAATCTGCAAATAATGAGGATCCGCTCTGCTAACCCAGGAGGCTATAGACTGGGGAGCTAACCTTGGCTTACGCAGGTCTGAGCTTATCAGTGCCCCGTTGTCATGTCCTACGTAAGAAGACTTTTAAAAGATAAGTCAGTGTCAGTGTTTGGATAACTAGTTTTACACGAACAGAAAGCCCTTGGAGTAACTGCAGTGAGGCTGTGCTAGTGCCCGCCTAGGCTCACAGCCCCCTCAAAACTCACATGTGCCCAGAGGTGCCTGTGCAGAAAGGCTCTAGTCTACTGATAAACCCACTGGTCATATTAACGTGGGGGTTCTGGAGTTCCCGTCGTGGCTCAGCAGAAACAAATTTGATTAGTGTCCATGAGGACGCAGGTTTGATCCCTGGCCTTGCTCAGTGGGTTAAGGATCTGGTGTTGCCTTGAGCTGTGGTGTAGGTCGCAGATGCAGCTTGGATCTGGTGCTGCTGTGGCCGTGGTGTAGACCTGTGGCTACAGGTCCGATTTGATCCCTAGTCTGGAAACCTCCGTATGCCGCAGGTGCGGCCCTAAAAAGACAAAAAAAAAAAAAAAAAAAAAAAAAAATTGGGGGTTCTGAGGAGAATGAAGAGACAAATATGTGATGAATAAAAAAATGAGCAAGGGATAGGAACAGGGGAATAAAAGGTTGAGTTACTTTCCTGAGAATTTGGCGAAAGTCATCACAACTGCTGCTGCGGCTGTGAGACTGAGGGAGCCAGAACAGTGTGAGCTGAAGAAAAGGGCTTTGGAGTTAAAGCAGGGTTTGAATTTCTGCTCCTGCTGCTTGCTAGCTCTGGTTTTTGGCAATCACTTAATCCTTCTGAGCCTCACTTTCCCCTTTCTGTAAAGTGAGGTTAATAATATTCAGTGTTGGAAATACTAAGTTTTTTAAGTGTTACAGATGTGGCATTGCCATGAGCTGTGGTGAAGGTGGCAGACGCAGCTTAGATCCACAGTTGCTGTGGCTGTGGTGTAGGCCAGCAGCTATAGCTCCAATTTGACCTGTAGCCTGGGAACCCCCATATGCCGCAGGTACGGCCCTAAAAAGGTAAATAAATAAATAAAGAACATCTTTAAGACACATGAGAGGGACACAGTCCTGTGCCTGGTAACTCAGACATCGTAAGTGCTTCTCGAGATTATGGGTGTAAAGAGATCGGCATTCATTAGTTACCCAGCTTGGGAAGCTGAGATCCATCCATCTGCATCTCTGTCCCTGCTTCAGGTCAAGTCTCCTCTCCTCTAGAGCCCACTTCGTCCGAACTCAGTAGTGTGGGGTCCCCCTCTATTTCCCCACTGCTTCCCCCAGGCCTGTCTCACAACATGGACTCTTGCAATAGCCATTCAACTCCTCCCACTCAGCTGAAAAGTCCCATGTCACCCACTGCTGAAAAACCTCCGTTGGCATCACGTGGTCCATGGAGTAAATTCCAGCACCCTCGGTGTGGCCTGTGATGTCCTTCACTACCTGAGGCTTCCTGTTTGTTTTCGGAGACTTGCCCCTCGATTCCCACCTAGACCTAGTATTCCGGCCCCACTGGACAATTTGTGATTCCTGAGCTGCCAGGCACTTGCTTCTGGTCTTAACGCCTGCCGTTCTTCATACCTTCATTCTCCTCACTGAGGAAACTCCTACTAATTCTTCAGTACCCAGGTCAGGTGACACTCTCCACTGTAGCAAGCCCCTCCCCCAGTTCCAGGGGGAATTATCCGCTTTCTATAGTACATTATGCATACTCGGTTGAGGTCAGTATCGGGACAAGTTTTTACTCTTTGTGTGTGTGTCTCTCTCCTGGTGTCCTGATACAAGGAGAGGCAGGCCATGCCAGGTCCTTGAGGGCAGAGACAAGGTCAGAGTCACCCTTGTATCCCCAATTCCCAGCCGGGTGTCAGGTGTGTTCTGTTGGAGCGTGGAGATAGGACATTGTCTTTATCAAGAGACTAACTGCGCATCTGTAGGCTGGGGGATTCTTAAAGCTCATTGTTGACTTCGAGGCATTTACAATTCAGGAGCTTATATGTTACAGAGATGGTGTGAACAGGACACTTAAAGATGATAGAAACACACAGATGGGAGGGTGGTCAGAGGACAGTGAATAATTTCAATCTTCCTATAAAATCGTATGTGGTATGTATGGAGATAAATGATTTAAATCTTTAAAAACAATTTTATAGCAAGATAGATTAAATAATGCTTCAGGAAAAAGAAGAGAAACTGATCAAGTTGTTAAAGCGGTGATCTGCCAGGAGAATTAGGTACTTGAGACCCAAGCACCCTTAATACAGGCAAAAACAGAAGCAGAGCAGTTTTCCTTGGAAGAGCCTTACTTAGCAGTCTCTCAGACAATACAGCAGCCAGCTCTGCAGAGTCAATTAAGTGGCCTCTGAGAAAATGACTGCATTCCTAGTTCTAAGATAACATAGCTTCCATAAGGCAGTGTTTACAGAGGTGCCTTCTGCTTTACACGTTTTGGGTTTTGTTATCATTTTTGCTTTTTAGGGGCATACCTGCGGCATATGGAAGTTTCCAGGCTTGAGGTCCAGTCGGAGCTACAGCTGTCAGCCTACACCACAGCCACAGCAACTCACTGAGCAAGGCCAGGGATCGAACCTGCATCCTTATGGATACTAGCTAGGTTCATTTCCGCTGCACCACAACCAGAACTTCCTACATTTGTTATTTCAGTTAATCCTCACAGTAACTGTATGAGGTGGGTCGTTATCCCTGCTTTACAGATAATAGAGGGTAAGAGAGATTACGTAACTTGCCCAGCATCACACGGTTCCTGAGTGCTACTCAGTACATTAAGAAAGAAAATAGTACGCAAGAATTACTTCAGGCCCACTTCCCACGCCTTTTTGTCAGTTAGCCGTCACAGACTAGTGTTAACCGTACACCATGATAGAGATGCTGTGTGGATTCAGCTACCTGACCCCAGCCGTGATGAAACAAGTCCTCTAGGCTGGGGAAGCACATTCATCTAGGTGTCTTAGATACCCGATGGAATATTTGTAACCCGTTCCAGGATTGTCTGATAAGCATTTTAAAGTGCTGTTACAGGAGTTCCCGTCGTGGCTCAGCAGAAACAAACCCTGACTACTGTCCATGAGGATGCAGGTTCGATCTCTGGCCTCGCTCAGTAGGTTGGGGATCCGGCATTGCCTTGGCAGTGGTGTAGGTCGCAGATACGGTTCAGATCCCACATTGCTGTGGCAGTGACATAGGCCAGCAGCTATACCTCTGATTTGACCCTGAGCCTGGGAACTTCCATATGCTGCGGGTGCAGCTCTAAAATGCAAAAAAATAAAAAATAAAATAAAATAAAACACTATTACATAGAGGAAAAGTTACAAATAACTGTCAGGATAGATACTAGGGACATGTTAGGTATGTTTTCGTTTTCTGTGTTTCTTCCCTTTCGTAGAAGTTTCTACAGTTGTTGATTCCTCCTTTATTTTCTCGTGAACCCTACTAGAAGCACCTGGTTTTCCTCTGCAGAATTCTTACCTGAATAAAGGAAATCTGCCCAGGGGTTCTGGGGTGATAGCTTTTCTATCAGCAAAAAGGACTTGCTTAAAATTCAGAATATGCAGGAGGAGACAGAGTGAAGGCCTCTGGGCGTCTGGGCTCCCTGGGGTCCTGCCGCGCCCTCACTCTCTTCCCTTGGAGGTCAAAGGAGCAAAGTCTGGCCTGGGCTGTAAGACCCTCAGCCGAAGTCTCGCCCCTGATCTCCCACCAGTGAGAATCCTGCATCCTCACCGGGAAGTTCCACAGTGGGGGGAGCTCCTGTCGTAGCTCAGCGATAACGAACCCAACTAGTGTCCATGAGGACTGGGGTTCGATCCCTGGCCTCGCTCAGTGGGTTAAGGATCTGGCATTGCCGTGAGCTCTGGTGTGGGTTGCAGACGTGGCTCGGGTCCTGCGTGGCTGTGGCTATGGCTGGCAGCTTAACTCTGATTAGACCCCTAGCCTGGGAACCTCCATATGCTGCAGGTGCGGCCCTAAAAAGCAAAAAAAAGACACAATGTGTCCACAGAACTGGAGATTAACAGAACAGAAGGACAAGAGGAGGGGTTTTCCATGATTCCTTTCTCCAAGCCGGGGGCAGGCAGCGTGATGTAGCTGGGGGCAGGAATGTTTACTACCCTTGTCATCAGCTGGCTCCACTTGACTGTTTTTGTTTTTTTCACTAAAAATATTTCTCTTGATTCTACAACTTCCCTGTGCAAATCCAGGCGACTCACCAGGAGCTCCCAGTTAGGAGTGAGGTTCCACATCGGTATCCACAGGGGCACACCCTGTGCCTGGGGGTCTCTGCCTTGAAAGGATCAGGGCTGGAGTTCTGCAGGGAGGGGGCTGCTCAGAGAGCCTAGGACAGTGGCTATTACGATTTTAACTGGATGGTCTGCCTGGCCCTCAGCCTGGTGCCCCAGTATCGGCCCACGAGACCCACTTGTCTTCAGCAAATGCACGTGAAGTGCCGTTTCTCCCAGTGTGTTTGAATGAGCTGGCCTTGCTCTGAGCTGATGGCACTGCTACCTAAATACCGGGGTGTGAAGATGGGAGAGTTGGCCTCCAGGCCCCTCCAGGGCTGTGCAGGCAACACGTAAGATCGTATATAGCAAAGGAAGGGGAGAGAATACTTACACAGACACTCTTCCAACAACTTTTAAGTTATTATGATACATGCCCTCTATAGAAATGTTTTAAAACTGGATTTACAAGGATAGTAAAAAATAGCAGCTTATTGTTAAACTGCCCTAATCCTGTAACCAAAATATAATCATTGTTAATTATTAACACTTTGGTTTATTTCTTTCCAGTCTTTTCCCTATGCACGTAATTATTTTTATCATGGTTGAGGTCACTTTGAATATTCAGTTTTGTAAACATTTTTGTGCTTCACTTAAACATTTTTTCCCCTAAGCGTATGTAAAATATGAATTACAGTACCAAAAGAAGTTATGTTCAAATCCTAATCAGCCAGTGAGTATTTACAAATTTTATTAAAACTTCCAAACTAAATCCAGAATAATACCTGGCACATGTCACTTGGCAAAGCAGTGCCATATGTACAGTTGCATTGCTGCAATTAAGACCCTTAGACTCAGCAATGAGGAGAAGAGACTTAGACACAAAAGTTAAATGGGGAGTTCCCATTGTGGCTCAGTGGTAATGAATCTGACTGGTATCGCTGAAGACGCAGGTTCGATCCCTGGCCTCGCTCAGTGTGTTAAGGATCCAGCGTTGCCGTGAGCTGTGGTATATAGGCTGGCAGCTGCAGCTCAGATTTGACCCCTAGCCTGGGAACTTCCGTATGCCACAGGTGCAGCCCTAAAAAGACCAAAAAAAAAAAAAAAAATGTTTAATGGAGTTGCAAGGCCACACGGTTAGTGAAAAGCCAAAACTCCACTGCAGTCCTGTTTCCTGTCACCATTAGCTTCTCAAGTCTCCTGCTTTCTTCCTGTAATTGGTACCCGTTGCCAGAAGATTCATTCTCACTCATTATGGCATCATGAAGTGAGTTAGAGTTTTTGTTTGTTTACAGAACCCTAGTAATGTGGGAAATTGTTGGTTGTCATCCAGTGAACTCTCTCAAAGTTTCTGATGAATGTTGTCTGCCCTAGCGGACATGATATGGTTTAGAAAAGGGATTTTCTGGCTCTCAGTGATTCAGACTCTACTCAGCCACATCCAGGGTTAAGTGCCTGTGGGAACATCCTGTCCAGTAAGTGTGTCCCTTAAAAGGAATTTGGGGGAGTTCCCTGGTGGCTCAGCAGGTTAAGGATCCAGCATTGCCACTGCTGTGACTCTGGTTACTGCTGTGGTACAGGTTCATCCCTGACCCAGAAAAGGCCAAAAAAAAAAAAAAAAGGAATTTGAGCAAGGTGTTAAGCAAGGTGTGGCAGAACTGTACATAAAGCACAGGGTTTAGTTACATCAGGATGGGCTCTAAAATGAGTTAGACTTTTTAACAGGATGGTGAAATGAGAGGTACTTGACAAGATTTATTAAATTTTGGTTTAATAAGAGTCCAACTTCAAACTGATATACATATGCCTTCTTTTTTGTTGACTTTTATGGTTGTCCCCCAAATGCTTCTTCAATTTGGAGAATATATTCGAGTTACCATACAGCAGTGGCCTATGACACTGGTCTATAAGACTGTTATTTAAGAAGGTATTTTTTGGCAGGAAGAAAAATATCTTGGAGTTCCTGTCGTGGCTCAGTGGTTAACGAATCCGATTAAGAACCATGAGGTTGCAGGTTCGATCCCTGGCCTTGATCAGTGGGTTAAGGATCCGGCGTTGCCGTGAGCTGTGGTGTACGTTGCAACGCAACTCGAATCCCGCGTTGCTGTGGCTGTGGCGAAGGCCAGCAGCTACAGCTCCTGTTAGACCCTAACCTGGGAACTTCCATATGCCACGGGTGCAGCCCTAGATAAGGCAAAAAAAAAAGCCAAAAAAAAAGAAAAATATCTTAACCCACTTCTACTTCTTATCATTCAAATTCTTCAAAGGATGTTAATGTGGTTTTTGATTTGTTATGTTGCAATGTGATGTCACCTAAAAAACCCAGAGCTATTAGCACTGGATAAAGATAATAACTTCAGTTTGCTTAAAAAAGGAGCGGGGTAAGAAAAACAAAATGTAAAAAGCTCAGTGGTGATATTTTAAGATTAAGGTTTAGGTTAAATATTTATTATTTTCTTTAATGTGACAGAAACATCTTAAAACACATAGCCAAGACACATAAGGGCAAAAATTCTATCGGGTTATTAACTAAGCTACCAAGATCTTTAAAAGCAATTAGTTAATACTCCTGAAAGGACTCTGATATAAATCTTAAGATATAAGGTGTAGGCAGTGGTAACAAAAAAGTCAGGTTCTATGTCAGGTAAATATTTCAGTATTATTGTAGTCATTCAGTGACTCTGTAAGACTACACCTCACAAAACCCAGCAGAACAGTTAATGAGATACGTAATAACAAACTTGGAATTGGACCAGATCAGTTGACTTCCTGGAGGAGGGGGAGAAGTGGGGCACTCACCGGAAGAACTTCGCGTGGCCAGGCGTGTCCTTGTTGGGAAACAGGTCTGAATTGCATGACTTGCTGCTTTACTGAAGAACGAGGAACGAATGGCACTAGAAGTGAGTGTTACATATTTTTTTTTAGTTATTTAAAATTATTTAAAATTTTTTTAAAGCAAAGTTGGGAGTTCCGCTGTGGCACAGTGGGATTGGTGGCAGCTCTGGAGCTCTAGGACACAGGTTCGGTCCCCGGCCTGGCCCAGTGGGTTAAGGGTCTGGCGTTGCCACAGCTGTGACATAGGTTGCAACTGCAGCTTGGATCTGTTCCCTGGCCCGTGAACTCCGTATGCCATGGGGCGGCCAAAAAAGAGAAAAGTATGGTTGATTTACAATGTTGTGCCAATTTCTGCTGTACAACAGAGTGATTCAGTTGTGTGTGTGTGTGTGTGTGTGTGTGTGTGTGTGTGTGTGTGTGTCTTATGTCTATATATATCCTTTTAAGGCCGCACCTGAAGCATGTGGAAATTCCCAGGCTAGGGGTCCAATCGGAGCTGCAGTTGCCGGCCGACACCACAGCCACAGCAACATGGGATCCGAGCTGCGTCTGCGACCTACACCACAGCTCACGGCAACACCAGATCCTTAACCCACTGAGTGAGGCCAGGGATCGAACCCCAGTCCTCATGGATACTAGTCAAGTTCATCACCACTGAGCCACAATGGGAACTCCGCATATGCATTCAGTGTTGTATTATTGATTTAAAAACAGTAAAACATTAGTTTTCAGTACTTCAGTTTTTTAAAGCACTATCGGGTGCCACTGTTTTACAGCTTGGGTCAAAGAAGACATGTCTCTTGTGTGAGTTCTTCAGCGTGATATCGTTATTGTTGACCCCAAATCATCTTAGAGTAAAATTGACTTGAAAGTTTTCAGTGAATTGTGCTGAGCCTAAGAAATCTCCCCAAACTGTAGCATCTGTTCCATATTTACACACTGAAATAACTACGGATGTCAAATGAAAGAAGATTCTGTTTCCTTTAGAAAATAAGTTTTTTTTTTTTTAGAAGTTCACATCAGAAATCTTTTTAAACCTTGAAGCTTTTTATTTTCTCGGCACAGGACAGCTAATGTGTAACCGTTTCAATTTCTTCCACGCAGTGCCCTGCCAGACCGTTTTAGATTACTTGAAGATGGTGCTGCAGCATCACAACCAGCTCATGATCCCACAGCCAGCCGACCAGCCAACTGAGGTAGGTCTCTGGTGAAAAGGCATATGTTATTCCGTGTGGAATTTCCTTAAGGTGAAGCATCCTGGTGGTTTACCATGTATGTATCGAAACAGACTGGCTAGCAAAATACATTTTTTTTTACTCCAGGGCTTATGGGTGAGTATATATATCCTGTGGAGAAAGATCATGTATCATGACTATCCAGCTCTGTGCTCTGAGAGGGAAAAAGAAATTGGTGTGTGTGTGTCTGTCTGTCTGTCTGTCTTTTTAGGGCCTCACCTGCAGCATATGGAGGTTCCCAGACTAGGGGTCTAATCGGAGCTGTAGCCGCCGACCTACGCCACAGCCACAGCATCGCCAGGGCCAAGCTACGTCTGCGACCTGCTCCACAGCTCTTGGCAACTCCGGACCCTTAACCTACTGAGCAAAGCCAGGGATCGAACCCACATCCTCATGGATTCCAATCAGGTTCGTTACTGCTGAGCACGATGGGAACCCCCCCTCCTTCAGTTCAGCAAAGAAGCAAGAGCTAGCACACACCACACTGAATTCAGCCTGACAAACCCACCAAGGCCTCCGATCCACATCCCTTCTTTCAGCTGGCGCTGCTCTCCCGCTTCTAGGACTCTGTGCCATCAGTTATGCCTCGTCTTACACACGGATTTCTCCCCCGACATTGGGTCGTTTCCCTGGATATCAGACATACTCAAGACTTCCCGCCCTGAAAACCAGCCCTCCTCTGATTCTCCTTCCGTCCCTCGATGACCATCTCTTCTTTCTCCTTCCTTCGCCCAGAGCATCCTCTGTCGGGACCGTCATTCTGCACGTGATATGTCCAGCTCCCTGAAGGTCAGGCCCAGGCCTCGCCCCCGTTGGCGTCCCCAGGGCCTGCTGTTGAAGGCACTTGCTGAGTGGTGACCTTATTCTTCTCAGTGATTAAACATTTGAAAGATTGGTCTGTATTTATTTCTCTCATCTCTCAGTTTCCATTTGCTCTTCGCGCCCCCCCCCCAATAATACGGCACCACCTCCACTTCTCAGAACACTCGGCAAGGGGCCTGCTTTCCAGCCCTCGTCATCCCCAGGGCCTCAGCCCTCCCCTCCACGCCCTCTTCCTCTGGCTCTTAGTGTCAGGACCCTCTTCTGTTCCCTTTCCTTTTCTTGTTCTGCTTTAGGAAGTTTTCCAGCCACTGTTCTCCAGTGTTTCATCTTCATCTTCTCTCCATTGCCTTTCTCTGGTCAGTTACGTTCTCTCTGAACTTCAGCTACGTGTAGGTTGAGTCCCAAATCTACATCTAGGCCCCAGTCCCCAGGGTTCAACTCTCGACCAGCGTGTCCAGCTGCCGGACCCACAGTGGAAAGCCTGTGCGCCCCGGAACCCACGACACCGCCTCTGAATAGCCGCCCTTCTCCTGTTGCCTCTTCAATAGGCATCTCCAGCCCCAGGCAGACACTTTCGAGGCGTCGTGGACTCTTCCCCTTCCACACTCCTGACATCCGCTTATTTTACAGCCGTGTCGAACAGACTCTTCTTTCTAGTTCCCTCTCATCATAGCCTGCCTGGGCTGTTGCAGGAGATTCTTTCTTCTTCGATCTCCACACTTGAACGTTGTTCAGGAAAAATACGTATCCAGAATAAACGTCACGTGCTTAAAATCCTTTGATTGCTCCCTAGAACAGGGTCCACATTTCTTGGCCTGACGTTTCTATTATACAGAAAGCACATCCGAAAGCCCACTTCCTCCAAGGCCTCCCTGATCGCCACACCCCTCTGTGCTCCACAGAGCGTTCGAGAGACTGAACGCACACCTGCATTTTCCATCTGGTTGGGACCCTGTGAAAACATTAAGTAAGTGCTCTTCAAGTTGGTTTTTTCAAAGTGACTTGACAGTAGGTCAGAGTTTAGTGACCTTTTGGAGACTAACTGGAGAGAATATGCACTCGGAATTGTATAAGGAGTTCCCGTCATGGCTCAGCAGTAATGAACCCGACTAGTAGCCGTGAGTACATGGATTCGATCCCTGGCCTCGCTCAGTGGGTTAAGAATCTGGCATTGCCGTGAGCTGTGGTGTAGGTCGCAGGCGCAACTTGGATCTGGCGCTGCTGTGGCTGTGCTGTGGCTATGGCCGGCAGCTGCAGCACCAATTTACCCCTAGCCTGAGAACATCCATATCCCTCAGGTGCGGCCCTAAAAAGAAACAAAAAAGCACACAAAAGTAGAGAAAATATCTACATTTCCTCTAGGTAAGACTACTTTAAGTTTTATTACTCATCGTCATTATTTCTGTACCACTTTTATTGTCATTTCAGGCAAATAAGCATCGTCTCGTTGGTATTATTTATCACATTTGATTTCTGTTAGCTGTGCTGGAGCAGTTTGAGAAACCTCTGCCACAGCGCAGAGAACAGTCTGAGTTGTGTGGGGCTATAAATTAGTTTGTCTCTTCTTTCTTTTTCTGTCATGACCTCCAAATGCTATTTATAAAAGCGTGTTGAGCTTTTCTGTAGGATGGATTGTTTGCTTAATCGCTGGAGAAGGAGAATTCCCTGGATCACCAGCTCCCTCACCTCAAGTACTATCCATCCTGAAATAGCCTCAGCTCTGGGCCTAGAGGTATAGCTCTGAACTCGAGGACCAGGGTCTCAGCTCTGCTTTTTGACTTTTGAGACCTTAGCAGAGGATTTACCCTCTTTGGCCAAACAACCGAGAGAATCCTGGCTTGCCAGATAATCTTGCACACCTGAGGGAAAGCTGTTTTTAAAATTTAGACAGCATTAAATAAATAAAAGTTTTGAAAGCTAGCTACGCAGTCCCCTTTTCTAAAGCTGACGGAGTTCCCGTTGTGGTGCAGTGATAACCAACCTTACTGATAACCGTGAGGACGTGGGTTCAATCCCTGGCCTCACTCAGTGGGTTAAGGATCCGGCATTGCCCTGAGCTGTGATGTAGGTCGCAGGCGCGGCTTGGATCTGGTGTGGCTGTGGCTGTGGCTCTGACGTAGGCCAGCAGCTGCAGCTACGACTCAAGCCCTAGCCTGGGAACTTCCTATGCTGCAGGTGCGGCCCCCAAAAGACAAAATAATAATAATAAAGCCAACAAATGTGCTTAAAGGAACCATGACCAAGAGAATGAGTTTAAGTTAAGGATGGTGGAAGGTCTCCGTCCTCAGTAGTCCTTTTTAACGGCCCCTTGTGTTCGTTGCTCTCCTTAAAGTTCTTTAACTTTGACAGTTTATATGCAGAAGTTCTTCAAATGTCCCAGTGCCACAACTTTAAAAAAAAAAAAAAAAGTAACTCTTGACTGTGACCACTGGTATTGAGTGTCAGCTTCCTGCCAGCTGCAGTGGTGTTTGCTGTATCAGTCACTCAGCGGAGGTTCAGTGCACCTACTGAAGGTCAGGCACCTTCTGTTCTTCCTTGCTGTCTACCTCCTCTGCCCCCAGGCAGACCCTCCATCCCTTACCTTTGTGGAAGACACCCCCCTGGCTTCACATCTCATCCTCGCTTCTCCATCTGCACTGCCAACGTGCGCCAGGCATTCTTCCATCTTCCCTCCTGCCGAGAAACAGCAGCCTGGGTAAAGGGCCCTTTCAAAGCTCTGGGCTCCTGCCTCTCTCTCTCTCTCTCTCTTTTTTTTTTGCTTTTTTAGGGCCACGCCCACGGCATATGGACTTTCCTAGGCTAGGGGTCAAATCGGAGCAACAGCTGCCAGCCTACACCACAGCTATGGCAACACGGGATCCTTAACCCACTGAGCGAGGCCAGGGATTGAACCTGCATCCTCATGGAGACTAGTCGGATTCGTTTCCGCTGCACCACAGCAGGAATTCCTCCTGCCCATCTCTTGATCATACATGGTGCACAGAGCCGAGGGATGCCTCATGCTCCCAAATGCTCCTATTTTAAACCCATAAGAATTTAGTTCTTCCCATGGGAAACTTTGGTCCAACAAGTTGAAGTAACTTGCTTAAGCGACAAAACAAAACGCAGAACCGAGATTCGGTTCAGACCCAGGAGGACTCTAAATTCAAACCACAAACCACGTCCCTCAGCTGCTTCCCTTAAAAAGGATGCTCAAGGGAGCATCAGTGCTGCAGTGGTGAGTCTCCAGGGGTAGGTCGGTGACCGTTTCACAGCCGAACCTGCTGCCTCTTCCTTTCCTGTTGGCTCCTGTACCCTTGGCCCTTCTCAAGGCTTCACTGGAACAGAACACTTTTTAAATAAAAACCTGTCCGACCCAAACAGTGCCAAATTTATAACCTCTAGTAAACTTGCAGAGTTGTAAAACTGAATGAGTTTCCCCTCTTTATTTTATACACCTTAATTACTGGGGAAAGAGTACATTAAAACTGAGATCATGGGTTAATTTGTCCTGGACTGTAGAATTTTATGGATAACCAGAACCAAAGTAATGGTTGTGTAGGTGCAATTGACTAAACATGGTGTATAAACGTTAACAGAAATTCCTGTAATTAGTCCCACTGCAGCTGCTTAGCCTGGGAATTTTATAGCAGACATAAATTATGAAGGTGAAAAGTAAGAAACGTTTTGAGTTGACATAGTGGCATTTGCAGAAGCGATAATTCGAGGAAACTTGTTTTGCATTATTATTAGGGATTTTCTTTTTCTGATTCCACAATTCCCCCTTTCCTAAATTCACTTTTTAATGTTTCCACTGAAATGCCATGGCTATCAGATATTAAGCACATTAACCACGAAAAAATACCTTCTGGAAATAGCCCACCAGCATCATTTCCAGAAATACTTAACCGCCGACAAAAGGATGAAGAGACCTGTTTGATCACACTCTTCAAAGTCATTTTTGCGTATTTTAATAGATTGAAAAGGAAAGTTACAGGTTATATTTAAATAGTGTTCCCTGTCATTGGATCTTGACACATTTTAACCTACCTGTTAAAATGCAAGTTATAAATAGCTCCTCTTTCAAAGGTGTTCATTATACCTCATTGGCTCTTGTTATAGAAAATGCAAATGTAATTTGAAAAGTGCCCGTTCTGAGTGTGAGCAATTACTTGCGCTCCTCAGTACCTGGTTCATTGTCAGCATAGCCACTTGGTTGAAAAGCATGTTTGCCTTTGAAATGGAGATCGCCTGGGCTGCTGGCCGCCGGCTGGCCACGTAGGTAATGAGAAAATATTTCACTTTTTCCAGGGAAGCAAGCAGCTGTTGAACAACTACCCTGTCTACATAACGAGCAAACAGTGGGACGAGGCTGTAAATTCTTCAAAGAAAGACGGGCGGCGGCTCCTCCGATACCTCATCAGATTTGTTTTCACAACCGATGAGCTTAAGTACTCATGCGGCCTTGGGAAAAGGAAAAGGTCAGTGCAGTCAGGAGAGACAGGTCCCGAAAGACGCCCTCTGGATCCAGTTAAAGTAACATGCCTCCGAGGTACTGCATCCTTCCGCTCAGTGTCCATCTGTGATCTCATTTCACCGCATTGGCTGTGGCTCCCCCGTGCAAGTGTATTTGGTTTTTTTCCTGCTGAGACCTTGTAGGCTTCTTGTGGCCCATCTCCTTGGTATCGAGAAGTTCTTTAAAAATTCTTCGTTTGCTTTAGCACTTAACGGCACATAGCACTGCATAGCACCTCATGTTTCACGCTTCAAACTCAGATTTTCTTTGCTCCCCGAGAAGGCCACCTCCAGCAAAACTGGAGCACTGGGGAAGGCACAGAGGAAAAGAAGACCCCCATTTTTATTGGCAGCCTATGATGCCCTCCCCGACTCTAGCTACCCTCTGGAGAATACCTGTCCCAACGCTTTACGTTTTTTTAAAGTTCATTTTCCTTAGGCCTAAAGTATTTCTTGCCCAGTCAGACGTAATTCTATTAGGTTTTTTTTTTTTTTAAGTTTCTGTATTAAAAAAATTCTGCTTAAATGACAGCATTTTATCAGCATTCATAGCTGATTACCTTGTAGCTGATCCACACCGTGGACAGGCCAGGTGAAGAGGGAGAAGCAGAGGTGAACGGCTGAGTCAGTGGATGCAGATAAACACAGACTTAGACAGGTGGGAATGCTCTAGTGCCGCAAAAGCCCGTTCACACCTAAAAATCCACATCCACAAGCTCAGACATTAACCTGTATAGTCCAGTAGTGACTTCCTTGGTGGGAAAGACTTAATGATTTATGCTGGACAGAGATCAAAATCCGTCCTGGTGAAGAAGGCATAGTAAAAAACACAACTGCTAAGGCCTTAGTCATCAGAAAGCACCCTCTCCTACGTCCCTCTTGGGTGCGCTCGGTGACTGTCACCAGCCTAGGACGCCTGTGTAGTAGCATTTGTTCGCAGCGGAGATTCCCAGACCCAGCATGAACTTATGATTCAGGGGGCCTGGGGCCCGGACAGGGGAGGCACGCATTGCTGCATGTCACAGCCATCCCAGGCGACTGGCGCAGGCGGCCCATACCTGAGAAACCACCTAGAGTGGAAACACCAGTATTAGCTCGGCCCTGGAGCACCCCTCTTGGCCAGTCCGGAAATCCCACTTGCTTAGACTGGGTCATGGAAACGTCCAGGGTCCGTCCTAGCAGACCAGCCATAGTTTCCTTTATTCCCCAGCGTCGTCGGAGCAGATGGAGGCCCCAGAGGCAGTAGTGAGCTTGGGGGCTCTCCTGAGAGCGCGCGCCGTGTATACTCAGAAAGTTGCACGAAAGTTTTTGAGGGAATCCGGCCAAGTGGCCCCATGAAAGTACCCCTTTCCAGAAATCCTTATTAAACATCGTACATCTTAATGAGCAGTTCAGTGAAACTGAAGAGATTAAGTACATCCCAAAGCACCAGCATCAGTCCTCTGGGAATGCTGCTGTGCCCAAAAGGCAGGGGAGAGCTGGGCGTGACCCACAGGCTTCCACGGCCGTGAGTGAGGAATGCACAGGCAGGCACCGGTGACTGTGTCGGGGCAGCTGGTCAGAGTGCGAGTATGTCTCTCGCAAAGGCTGAAGTCCTGGGGCCCCCTGGACCTAGATGGCATTCCCTTCCCAGGCTTGGGCTTGTCGACTCCCAGGGTGCACCTGCAGGTAGTAAGCAAGGGGCAAGGTTAGAGCGGCCAAGGCAGCCCCAGGTGGCTGGATGCTTAAGGGGCGGAAAGAGGCCGAAATCGGGGAGTGAAGTCAAATTCTAGGCTGGCCTGCTCCCCAGGGTGGTCTGACCGCAGGAGGAAGAGATGCCATTAGTGACAGGAGGAGACGCCCTGTCTGTGTGACAGGGTGGGCTCTACATCAGCTTGGAATCGCCCGGCACAGTGTCAGGGAAGTCCGGCCCCAGCCGGGACTGCTGGGTGCTGAGGAGGGCGCGGGGGTGGGAGGTGTCCGGGAGCAGCACCTTTTTAGAGTGGCAGGGCTGCAGCGTCCCCAGCCCTTAGCCTTGACTTCCTCTGCTTGATATTCTGAGACTTTCATTTCTTTGTGATCCCATGAGAGTGAAGGATCTGAACAGAGATAGAGAAACGGCTTAAACAATCGCTGAATACTTACTGAACTCTTGAGGTAGGAATGCGAAGAAGAAAGAGAGGAAGAATTCCTGACTTCTGGAGCTCATAGAACAGCTGGAGATGATTTGAGGACAATTGTGAATAGGTGTGAACAGAAGGAAAATGATAGGGAGAGGACAAAATATTTGAGCCCTAGGGCGCCTAGGATACCTCCTTTCCTTCTGCTCAGCCTTGTAATGACTAGGACCTGGGTCTGAGAGTCATCCTTCAGTGTTTCCTAGGCCTGCATCCAGGATAAGCATTGCCATGGTTTCTGGCAATTTTGCGGGGTGAGGAGCTGAAGAAACACAGCTCTTTCCCCAGGGAAGGCCACCAGGGCTGGGACTTAGGCAAGTGAATGGGCCTCTTATCTCAGGCACAAAACCGAAGGGGATGTCCCTGCCTCTCGGCTAAGATGGGCACAGTTCTGCTCAGGAGATTTTCCTTGTCCTCGTACTTGAAAGCGTTAGCTGCGGAGGGCACATAGGGTTGGGGTTTCACAAATAAATATCAGACAGATCCAGTCCTCAGCCATGACCCTGTAGAGGAAGCAGTGCTGGAGAAGAAATGATGTGTAAATAGCAGTCACCTTGAACTTTCAATCAGCTGTGCAAAAAAAAGCATAGTTTACAGATGTCCACGTTAAAATAGCTACGAAGGGATTATATGAGTGCTCAGAGCCCCTGAGAAGACAGAGGAAGGGTTAATTTGAGCTCGATCCAAGCAAGGGAGGCCAAGTTTGTCTCATTGGAGTCTTAGCTACTTTTTATATATTCACTCTTCCAGGCATGCTGGTGAAATTAAACATTGAGAGGAAATCTCATCTAAAAAAAAATCTTTGTTAGTACATGTATAGATACCGCAATTAGAGAAATTAAGTATAGCCTTCAATATAACATTTTAAGAATGTGGAAACCTCTTCTGTACAGACTCAAGCAGTTTCTTTCTCGTAAAGGATACCGTACGAATGGTACTTGCTGAGCTTCTGGGAATAGCTAACGTTCTGAAAATGTGAGCATG
The DNA here is from genome assembly GCA_004024745.2 of Catagonus wagneri. Classification (NCBI taxonomy): domain Eukaryota; kingdom Metazoa; phylum Chordata; class Mammalia; order Artiodactyla; family Tayassuidae; genus Catagonus; species Catagonus wagneri. The sequence continues at coordinate 24,584,576 of PVHT021183710.1, read as the reverse complement.
CAACAACAGGATTTTGAAGTGTCCTCTAACTTTTACCGAGCATGGTACATACCGCATCTTACAAATCAAATTTCCCTTCCATAGCAAACCAGCTTTAGAAGGATCACTCACTCACATGATTTTTTTACTTTTACACATGAGCAGAGAATGTATATATATTGGGGCCAATGAGTGACATCATCATGGCATTGCATTGGGTGTCCCATAAAGCTTTTCTAATAGAGCTTCTGTTAAAGTTTAAGTGGTCTTCCTATCATCTTCTGCAAAAACCAGCTGTTTCTCTCTCTCTTTTTACTGTTGTGTATATTCCCACAGAATTCATTAGGATGCACTGTACCTCCAACCCCGACTGGTGGATGCCCTCGGAGGAACAGATAAACAAAGTGTTCAGCGATGCCGTGGGCCACGCCCGGCAGGGGCGGGCGGTGGGGACTTTCCTGAACAACGGTGGCTCGTTTTATGAAGGGATCGATCACCAGGCTTCCCAGGATGAAGTCTTCAATAAAAATTCCCAGGATGGTTCTGGTGATTAGTGGACAGAATCTTTCTGCACTAGCAGCCGGTCCTCTCAAGAGTTCCAGTTGTGAACGTCTTGTTACCGTCACGTTAGAATCCAAAGCATGTCATTCTCAGACTTTATACATCCTGAACCTTCACTGTCTCGACCCACTGCCACAGTTCCCAATGCAAGTCCATTTTAGGGTGGTTTGGGAAGTCTGCGGAGCCTGCAAACACTTTCCGACTATATTGTAAAAGGAAAAAAACCAAGAGTCGCTTTTAAATGATTACTAGTTAGACAGCGAGGGTGAGAAAGGATAGGTCAGCTCCTTGTCACTGGTCTGAAATCTTCCAGTAAGCTCTGCTTCCCGAGCAGAGCCGGTCCCCGTGGAGGTTGGGTTTGGTGTTCCTGCCCGTGGAGAAGGTAGAGGCCTGGAACAAGCGTTCTCTTATTTCAGTTCAAGTAGATTGTCTTTATATTTTCCAAAGACTTGAATTTATACTTCTCAGCAGAGACGTGGGCTGGGCGACACCGTGTGTTGTGTCTACACTGACAGAGCCTGTTTTATTGAAAGGAAACCGGAGAACAGAGGCCACCTCCAGACAATGATTAATTGGAAGTCAGCTGTTTTTCCCAGTTATATTTACCAAAAAAAAAAAAATTCTCCCGTGTGGATCAGGAAGGCACTCCGCGGAGCCAATAGCGGTGGTAGTTTTCACAGTGTCAGTCAAGAAACGTGCAGAGATCCACAACCAATTTCAAATGATTGATTCTGTAGATTCATAGATCCGCGGTTTCCACAGCCTTAAGTCAGGCTTTGTCAACACACTGCCAGGCCGATGGGTCGAACACTGAGAACTTCGGTCAGTTCGTTGTTTGGTTCACTGAGGAGCGGCGTGAGCGCTGGTGTTCATGGAACTGACCACACGGTTTGGAGTTGTATGCGCACAGCCGCAGGGCCATTCTGACCGTGATGCCACAGGCTCGTCTATAAGTTCTCTGAAATTTGAGGGTCCTTTTTGTGTTGAGTTGATCTTTCAGATTTGCATAAATCTTGTTTCCCGTTGTTGCCAGTGGAAATGTTTTATTCCAAGAGTTGTGTGCTCCTTCCGGCCAGCGTCCCCTGGAACTTCCTCCTCCGGCTGAGTCAGCACTGACCACGCCGGCCCGTGCCCCCTTCAGTTCATGTGTCGAGCTCCATCTGTGAAATCAGTAGTCTCAGGAGCCATTCCCCGCCATGCTCTAGAGAGGCTAGAACTTTCTGAGGGCCTCGGGTCAGGTGGAGGGAGGCTTCCTCTCGCCCCCAACCCAGAAGACTGTGGCTTCACAGAGCAGAGGCCCACGTGGGCAGTACCTAGTGAAGGCTACTAATGTCATCTGAAACCGGGACTAAGGGTTTCAAAAATGGGTTAGACATTCATTTAAATTTTATCAGCATCCGTTCATGAAGAGGCAGTTTTTAAATTTTTGCCTACTTTTGACAAAGTAAAATAATAAATTACCCTGCATGTTCTATAGTTAGCACCATCTCTGTTCACGACCCTAGGACTAGGTCCTTCTCTAGCTTTTGTTATCATTATTAAATTCACCCACTGAAAAGTTTGTTTATAGACATGGTCATCTGTCAGATCTGTTAAATGATGGGAGAACTCATATTTCAGTCCTGCTTTGGGGCAAGTTAGCTAAAATTTGCAAGGAGCAGAAATGATAAGGGCAAATGAGATGGTGCCTATGGGATCCATAAGGCTAATATACTTGGCTGTCCAAGGAAGAAAGGTGCTCCCCGAGGAGCTTTCAAAGACTAGGAAGTCAGTATCTTCTAAGCATCTGATGACGTGAAATCTTGGCCAGAAGAAAAATATCACCATATCCCCACCTGTCCTTCCGTCTCACTTTTTCTCTCTCTGCGTTGGGATTTAGTTACCCTTGCTGCTGAGTACCGTGTCCTTTTTTTTTTCTCTACAGCAGCAGTATTGGATCATTGCCTTAAAAAAATAACTTCCAATTCTTGCAATCTCTGCAAGCTTGAGAATTCCGCACATCTTGCGTGTCTTCACTTGTATGAGTCATGGTGGGGCCGGGGCCGGCCTTCCCCGAGTGTGGTAGCCACAGCGTTTCTGCGCTCGCCCTCGGCCGCCGTGCGGGGCGGGGCGCTGACAGTGATGTGCTTGCGCCGCGCTCGTTATCGTGCCCTGACAGGGCTCCTGGATAGGAGGCTCTCAAGCCAAGTGAATTCTTTCTCCACCAGCTGTGTTCCAATACTTCAGCAGTGCTCAGGCATCAGAGCTGCACACCGGCCTTCTCTTACGCACATGAGCCATCGGGGTCCAGAAGGATGACTGCGTGCGCGGCCTTGCACAGCCAGCTCTGACGGCTTCCCGGGGCCTGGGCCCTGCGATCCCCTGCCCCCAAGCAGTCGTCCAGCACACTCCCCATCGCTGGTGTGGCCGCGTGTTCCTCAGCCCAGCCCGTTGCCCGGCCTGGGCACTAGCAGCCACGGCGCCTGCTTGGCCCTCCCGCCGTCCCTGCGCCTCAGTCCCTGTCTCGTGCTGCGCTGTACCCGGTTCACGGTGGTCGCCTGCACAGCCGTCTGGTTTTTAAATCGGGGCTTGTTTACTTCTTGTTTTTGGTGAAACCATTGCGGCCTCTACAGCAGGGTGAAGGCTCACCACCGAGAAGGTTGTCTCCTGTCACCGCTCAGTCCGCCTTCCAGCCCATCTCTTTGGAGACCTGAAGAGGCTGCATGTCTTCTCGATTAGATTTCCTGCATCTTTGGCAGCTGGACAAATGGCTCTCGTGACGAGACTCTCACACGCATGCCAACTGTTACGTCTTCCTTGAGTCGCCTCAGCGTTGGTGTAAGCCAGCTTGAATGAAGTAGCTTGGGGGGCAGCTGTGCTCCACCTCGTCAGTGAGAGAGCAGGGCACGGGGCTGGGCTGACCAGACCAGATCTGGTGTCTGTCGGGAACCAGACGTGGCCCGCAGACCCAGCCATCGCACAGGGCCCGTACCTCCCCGCCTGACGGTGTGTTGATGTGTCCTGAGTTTTCGCACAATAGTGTCACGTCCCCGCGTCCCCAGGGAGCTGCCTGCAGCCCCGAGTGCAGCTCCGCAGGGCCCGGGATAACCTCTTGGATCTGAGGTCGAAGCCAGGCGCCTGTGGAGGGGGTTCGTAGTCTGCCAGCCCTCACTGGGGTCACATTTCTCACAGTTTCCGTTTGGAGGTCCACCTTCACAGTCTCATGGTTTAACCTCAGGGTTAAATGCTTTGGAGAAAAGTTACTCCTTGAAAATATCCAGGCCTTGAAAACCCAGGCGTCGTTCTCTTGGTGTTCGTGTTTCCGCCGCAGTGTTCAGCTTCCTGTCACCCGTGCGTGTGTCATAAAGCTTGGTTAGGAACGGAGAGCATAATGTTAGAGCAGTTGCGGGAAATCAGCCTTTTGGTAGGGCACTGAGATACGCTGTGCATGTGGCTACTTCACAGCTGTGGAGCAAGTGGGTGACTTTGTATTTTGGATCTTTCTTAGCCCTTCATCAGCCATAAACACGTTGACCTGAGAGATCCCTTCCTTGAGATTATAAGGGGATATAAATTACTCAGTACTTTATTTGATCCAACCCCTCCGTGTGTCAGCTATTGATAGAATGCTTTTCTAAGTCCAGTTCTTGGCAGTAGCAGGTATTACCCCAAAATCTAGATAAAAATACAAACTTGGGAATCTAAGGTTCCTGATTTCTACATCTTCTTGCCCCCATAGAGTCTTGTCCTCCCTTTTGGTGCTGTCGGAAAATGGATGGAGCACCCAGCGGGTAAAGAGTACACACTTTTCAGAAAAGCAGACGTATACAGATTGCTCTCATTGAGTGCTGTCATCCCGTGTGTGCTCTAGAACCTAAATCTAACACCCACCGACTACCTTCTTGCTTTTCAATCATTTTAAAAAGTCTTATTCTCGGTTGACTTTGTTTTTTTAGAAAAGATTTAAACATATGACTTTCCTCATTCAGTGCTGTGTCATTTCACAGTACAGATGCTTGTAATTTTTGACAGCTCTTACATACCAGTTTTTAGAAATGTAATTGAGAGTGATTTTGCACATATGGTGCAAGTCTTGCCGGTGTGTGTTTAATGTGGTGACACTTGCCAAAACTGCTTGGCTAAACATGTCAAATAGGATGCTTGAGTCAGAACTCTAGTGTAAATGTGTCTAAACAGCAGTATACATCGTTATGAGATATTTTTGTAAACATTAGTGATGGCTTCTTTCAGTTGTGTGAGTACTGGATAAAAATAACTACTTCACTTGGAATAATGTAGGAAAATGTCACCCAGTTGATGGCTCTCTGCAGTTAATTGCGTTATCAGCCTTGGTTCTTCTAGTTGTATTGTTTTAGAGGAGAGTGTGGATATCAGACAACATGAGTGCAAAAAGAGCAACCCACCGATACTTGCTTCCTATTAAAAAGTCAAAACCATAGCAGATACGATTTACACATTAGAGACTGCTTTTACCCTCCCTGGCATATTCAGTTGCAAGAAACATGGAAAGGTCTGGACTTCATTCATCTAATGACCAGCTCAGTCAGTTTGGCTATTGAAAGCACTTAATTCCCAAATCTTTGTGGTTAATTAATTTTCCTCATGACCATCCATAGGTGGCTAATAGAAGGACTAGGTTTTCCTTCAGTCGCAACTCCCCATGTTACAATGAAAATGCATCTTCTGAGACGACTTATTTAGAAGTCTGTTCTTTCTCAGAATAATTGCCCCCACAGCAGTTGCCCAGTGGGTCTTGGCCACGTTGGAAAACTATTTAGGCCCATTCAAAACCAATAACAATAACAGTAGCTATAACTTATGTTCATCGAGCCTTCCTGTACCAGGTACTTTGCTAAGCACTTTAATGCATCCTCTCATTTTAATCATCATAGCCACCCTCTAGGCTGTTGTTCAGATCCCCATTTCATAAGGACCCTGCCCAAGGTCCTTAGCTAATAAGAGAGAATTTTTGGATTTAGTAAGTAGAGTGACTAGTTCAGTTTCCCCCAGTAATCAAGAGTTCTTGTCAAAACCCATCCACACTTTAGAGTGGATTTGTTTAATTAAAGAGGTGAATAAATTAAATTACTAATCTGTTCACATTTATTTCATAGGTTCCCAGTACAGAAATGCAGGGATATAAAGGCAGAACTTTGAACTCAGTGGAGTGATGTTCTTTGGGAACAGATAGATGTTAGAAGTGGCTCTGGGTGTCATTCAGCCAACGTCCATTTGCTTTTTCACATTTGTTGTTACTGTAGCCTTAGAATTGATGAGTCTGGTTTGGAAGAGAGGGTTTTAATTCATGATGTCACTGTGAGAACTGTCGTGAAGATTTTGTAGGAAAATACAATAATTGTTGATTCTTTGTTAAAGTTGTGGCTTTAACATCTCTGGCTGTGTTTAAGAGCTTGCCCTGTTTCTAGGGAACGGGTCATGCCCAGACCATGAGAGGGCTTCTGAAACCCTCAAGGTCACTGGTCCGGTCCAAACCTGCCCCATTAAGCGTTGCCTTTGTGTGTCTCTCCTCTCTGGAACTTCATGTAGCAGCCGAACACTGGGGCCAACTTGCCTTTACTCTGTTTTCTATGATGAATACTTGTGGAAAAACTGTGACAAACCCATTGATCCTAATATTTTTATTGTTGAAGTCTTGTTGATTCTCTATGAATAATTTCTATTTGACTGTACTGTGTAGAGTTAACACCCACTAGGGGTATGTTAATAAAAACTATAAAGGCATAGTGTAATATAGGATAGCAAGATTTTTGTGAACAATTTATATAGAAGAGTAAGTTGTTTTTTAAGTGTTAGGCACATTTCTTTTAGGAACTTAAAATGTTACAAGAGTTTTTTAAACATTCAATATTTTTAATTATAAGAAACATTTGTTACTAGAGCCAGTTATTTCAGGTGTTCTAATTGGAGTATTGATTTTATTACCTCATATACCTCTAGAATGCCACATGTTCTGTTGGAGATAAAATTGCACAATAAATGTCAAGTCTCTGTTAAGTGTTTTAACTTGTTTTTTGCATCTTTCTCCAGTTTATTTAAGAAGCTTTTCTGTTTTTATTAAAAAAAAAAAAAAAAACACAACTTTTCCCCCCTAACACGTAGGCTTTTCTGCTTGTCTCTGGATGCCAAGAAAACATTATATGCTTAAGATCCAAATATAAAACGCTCAGTTATGTCAGGGAACTAACCAAAATTCGTCCAGAAAATTTGTTTGATCTCATGAGTGAAAGGGATACCCAGTGAAGTGGCACGTAATCCAGGGTTTCTGTCCAAGTATTTTGTACAGTCACACCTTAAACACACATGCTTCCTACTCAGTTCTATCAGGAAGAGAAAGAACCCTCCAGCCACTGCTCTTGACCTTAGAAAGAAAGGTCTGTTAACAGTGAACAGACCTTGATTGTTTATAATTTTTTGAAAAGTGGTTTGAGTACAGAAGCAAAGTAGCAATGGCTAAATAAGGTGGCATGGTTGTGGCTTCCCACTTTTAGTTATTGCATAAAATATAAATCCGATATATCCATTATTGAACATGAAATTGAAATAATGTCATTCATAAATAAGACTAAGTAAAAGCTAAGACAAAACCCATTTTTTCATTTGAGGGACTATAGATGTTTTATTTTTGCACTACAGGGTGCAGTGTTCTAACCAGTGGTTTGGGATGAGAAAGCAATAATTTAGTCCAAATAATTTGGGTTCAAATTGGGGTATCAGTTAAAATGAAATTAAAATTATATTATTATTATAAAGCATTAAAAGAAGATTAGTAAGTAACCTGGGGTTTATTAATATTTTGTAGCAGGACACATAGGATAAAAGCACAGATCAAAAAAGTGTTAGTAACAAATTCAGCAAGGTTGAAGGCAATATACAAAAATCAATTGTATTTTCTATACACTACCAATAAACACTGAAATTAAAAAAAAAAACTTTCAATAACATCAGGAAGGATAAAATACTTTGGAATAAATTTAAAAAACAAATGCCAGGGGAGTTTCTGGTGGCCTAGCGGTTAAGATTCAGTGACATTGCTGTGGCTCAGGTTCAGTCCCTGGCCTAGGAGCTTCTGCATGCTGAAGGCACAGCCAAAAAAAAAGGAAAAAAAAAAAGAAACAAGTGCCAGACTTGTACACTACAAATTACAGCACATTATTGAAAGAAATTTTAAAAGATTTAAATGGGAAGACACCGCATGGTAAATGAATGGAAGAATCAATAATGTTAAGATGGCAATATTTCCCAAATTAATCTACAGGTCCATTGCAATTCCAAGCCACATCTCAGGTGACTTCTCTGCAGAAATTGACAGACTGATCCTAAAGGTCTTATGGAAATGCAAAGAACTCAGACAGTCAACAAAAATCCTTACATTTTGTGGTCAATTGATTTTTAGCAAAAGTGCCAAGACAATTCAATGGGCAAAGAATAATCTTTTCAACTAATGATCCTGGGACAACAGGATAGCGCCTTCAAAAAAATGAAGTTGGACCCCTACCTTTATACTGTATGCAAAAAATAATTCAAAATAGATCATAGACCTAAATGGAAGAGTTAAAATCTAAAACAAGAAAACATAGGAGTAGATCTTCATGATCTTGAGTTGGGCAATGGCTTTTTCAATATGACACTCAACAGTGTGACAGAAAAATAAGATAAATTGTACCCCATCAAAATGAAAAAACTTCCAAGAACAACATGAAGAACAAAAAGACAACCTATAGAATGGGAGAAAATATTTGCAAATTACATATCTGATTAGATACTTTTAGCCAGAACACATAGATCTCTTACAACTCAACAATAAACACAAATAGCCTAATTAAAAGAGGGCAAGGATTCTGAATATATATTCTCCAAGGAAGATACACAAATGGCCAATAAGCACCAGAAAAGCTCCAAGTCACTAGTTATTAGGGATATGCAAATTAAAGCACAATGTAGTACCAATGAAAAATATACACAATAATATCAGCTAGGATATGGAGAGATTGAAACCTTCATGTGTGTTTGGTGATTGCTCATGATTTACAATATATATCTTCAACCTACCAGCTAGGATACGGAGAGACTGAAACCTTCCCCCTCCTCCTCAAGCCTTGTTCAGACCTCACACAGACGCTGTCTTAGTGATACACACCTGGTGCTTCAACCAGTCTGTCAGCAAACAGATGGCACGTTCGGAGAAAAAAAAAAAAGCACTTGGTACAAAGGTGTGAGCAGGGTAGCCTGAACCTCCAAGGCGGGTGTGATCCCCAGACTTGGCACTGGCAGGGCCAGTCGTTGGCCTGAAGAGTTGAGGTGTGCAGCGGGTGGCGCTGGAATTAGAGGGACTCCCTACTAGGAAACGCGATCTCTGTGTGAAGAAACCTGCTTAAACTTTGCAGAGCCTGCAGGGAGGAAGCCAGAATCAGCACCCGCTTATGCTTGCCTCCAGCCGAAAGCCGCAGGAAACCAGAGGGCAGGGGAGCCCGCTGATGTCCTCCGGGTCAGCGCCCTGGGACCCAGAGCAAGGGGCTGCAGGGAAGTTAGGCACAACGGATTACAGGGATGAGTGGGACCTCTTTGGGTTCACGTCACCGAAAGCCTGAAAGGTGACTTCTTTACAGAAATGACCTCTTAATTCTTAATCATTTGGGTAGCTATCATTTATCAAGGCAGTAGTGTAATGCCTCACTATCATTATCACAATGAACCTTCTTACAGCCTATGAGGTAAACTCTATTATTATCCCCGATCTACCAATGAGTAAACGGGTGCTTAGAGACATGTGCCCAAGGTCACAGAGCTAGTAGCAGTGAGGTGGTGAAGGCAAGATGCTAAACCAGGCAGCCCGGGAGAGAAGCCCATGTTTCACCCAGTCCAAGAAAAGTGATCTCTGAAGGCTTCTAAGACAGAAAAAAGTTGCAGCAATGAGGCTAACAAACAATAACTGCTTCTTCAATCAGCTCAGCTCTGGCTGATTACACTACCATTCATCGCTCAGTTTGGCCTAAGAAGACTGCTGCTTAATATCCTGAAAAATACCCAGAGGAATCCTGGTGCAATTCCTGGGTCCCAAGTGAGTCTTGGTTCTGTGATTTAGTCCTCAAGATCCATAGAGACACCATCTCAATGCCTTTGTTAACTGTCCTCTATACTTGTTGATCTTGATGTTTAGGAAACATGCTTGCTTCTGTGAATGAATGAATGAATGAATGAATGAATAGGAGGAGTTACAGATAAATAAGTTCAGATGAGATACATCAAAATAGAATATATTGGGGCTTGCACTTACTGATTGTCAATTTTTTTTTTGCTTTTTAGGGTCACACCCGAGGCACGTGGAAGTTCCCAGGCTAGGGGTTGAATGGGAGCTGCAGCTGCCAGCCTACACTACAGCCACAGTGATGCGGGATCTGAGCCATGTCTGCGAACTACACCACAGCTCATGGCAACGCTGGATCCTTAACCCACTCAGTGATACCAGGGATCAAACCCACATCCTCGTGGTTACTAATCAGATTCATTTCCACTGCGTCACAGTGGGAACTCCTGGACTGTCAAATTTTAATAAACTAGGGTCAACCATAATTTGAAATACAGCTTTAAGAGAAACATTCTCATCTAACAAAAATGTTATGGACCAGATTAATCCTGACATTTTTGAACTTTACTATTAAAAATCAAAATTCATCAAGGCACAAGAATATTTAAGAATACCACTAATGAGTTCCCGCTGTGGCTCAGCAGTGACGAACTTGACGAGTATCCATGAGGAAGGGGGTTCGTTCTCTGACCTTTCAGTGGGTTAAGGATCTGGGGTTGCCACAAGCTGCAGTGTAGGTCGCAGATGTGGCTCTGATCCCGCGTTGCTGTGGCGTAAGCCGGCAGCTGCAGCTCTGATTCAGCCTCCAGTGCCTGGGAACTTCCATATGCCCGCAGGTGCAGGCCTAAAAAAAAAAAAAAAGGAAAAAACAAACAAACAAAAAGAACACACAAAGAATACCACTAATGAAAATGAAATATAATGAACAGTTAGCTGTGTGACTGCATAGAAGCAGAGGAACCAGAAAGTGTAACTATAAATAGAGTCAGTTTTTAAAAACTAAGGTCCACTTCCCAGCAATAAGTGGGATTTAAAACACTCTCTTCCAGATTCTAGAAAGAAATTCAGGTCCTATTGAGATGTGAGGAACAGGGGTATGGAAATGTCTTCTAGTCTGTCTCCTTTCCTGTACCAAAAGCAATGATTCTTTCTCCTTCCGGGCAACATAGAATCATTTTCTTTTTTTTTTAATCTTTTTGGGGGGGCACACCCGTGGCATATGGAGGTTCCCGGGCTAGGGGCCAAATTGGAGCCATAGCTGCCGGCCTACAACACAGCCACAGCAACGCCAGATCCAAGCTGTGTCTCTGATCTACACCACCACTCACGGCAGCACTGGTTCCTTAACACACTGAGCGAGGCCAGGGATTGAAACTGCGTCCTCATGGATACTAGTCAGATTCATTTCCGCCGAGCCATGACAGGAACTCCTAGAAGCATTTTCAAATTCATTTTAAAAAACTTAATAATTGTGTTTGATTGTGGCCAGTGTTGTGTTTTCTATTAACATTTTGTACTAAATGATTGCTTTTTCATTTCCGGCATAGTTTTGGATATACTGTTTTTTTTCTGTGACAGCAGAAGAATGTCAAAGCCAAAACTAAGCACATGAAATGTGAAATATATATTAGCTTTAATTTTAGTAAAGATGGAGTTCCTGTTGTGGCTCAGCAGTAACGACCCTACTGGTATCCATGAGGACGCGGGTTTGATGCCTGGCCTCTCTCAGTGGGTTAAGGACCTGGGGTTGCTGCAAGCTGCAGTGTAGGTATGGATGCAGCTCAGATCCGGCTTAGCTGTGGCTATGGTATAAGCCGACAGCTGCAGCTCTAATTCTAATGAAAATGAAATATAATGAACAGTTAGCTGTGTGACTGCACAGAAGCAGAGAGACCAGAAGTTCCTAGCCTGGGAACTTCCATAAGCTGCAGGCGCAGCCTTAAAAAGAAAAGAAAATGTTTTTTATTAAAATAAAATTAGTAAAGATTAGGGAATTCGGTCATTTCTCTTTAAAGATACTTAATGCAGAAAATCCCACAAATCTACAGGGAACTGTAAACCTGTTTAAAGAAGAATTGTATAATCCTGATGAAAAGTATAAAAGAAGCCATCTCTTTGAAATGTAATTAATAATTAAGTTATGGATAGAAGGAATTTAGAGATCATCTAATTAAGCAGGGAATTACTATCACTGATGGGAGAATAAGGCCTAGAACACTCTAGTAATTTGCTCAAGTTCATGCAGCTGTTTACTAGCAGTGCCTAAATGAAATAAATATACATTATAATTGATTATATATATATATATCAGAACAATATAGTCCTGTAGAACCACAAGATTTTTACAATTTGTCCGAATTTCTTATAGGTGTTTCCCTTTTCTCCTTGGCTGCCAGGAAGCCCAATGTTAAGTTATACTTCAATGACAGTTTCCCTTAGCTCAGCTTCTCTAGTCTGCTTATTCTCTACCACTGTCAACCACCTTTTTCTGTTGTCTTTGCATTTATCTCTGAAAGTTTATTGTAACAGTGCTTTATTATTATGAGCTACTTTGACCCAGAAATAGATGAAGTACGGACAATAGTATATTAGAATGCATCTTAAGAATATAAATTGTAGCGTTCAAACGCTAACTTCAGAAATAAGAACTCTCCTTCACCCCTCTGTGCCACCTACTCCACCCAACCCTCCCCAACACTAACAAAAACATTTTGAACTATTTGTTCCAACTCATCTACCTGGAATCTATTTTCTCATCCTTACAGTCACTTCCTCCCAGGGTTATGTCCCCTCTTTGACTGCAGTAAAGATAAGAATCTGATGGATCAGGAAGAGTGAGGAACGTGTCCTGAGGTGAAAAACATGTGATGGGCTGGGGACCTGATCCCTCTCTCTCTGGGGTCCTAGTTAGGAACCTTGGAGCAGAATTAGCTCTGAACAAACATCTGCTGTCTGACATGAGCTGGAAGGCTAAGCAGTTTAGGGAGTAAGAAGCAGCAGCATTTTTAAGTTGCCACAGTCTCGAGGTTGTTACTGCAGCATAAACGTCTATCTTGACTCATACACTACAAGATTCTGACTTTTTACAGTCAAGACCACTCTGAAAATCTTATGGAAAACTAGATACTCTCTCCCTTGATAAACACACACCCAGCATTTTCCAGGAAATTCCAAAGGTTCCCGAATCCCCTAAAGTGTATCCATGGTCCCCATGTTAAGAACTCCTAATCTAGGTGTTCCCGTTGTGGCTCAGGGAAACGAATCTGACTAGCATCCATGAGGATGCAGGTTCAATCCCTGGCCTTTCTCAGGTTAGGGATCTGGCGTTGCCATGAGCTGTGGTGTGGGTCACAGACGCGGCTAGGATTCCAAGTTGCTGTGGCTGTGGCGTAGGCCGGAAGCTGTAGCTCTAATTTGACCCCCTAGCCTGGGAACCTCCATATAATACCAGGGGTGCGGCCCTAAAAAGACAAAAAAAAAGTTTGTAAAAGAAGAAATGGCTATTTCCATTGATGACCTGCAAATAGGCCATCCTGTTATTTATCATGGTATTCTGTTGTCTTCATGGCACTTAGGACAATATTATGTATATATTTGTGTGATTCTTGGTATAAAATTTATATGTCGTATGAGACGTTTAGCTCTATAGTATTGAGAGGGGAAACATAATTTTTTATTTTGTATTTTTAGGGTCGCACCTGCGGCATGTAGAAGTTCCCAGCTAGGGGTCTAATAGGAGCTGTAGCCACCGGCCTTCGCCACAGCCACAGCAACACAGGATCGAAGCCGCGTCTGCTACCTACACAGCTGCTCACATAACACCCGATCCTTAACCCACTGAGCCAGGCCAGGGATCAAACCTGTGTCCTCATGGATACCTGACATTCATTTCTGCTGAACCACGATGGGAACCCCCTGGGGGGGACATAATTTTTCACATTTTTATATCTTTTGCCCACTGCAGAAGCTGGCATATTGTATGGGGTGCCAAAATATTTTTTAATGTGTTAGTGTACTGTGCTCATATACGTGTGTAGACATAGATGAGGAACACACTGAAAAGCTTTTAAAGGATTTGAAGAGATTTGCGGGAAATGACTTAGACAGGGCCAGACAGCACCACCCACCGCCTCCACTGTAAAGAATCTAGGCATATCCTGACATGTGATGGAGTGAAGACAGATGGGAAAAAGCTCAGGACATAGTTCTATATAGCTTCCCTGTAATTTGAAAAGCGAGAATACATTTTAGCTGTACAGGTATGCAGAAATTTAAATGTCAATCATATCCACCACAGTTGGAAGACAGGTTTAGTTCTCCATATTTCTACACACAGGGAGCTAAAATGCATATGTGCATACACTGCTGTAACACCTTTGCATCAAATAAAGTGCAGAGACCTTAGAAGAGAGGGGACCTGAATTGAAATCCCAGCCCAGGTATGTACTGGCTGTGTCACCTTGGGCACGTTATTTAAAGCTCTGTGAGTCTCAGTTTCCTTATCTGTAAAATATCTACTTCTTTGAGTTAACAAAAGAATTGAAGCTAACATCTTGCTATTTGTTTTTTATTTGTCTCATTTTTTCTTTATTCTTTGTTGATTGCTTTGTTTTGGATTGATTATTCATTATGATTCCTTTTTTTTTTTTTTGTCTTTTTAGGGCAGCACCCGCAGCATATGGAGGTTCTCAGGCTAGGGGTCGAATCAGAGCTGTAGCTGCTTGCCTACACCACAGCCACAGAAACGGGGATCCTAGCTGCATTTGCGACCTACGCCACAGCTCAGGGCAACAGTGGATCCTTAACCCACTGAGTGAGGGCAGGGATCGAACCTGCGGCCTCATGGATGCTAGTCAGATTCGTTTCTGCTGAGCCACGACGAAAACTCCCATGATTCCATTTTATCTCCATTGTTGGCTTATTAGCTATACCTCTTTATATGTGTGCATGTGTGTGTGCTTAGTGGTTGCTCATGATTTACAATATATATCTTCAACTTATCACAGTTTGCCTTGAAATAAAGGCATAACACTTCATTAATAGTGTTAGAATCTTATAACAATGCCCTTCTGTTTCTCCATCCCTGTCCTTTTTTTTTTTTTTTTTTTTTTTTTTGCTTTTTAGGGCTGCACTAGAGGCATGTGGAGGTTCCTGGGCTAGGGGCCCAAAATTGGAGCTACAGCTGCCCGCCTTACCCCACAGCCACAGCCACAGCAACGTGGGATCCGAGCTGTGTCTGCGACCTCCCCTTTTTTTGGCTGCACCCATGGCATGTGGAAGTTCCTGGGCCAGGGATCACACCTGTGCCATAGCAGTGACCTCAGGCATAACACCAGATCCTTAACCCACTGAGCCACCAGGGAACTCCAAGAATGCATTCTTTATTAGAAATCATAGTGATTTCCTAAAAGGTGTTTCAATTTTACAAGCACAATACCTACCAAATGTCTTTAGAGATACATTTATTGTAAAAGATGAGTTTTTGCTTTCTTTTGACTTTCTAGAGCCGCACCCATAGCATATGGAAGTTCCCAAGCTAGGGGTCAAATCAGAGCTATAGCTGCCAGACTACACTACAGCCGCTGGACTATGCCACAGCTGCCAGACTACGCCACAGTCACAGCAACACCAGATCAGAGCGTGTCTGTGACCTGCACCACAGCTCAAGGCAACGCCAGATCCTTGACCCACTGAACAAGGCCAGGGATTGAATCCAAATCCTCATGAATACTAATCGGATTCTTAACCCGCTGAGCCACAACAGCAACTCCTAAGAGATGGGAAATTCCTGTGCCAACAGGTTGCATATGCAACATCAGAAAATAATCTTAGCCTTTGATAGTCAAAGTGTGGTCCACAGGCCAGCAACTTCAGAATTAATTACCTATAAGCTTTTTAAGAAAGCAGAATCTCAGCCTCACTCCCGACCTACTGAATCCAAAAAAGCTGCATTTTAACAAGATTCCCAGGTAATTTGTATGCAGGTTAAAATTTGAGAAACACAGCTCTAGCTGATCCTATGAAGAGATAACAAAATTTACAATGCCAATGAAACAACTAATGAAGATAAGGAAATTCTTTTCTGATAGTCAGCGATGACTATCTTTATTAAGGAGAAAGTTAGTTCTGCAGTTAAGTTTTAGCAAGGTAAATCTTCAAGAGGAATTCAGCTGAATCGAGGATACCAGAGATGAGTTTCAAAACAACTAAGTAAACCATAAAACTCCTAGAAGAAAACATAGTTAGTAAGCGCCTTGACCGTGGTCTTGGTGATGACTTTTTTGGATTTGACACCAAAAATGAAGACAAGAAAAGTAAAAACAAAAAAGTGACACTTCATCAAAAGAAAAGGCTTTTGCATAACAAAGGAAACCATCAACAAAATGAAAGGAAACCAACTTCCCTTGTGGCTCAGCCATTAAGGAACCATGAAGATCCATGAGGAAGCGGGTTCGATCCCTGGTCCAGGAACTTCCATATGCTGAGAGTGCGGCCATAGAAAATAAAAATAAAGGTTAAAAACAAAAAACCAATACTGTATCACATTATTTGAAAAGTGATGAGTTGCTTTTTTTTTTTTTTTCACAGCATATGAAAGTTTCCAGGCTAGGGGCTGAATCGGAGGTACATCTGCAGGCCTACACCACGGGCACAGCAACACTAGATCTGAACCGCATCTGGGACCTATACCATAGCTCACAGCAACACTGGGTCCCTTACCCACTGAGCAAGGCCAGGGATCGAACCCATATCCTCATGGATACTAGACAGATTCATTTCCGCTTCTCCACAATGGTAACTCCTGAGAGTAATTCTTATAGAGTTCTTGTCACAAGAAAAAAAAAAAAAATGTAACTCTGAATGGTGATGGATGTTAACTGAACTTGTGTTCATTTCACAATGTATATAAGTAGTGAATCATTATGCTGAACACTGAAAATTTATTTAACGTTATATGTCAAATATACCCCAATAAAATTAAGTGAGTAACTTATATGAAAGTTGAAGCCTTCTCACCTGAAAAGACTGCTAGCTTTGAGGGGTGGCCCTATTGCAACAAGTCCATCTTTAGGACGCAGCAAGGCCTTGGGCTCAAAGTGAAGGTAATTAAGAGATGCCAGGGGGAATCTGGCAGGACTGGGACAGAAAAGAATCCCCATGCAACAAATGAGGTGGAAACAGTTATGACATCTACTCCTTTATGGAGGCCCAAACTTTTCCCCATTTAAAATAAACTGAAGGGAGTTCCCATCGTGGCTCAGCGGTTAATCAATCTGACTAGCATCCATGAGGACACAGGTCCGATCCCTGGCCTTGCTCAGTGGGTTAAGGATCCGGCACTGTCATGAGCTGTGGTGTAGGTCGCAGACGTGGCTCAGATCCTGCATTGCTGTGGCGTAGGTCGGCAGTTATAGCTCCGATTTGACCTTTAGCCTGGGAACCTTCATATGCCACAGGTACAGCCCTAAAAAGCAAAATAAATAAATAAATAAAAATTAAAAAAACTGAGAAATTCTATATCAAATACAACTGCCCATAAAATTTTAAATTGCCTCCATTTGAATTCAACAGTCACCTCTCCTCTCATCTCTCACTACATCATCTTAAAGCTACATCTAGAATTCAATAAGAAAAATTACAATAAAAATGGGTTTTAGAGTTTTCCCAGATTTATTTCATATCTCTACCGAGAACAGATAAATCACAATTCAGAACTCTGGCAAGATACAATACCTCGAAGCCACACTTAGGAGGAAACAAGTTAAATATACTGAACCACCAGAGACACTGTAGATACTATTTCAAAATAAGCATGAGACTGTCTGATCCATTACGATTCTCCAGATCCAGCAGAGATGTAGCAAAGTGGAATTCGCTCAGTATTGATGGGGAGAAACAATCTGTCTTAACACTCAGGGAACGGGTTCTCGGGAATGGAAATGCAGTCTGATATTCCTGTTAGAATGAGACTGCAATAGCTACCGAGGGTCAACACCACATTTTTGTACACACTCCTTGCCTCTTTCCTGGACCACCGCCCTCGCTGGGCCTGACCTGAAGGGGCACTTCATCAGGGCAGCGTTCTTACCCCCACTGCCTAGGCAGTCATGAGGTGGTACAGTGCTTAGCGACACAGGGCACTCAAAAGTGAGTGTGATAGTGAATGTAATCATCAAAGACTCAGTTTTTAAAACTTCCTTTTCAATTTTCCAGTGTCATAAGAGAAGCACTAATCTTCTCTGACAAACATCAACCAAATGGAGGTGTCAAGAAGGCAAGTGAACTTATGAACCTGGAGTTGAAGGAAGAGAATCCAGGGCTAAACAGTGGTTTTTGAAGTCAATGGATTGACTCAGTCAGTGAATGTGTGTAGACAGAGTAGAGACAGCCCTGGGACTGTCCAATTCTTGGAGGTAAGGGAGATGAGGAACCACTTGCAAACAAGATTGGAAAAGAGCAGTCAGTGAGGTAGGTGGGGATCTCAGAGTGGGGTTCTGGAAGCCAAAGATTCTGGGTCAAAGGCTACTGATAGGTCAAGTAAAATGAACATGTAAGATTGAGCCTTGTTATTTAGTAATATGGAGGTCAAGGACAGGGTTAGCGGAGAAACAGTGAAAAAAGCCTTGATTGGGGGAATTCCCATTGTGGCTCAGCAGGTTAGGAACCCAATAAAGCATCCATGAGGACGCGGGTTCGACCTCTGGCCTCGTTCAGTGGGTTAAGGATCCAGCGTTGCTGCAAGCTGCAGCACAGATCACAGATGCAGCTCGGATCTGGTGTTGCTGTGGCTGTGGTATAGGCCGGCAGCTGCAGCTCCAATTCAACCCCTAGCCTGGGAACCTCCATATGCTGCATGTGTAGCCATTAAAAATAAAAATAAAAAAGCCTGACTGGCGTGGGCTGCTTAGAAAATGAAAAGAGTTGTAAGTATAGACAACCCCGTTGAGTCTTGCTGTAAGGGGAAACAGAAATGGAAAAGCAGTCGAAGGGTTTTTTGTTTTTATGTGTGTGTGTGTGTGTGTGTGAGAGAGAGAGAGAGATTTTTGTTTTAGTCTATTTTTCTGAGATGGGAGAAATAAGAGCACATTTATAAAAATCCAGAAATTTTGTGAAGATCTTATATGTTGTCAAACTTAGAAAGCTTAAGTGAACCCAAACCTGCAAAAACAAACATATATGAATTCTTTATGGACATTGTTCAGAATATCTTCCATTAAATGGACTTAGGATCTTGTTTTTTTTTTTTTTTTGTCTTTTTGCCTTTATCTAGAGCCGCACCCGCGGCATGTGGAGGTTCCCAGGCTAGGGGTCTAACAGGAGCTGTAGCTGCCGGCCTTTGCCACAGCCACAGCAACGCGGGATCCGAGCCGCGTTTGCAACCTACACCACAGCTCACGGCAACGCCAGATCCTTAACCCGCTGAGCAAGGCCAGGGACCGAACCCGCAACCTCACGGTTCTTAGTTGGATTCGTTAACCACTGAGCCATGAAGGGAACTCCTGGACTTAGGATCTTAACATCTTTTACACTTGAAATAGACTCTCATCACTGGCTTATGTTTATCAATTGCTTGATTCTGCTCCAGACAGTTCTTAGCGATCCCAAAAAGGGTGGACAGAAGCCATTGCTATGGGTAATTCCTCTGTTCTGGTCCTTGGAGGAGAGAATGATCTGGATGAGACATCCACTACCCTTGACCATCAGGACGGATTCAACTTATCTAGCTGACAACACTCTCATATCTTCCTTCTTCTGGAAGGGTCCCTTGGGAATCTAATACAGCATATGTGTATCACAGTATATGGTATGCTTATTTGCTATTCAAAAGTCCTGGAGTCTTTCAGGACTCAGTCCACTCTGCCTGAGCTCTATAAATGGAACAACAGAGCCCTAGATGACACCACATCTGTTTACAACAAGGTCTCCTGAATATTTTTAGCCAAGTTTTGAGACCTGCTCTAATGGAGATGTGCCACGAGATTAATACTTTCATGGTTGCTAATAAAACATCCACTCTGTAGCTCATAGATCAAGGAGTAATTTCAACTTTCGAATTTTATTTTAAAAATACATTTTATAAAGCTATAGATAGTGATTCCTCTGATGAATCTGGGCTGAGCTCACAGCATTTGGAAGTTCTTGAGCCAGGGACTGACCTTGAGTCACAGCAGTGACAATGCTGGATCCTTAACCTAATAAGCTACCAGGGAACTCCAACAATAAAGTTTTTAAAATTAAGGTATGTATGGGAGTTCCTTTGTGGCTCAGTGGCTAAGCACCTGGTGTATGGCTTAGGCTGCTACTGTAGTGAGAACCCTGGCCCAGGAGCTTCCACAGCCAAAGACAAAAATTAAGGTATGTACAATGTGTTTTTAAACATAATGCTCTATACTTAATACAGTGTAAACATAATTTTTATGTGCACTGGGAAACAAAAAATTGTGTGACTTGCTATATTTTCATATTTAATATTTTCTTTACTGCTGTGGTCTGGTACCGAACCCACAATATCTGAGGAATGTCTGTATATATATAAAATGGTATCTGGCATAAACAGCTCAAAGTATCCTGTTGATAGCTGTTATATATAACAGGTATATTTTTACTTTAAGTCTATTTTAAAACTTCTACAAGCCCTTAAAGACACAGATACAATTTGTATTTTGGTGCACAAATTCTAAACTATAGTGCTTCTATTTTCAATACATCTTGATTTGGGGGAGGGAACAATGCCCCCTCAAAAGACCAAATTATTTTGAATAATTACTTTGGTTTAGTTTCTTGTGAAAAAGAAAACAAAGTTAGAATTCCTATAGAATTAATATAGAAGTCAGCCTGGATCCCAATGCAGGCTGACTCTAGGTTCTAGCTTTTGTTTTTTTTTTTTTTCAGGGCTACACCTGTGACATGAAAATTCCCAGGTTAGGAGTCAAATCAGAGCTGCAGCTGCCAGCTTACACCACAGCCACAGCAACGTAGGATCTGAGCTGTATCCGCGACCTACACTACAGCTCACAGGAACCCCAGATCCTTAACCCACTGAGCGAGGCCAGGGATTGAACCTGCATCCTCATGGATACTAGTTGGGTTTGTAACCTGCTAAGCCACAACAAGAATTCTGCTTTTGGTGTTCTTAATTTACAAAAAAAAATTTTCCCCTAAATATACAGATACATCATAATAGAAATAACCCAATTAATATGTTTAAATAATCTTATTTTGTCAAAATGTAATGATACTACGTATCAATAAGGGATATAACTTTTTAGATTTGTACTTTACTAAGCACATGATATCCTAACAGTATATTAGTAAGAGTTCTCTTTAGAGTGAAAACAGATTATAAAATGATTAAGAGCTGTTATATCTTGGTTTTGTAAAATGAGGACAGCCACAGATAAGCGTAGTCGAGGAAAAATGAATTCTGTTCAGAAACAAAGTCATGATTTTTAAGGTTTGCACATAAGGTAAAGAAGTATCTATTTAACAAGCATTTATTTATGGGCGGGGGGGGAATCCCAGACTAAGAAGGGAACTGCTCTTATTTACATATAACATTTATTAAGGAAAAAAGCACCTTAAGGGACCAGGAAAATCTTAACCTGCTTCACAGACAGATGAAATACAATGTAATAGAAACAAAATTTTTCTCTTTTCCATAAAACCAAGTCTAAGGATACTAGTAAACTTAAATGCAAATATAAAGGCTGCCAGACTCATGTTTTATATAAATGCCATCCAGGTTCCATTTCAGAGACAGAGATGAGGGATTTAGGGGAGACAATCTTTGAATCAACATTTTACCTTCAATTCTTTGCTTCACTGACTTCTGACAGTTTGGCAAATTGGGGGTCATCACATTTAAGAGAAATGCCAAAGCTTGACAAATACAATCTAAGGAAGATAGTATAAATTCCAAATGCCTGTGCAATTTTCTGTAGTTTCCAGCATTCTACCTCAAAAAGTTATCAGATTTAAAACTTAAGCCATTTCCTTTAGATGGTATAATTTTAGCAAAAAGCATCAGCTAAAATATGGGATAATTAAGATAATACTCAAATCATATATCCCAAATTCAAGTCTAATGCCATTTTGTTGTTCTGGGTTATTTGGTGTGTGTGCATGCGTGCGTGCATGTGTGTGCATGTGTGTGTGTGTGTGTGTGTGTGTGGGAGGATGCATGCAGATATGAAGTTCAATTTTTGAAAAAACTTGAAAATTTTCCAATCTGATTCTATCTTATAGTTTCCTCGGTATTATTATGTTCCGGTATCTCCCTCCTTTGAATTGAATACTAAGCCAACATGGTCCACTTTAAAACAAGTCTCCATCCTTCACGCTCCCTCTGCCATTGTCTAGAAAAGTGTGCCGTTTTCCAGTTTGGGAGCCGCTACATAGAGCCAGGACAGAAAAACAAGTATACTCACTCACCTTTGATAGTTTCCAGATTTCAGCTTAGTACAAATAGGAATCATGGCCTTGACTAATCTCTTCTCTAACAATACTTTTGCAATTATTCTACTACAGAAGCTATTTTTCTTAAAATTCTTAAAATTTATATGCTTAAATATTCAAACACTGTGTAAGGGCAACACTTAAAATAAGAAGCATTAATTTGAAAAAAAGAAAACTAGAAAACTGAACAACTAGATATTATCTTTAAAGAAAGGGAGCCAAATTCTCTGGCTTCAAAATTCAAATTTGACACTAATTTAAAAGAAAAAAAAAAAAAAGGAGTTCCCGTCGTGGCGCAGTGGTTAACGAGTCCGACTAGGAACCATGAGGTTGCGGGTTCGATCCCTGCCCTTGCTCAGTGGGTTAACGATCCGGCGTTGCCGTGAGCTGTGGTGTAGGTTGCAGACGCGGCTCGGATCCTGCGTTGCTGTGGCTGCGGCGCAGGCCAGTGGCCACAGCTCCGATTAGACCCCTAGCCTGGGAACCTCCACATGCCG